>JAIXHY010000007.1:2796945-3353188 GCA_020449905.1 Globodera pallida | reverse complement strand
CCAGGATTTCATCTAAAATGCCAAACCAAATAAAATTTATTAATATTTTATTCGCGTCTCTGCAGGTCAACGAAGGCGGCATCAGTGTTGGCACCGGTGTGGGCGACTCGCCCTATCTGTTTTAGACGGTAGCGCCGCCGGCACTTCACGAAATCTACGCATATTTATTTCGAAATTCATTTATCAAACGATTTTATTAGCCCTTGCAGTTCTGTTGTTTTGAGAGTCTCGAATAAATTACAAAATATTCAATTTTTCGATTTATAGCGAGATGAGAGGAAAAAAAGAGTCTGGAATTTGTGTTTGGAGCAACATTCTGTTTCCTAACTCCTTTTGGAATATTTATGTCGCGCGATCGTTTTTCAATTGATTTTTAAAAAGGCTTTTAACTAATTCAAAAAGTGAGCACAAAAACATACGGCGGCGCTTATCGAATCGGTGCCGCCGGATCTTGAAAAACAGCTCATGTCCAAGTCACATTCATTGGCAGTCATCGAAAAAAGCTCTGATCTGACCGAGGGGTCCCCCGATCGGTGTCAGATCAAGGCTCCGCCCACTTGTAAGCCATCACTACCACCCTTGGGGCGTCGTTATTCGTTACCGGACTACACTTTGGCCAAACATTCTCCATCCATCATACATCAGAATGGCATTTTCAGGGGACTTTATGTGATAACTCCACATAAATTTGCCACATGCGCCAGAGCCGTGCGCCATCAATTTGCTTCCCAACAGCGTTGGCATTTATATTAACATTTTATATAGCATTAATAAAAATTGATTTTTCTTTACAATTTATTTGTACATATTAACAGAATGAATACGCGTTTATAAATAAATGTTCACTTTATTATAATTGGGGTTGAAAGTGGATTTAGTAAAGCTTTAAATAAAATTCATTAATTTTGAAGCAAAAAATGAACAAATTTAATTGGGCACATTGTGTCGTCCTTCCGTTGATGGTGCTGAACATCGTCTCACCCGTTTCTGTTCACGGGGGCGATGGTGTTCATTGTCCTTCTGATGCCGAAACGGAGAGTCCATCGGCCATGAAACGACGAACAACTTTGGCCGATCTAATCGCGATCAAAGAAACAACTTTGGCCGATCTGATCGCGATCGATTCACCCATCAAGAAAGAAGCAACATTGGCCGATCTGATCGCGCTGGAGCGTGAAGAGGAGAAAAAGAACTCATCAACAAGCGGCGGCGTTAAAGGCATTTTGTCCGATTTGCTTGCGATGGAACGCATTCAAGAAGAGGAGTTTGATCAATTTTTGGTCAATATGAGAGAACAAGAGCAACTTATTGGAGCAGTATTTACACCACAACCAGTTAAAGTAAACAATTCAGGGTTCAGTGCTCTAAGTTGCTCAGCTCTGATCAAGACCAGGGAAAGGCCGTCCAGTATTATTTTTTTTGGCGTCTCGTATCCCGTGCCCGTTTGTTTTTTGTTGAAAAACGGGACAGCCCAGCAATGATCAAAACCTAAATTCTAAAATCTTCGATAAAAAAAATTTCAACAATGCTTAAATTCTAGTTTCAAAATTCAAATTAAGAGAGAATGGAAAGGAATCCTTCGCTCGTTTTCGAAAAAAAAGAGCGGGAAAGAGCACCACCAAAGCAGCAATAATCATACTGATCTGGAAGAAAAATATCGAATTTTGAAAACAATGAAAAAGAATGATCCGGCGATGAGCCAAGTGGTGGAGAAATTGCACTCTTACAGTAGGAAAATTGTATCAGGTATAAGAACTCGATTACTGTAACCGTGACTTTACAATTACGCAGGAAGAGGTTTAGGACAGCAGTTGAAAAAGTATTTGCGCTTTACGATCATGTTTTTGGCAAAACGTCAACGAATGGCGGAAACCGAAATTGTGCCATTGAAAAGTGTGAGCAAACAAAGTACAGTGGCCAAGTTGATCAAATTTTGTGTGGAGGAAAATCGAGAAAATAAAAAGCATGAAAAGCAAAATGAGGGCAAAAGTGTCCAAACTTGTAAGTCTGATCGATCAAAATCGAGCAAATCCAAGACGAAGCGATTGTTGCGACTTTTGCTTACGGCGCTGGGTGACGGAAACGGCACTGCCAATTTGGCACTGGAAAGTCGGGCTAAATTTGTTTATAATACATATTTTATTTAATACTATATTAGTTCATTGAATTAAAGCGTTAATTTGAGTGGCATTTAGTTGATGAAATTAAGCGGAAACGACGACGAAGAAAGCGCGACTTAGGCTCATTGCTTATGATGGTGCTTGTGCTAATTGTCATTGTTTCCGCTGCAACGCACAAGGCTGGCAGAGCGATTCGAAAATGTGTGCGACCATCGTCATCAACAGCACATGAAACAAACGAAGTTGGCGGGTGGTCACCACCATCAGAAACGAATGAAACAAAAACAAACGAAGGTTGGTTGAAAGTGATGGGGACATTAATTTTTGGCCCGATCAGTCATAACTTAGTCACTCGAAAAGCAAATCAAACAAAATCGATATTATTCAGAATTTCTCCGTTTGTTGAATAGTTTATTAAGCAAGAGCTAACCGATACAAAAAAAATGATGTATAGCTTAAAAAATGTGTAAAAAATCTCAAATTTTTGTGCTAACTTCCTTTGTTAAAGACGATTGCTTAGCTCTTTAATATTATAGCATCTACAGACAACAAAGTGCTTTTCAAATGAGCTACTAAGAATCTTTGATTTGGTCAAATAAACAAAAAATTATAATAACATTTCAATTTTGTCGGTGCCGAATTGTCCCCAACCAATATTTTAAGTTTTGCAAACTTTTGTCTACTTGCCGGAGCAACGAATGCGCGATTTGAAGGAAGAAGTGGGCGAATGTGCCATTTGTTTGGACGAAATTGTTGGGGACGAGATGGTTCGTCCTTTGCCAGCGTGCCAAGTAAGTAGAAGGCCGCTTTGCACACTCATTAACTTCTCAAATTGAAAGTTTTATGACATTTTTTGTTATCAAATTCAAAAGTCCCGTCCAGACCGGGACCTGAAAAGGCCGGAAAATCCCGTACCGGTACCGGTCCCGTCCTACCCTAGTTTTACACAGATTCTGACCGGTTCAGTACCCAGATTTGGGGGGGGGGGAGTTTTGATTATGCAATTTGACATTTGAACACCGGCACTGGCCATGGAATTTTTACACAGAATTTCTGTCAGCAAAAAGCCCCTCGGGCAGAAATGAACGAAATAGGAGGGGCCTTTTTATATAAATTTAATTATATTTTATCTTTTTTTAAATTTACAATTTAGCACTTATTCCACACGAATTGCATCTTAGCTTGGTAATGAATGTTTAATTTGTTTGGAAATTTTATTTTATTTTAATTCAGGTTTGATCAACACATAACCTGCCCGATATGCCGTGCAAAACTCATCAAAACAGAGGATGGCAAAAGTTTTTAGCGCTTTTAACATTTCGGGACAAAAGAAGCATTATTTTTGTTTATTTAAGCCGAGCCGGCGGGCGTCCGACAACTGCCAACTTTGATTCAGCTTATTGAATCTGAAGAAAACGCTGCTGCTGCGGCGGCTGCGGCTGCGGCGGCTGCGGCTGCGGCGGCTGCTGCTGCTGCTGGGACTGTGTAAATTCACAACAAATTGAATTGCTTTTAGGGCTTTATTGATGCTTTATCTATTTTTTGTTGTTTTTGAATTAAAAGCCTAAAATACGAGTCGGGTTAACTCGGCGCCATCAGTTATTATAATTTAGTCGTTAGATAAGCAAATCAAATAAAATTGACATCATTCAGAAGCTCTTTTTTGGTTGAACATTTGATTAAGCAAATGCTAACCGATTCGGTTTCAAAAAATTATGTTTAACTTAAAACGTGTAAAATCGCAATTTTGTGTCAATAACTTTTTTAATTAAGTAGAATCACCTATATTATAATATCTACAAATTTAGTGCTTCCGAATGGTGCCAAGTAGTGCCCGAACGAGCGAGATTCTCGATCGAAATCTCGGTTCTTTTTGATCAAGAATTTTTGAGATTCTCAATCAAAATCTCGAGCGTTACGCAAGTCCGGGCTCTAGCGCAAAGATTGTTTGAACGGTTAATAAAAAAAAGTTATGTGCTGTTTAAGACTTGTCGGCGCCGAGTTGATCCGACCGTCAAAATAGGCTTTATCTTTTGTGGGGTTATGGAAATTTTCTACGAAAAATGCGGTAAAAAGAAACACAATGCTCGTCAAATATTGATTTTTTAAATTTTCTAATTTTCACATACAAAATTATTATCGATATCGCCCGAATTTTTTTCCAAGATTTTCTTATTTTGTGTATCTCGCCAAATGTGAGTCAAAATGAAAGCATTTTTGGAGGGGTTCGGCGAAGCCGATAGGCGCCGCCGGGAATTTGTTTAATAATTTGGTATGAAATTTTATCCAAAAATGGAGTAAAGTTTAGGGCGGCGACTATAATTATTGCTGTTCCCCCCCTTGGAGGTTTATTCTTTATTTAATTTTTTTAAAGGTAAGCAAATGGCCATTTCAAAGTACATTCTTGAAAATAAGTGCGTTTTAATTGTTTTTAAGTACAAAGGGCAGTTTTCAAGTAATGTACTTACTATTTAAGTACTATGGGAGCCATCGCTTTATCTTTTATTTAATGCACGGCACGGCAAAATGTGTGCGGTCTCTGTTTTGTATTTTAAAAATTTTATTGTTCCAATTTTTATTTTGGTGGATTTATTTTGCTTTTTTTGTTTGCACCAATTCCAATTTAACTAACAAAAAGATGGCATCTTTTAGCACCGCTAACGTGACCTCGGAGGATTTCCCACAAATGCCCTTATTTTATGGAGCACAGAGAACTTTCATAAAATTAATAACTAATATTTTCAAATTTAAATGTTGAATTTTTGCAACAAATTCCTTAAATTTCGATCAATTTATAACTATAATAGTTAGCTAAAAATTTTACCGGCGGCACTGCTGAATCGCACAAAAGCTTAAAATTGAAGTAAAAATATTGTTTCTTGAATTTTTTCAATAAATTAATTGTCTTAATTTGCATTTATTATTCATCTGAAAAAAGGAATTTTACTTGAATTAAATTTTCTAAAAATCTCGGTTCTCGAGTCTCGAAAAATCTTGTTTTTTGGGCCTTGTCTCGGTCTCGAGTCTCGGTATTTTCATTCAGCTGTTATCGTCAAGATTATTGGCCATCATTTTCGCAAGAACAAAACATTTGAGTTTGTTGACAATTTGAAATTTTGTTTATTTAATTTTATTATTCTTTGTATGCCACGGCGATTCGTTCACCCTCTCGAACTTTTTCCAATAATTTTATTCAACCAAAATCAAATTGTGATATTATTCTAAAGCTTACATTTTGTAGAAGCTATCTTCAAGCAAAAGCTAAACGCTTGGACAAACTGCAAAAAAAGTTATGGCCTTAAAAGCTGCAAATTTAAAAATAACATTTATTATCAGGGCTAGGATTTTTAGGTTTTTACCTATTTTTTCTGCAGCTTTGTTTTGGCGAGTTCTGCACGAAAAACATGTATTTAGTCGAAAATTTCGTCGTTTTAACCCACCTATTCGAACCCAAAAAAACCCTATTTTGGGGGTCTCCACCTAAAATAGGGGCAAAAACCTATTTCAAGTAAAAAAGACTTTTTGCCCCTATTTTTGCCACTATTTGGGCCTTTTTTGAATAATTTTTAAAATTTTGAAATTTTCTTGCCAGGATCACTAATTTTTGAAAATTTTTTATAAAAAATAAAATAAGATTCGAATTTTTTTTTTCATAGAATTTTGGGCTTTTTAGGCGCCTATTTTGCATTTTTTCATGCCTAAAAGTAGCAGCCCTACTGATTGGTTATTTCAGATGTAAAAAACAAATTTTTTAAGCAATTTTTTTATTTTTACGCACCTTTTTTTCACACCTATTTCTGCTTATGAACCCGTTTTTTAGTACCTATTTTGGCACTTTTTCTCACCTATTTTAGGTACCTATTTTGAGATTTTTCCAACCTAAAAATCCTAGCCCTGTTTATTATCTCACAATAAAACTCGCTAATTTGCGAAAAACATATGTCATGAAATGGAAATGTTCTGCAAAATTCGACTTTCCGCATAAATATAATTCGGAGAAAATTATGGTAATTTAAATATTTAATGATTATTTCTTAGGTAAATGTTTTACAAATCTCAACCTATCGAAGATTATTATTCCGATTCTTTAAAATTATTTATTATTTAATCGTCTCCACAAAAATTCTTTAAATGTATCGAACGATGACTAAAGCTTACTAAATGAATAACGACGACGATTTGTTAAATGTTGAGGGGAAATTATCTGTTTACGACGATGCATCACAGCAATGAGGCATAGAGCAAAATTTTTAAAAGGTTTTTTTATAAATCGGAATATTTTTAATTTCATACGCGTTCTTTTAACATTTTAAAATGAAATGCCGAATAAATCGGACCCCAAATTGTTGACAGATTCTTGTAATATTAATATTTTTAATTTCATACGCGTTCTTTTAACACTTAAAATAAAATGCCGAATAAATCGGACCCCAAATTGTTGACTTGATACGGAATTCAAAGGTGGAACAGTATTATTTTCGGGGCGCCGGCATTTCGTCGACTAAGCCAAAATACGACATTTCGTCGACCGAGATTTCGTCAAAGCGACATTTCGTCGACTAAGCAAAAATACGACATTTCGTCAATAAAGTTCGTCGACTCCTTAATTTAACCCCAATAATTTGCCCAAATGCCCTTTTAAAGGGGGCAACAAATAATAATTGAAAAGTTTTTTTTTATTTGGCTGAAAAAGCACAAAAAGAAGTAAGTCAGTATTATCGGAATTTGAGTAACAAATTTAAAAATAATTTAAAATATTTATACTTAAAATTCAAGACAAATTTAGTATATAGTTTTGTAGAGCAGGCTTTCTGGGTCATGGTTGCATTTTAACCATGGTAGCTGGTTTTTTTAATGAATGCTATTTTTGGGCTTCTCTCATGATTCCCTATTCTCAAAAAAAACATATTAAAACATGAAAATCTGGGCTCTACTAATTAGTAATTAATTACCTTTTTATTCGTAGAAAAAATGTCGGTTTTTGCCAGTTGAGGAATTTTGTTTTTTTGCTTTAGTCGACGAAATGTCGTATTTTGGCTTCGTCGACGAAATCTCATCCTGCCTTATTTTCATACAAAAAAATCGGACATTTGTTTAAAATATCAGACAAAAATCGATGATTTGTCACATTTGCCCTTGAGCAACAATATCCAATTACCTGCGCATGTAAGGAATTTGTTTAACTTATTTTGCTAATTTATTTGTACAAAATACTTTCTATAACAGGGAGAAAGCATTTACCATAATTGCTAAATGTATTTTTAAGCATTGTTTAAATTCAACTATTTTGAGGAATTTTATGTACAAAATTCTTACAAAAAATGATTAAGAATCCATCGCACATATTTTACCCTATTTGTTTTTTGTTCGTTCATTCACCTAAATCGATCGGAAAAGGTCGTGCTAAATTAGTGTGCTGTTTGTTTACAAATTATGCGGCTCCATATTAACAGCAGCAGGCGGTAATTGTGGTCAATTAATTCCCAAATTAGTCAATTAACAAAATGCGTAAATAGGCTTTCCTGTTCTGCATTTATAAAACTAGTTGTCTATAAATAATTTATATTTGTTGTTATACAAATTTATTCATTAATAAATTGTTAAGCGCTATGTTTGTCCGCAAATTGCTGAACTTTGAACAAAAAGAAAAGCGACAGCACATCAAGGCACCATAGAAAAACTCTTTCTTGCTACAAAAAACAAAAAATGAATATATTTAAAACAGAAAACAAACTACAAGATTTGGATGAATTCTGGCTGATCACATGTGATCGGATCGGAACGGAATGATCAATGAACGAATTTGATCAGCAATTTATGACACTACATTCTCCTTAAAAGGGTTTGCCGTTTTGTGATTTGCGCCCAAAGTCAATGTAATTTGCGCGCAAATCATAACCCTTTTTATTCTCACATATTTTTGGGGTCAATTCAAAATTTGGAATTTCAAATTTACGTCGGACTTTTGGTAAGCATCTTTGGATGAGAAAAAATTAAAATTTTTTTTTAATTTTTCCGATTTTTTAAAAATATATTGGGCGGCATTTACACTTTTTGAATTTTAATTTTCTGGTTGGACGAAATCATCGATTATTTAAAAAATGCATAGATTTGTCAAATAAATTGGTCGTTTTTAGACCGTGTTGCTCTTGCCCGTGTGTTTTGTAAATTCCGAGCTGTAGTAATCAGAGGTCGCGCGAAATCAAACAATACAATTCGTCTATTAATATTTTTTGTCATTTTTAGGTCTGCCAAAATTTGCGCAATTCATATTTCGGGATAAAACTAGAAATTCTAATTTAATATAATAAACACGATTTTCTATGGATTAGGTAATACAACAAATTTATTTTAACAAAAACTGAATTTTCTTAAACCATAATTTTTATTCAGATACCTAAATTAGGTAAAAACATTTTTGGTTGGAGAGGAACGTCCATCTTTGGCGTTCCGTCTTATTGATTATTGTTGGCCTACTGATTATTGATTATTGTTGACCTATTGATTATTGATTATTTGTTATTTTTCCCGTCGCCACACTCCCGCCCCGCTGATCCATTCATTCACTTGTCTAATTGGGAAAAAATGGAAGTTGTTTAATGTTACAGTAAATATTTTCAATTGTTTAGAAAAACAATGACTAAATATGGCAAATATGCCGAATCATTGCTGCATTCTTTTAATGGTCATGAATGGACATTGCTTTGCTCATTTTGGGCAGCAACTTTCATAAACACAATCACAATTAGTTGCATGGAAACTTTTTATCCAAAAGAGGTTAATTATTTAATTAATTGTTGAAGTTAATTAATTAATATGTTAAATTCTTTTATTTTTTAAAAGGTCTTATTATTGTTTACAAATAACAATATTTAATTCTTAATTAAATCCAATTTTTAGGCAATTTTTCGTGGCATTGATAGGGGCCAAATTGGCATTGTCATCGGCATTTACCCATTGAGCAGATTTTTTATGGCACCAATCATCGGAAATTATGTAAATGATTATTATTTTTTAATGAATTTACTTTTTCCAAATTTCAGATTGTTAAAATTGGCACCAAAGCAACATTTTACGCAGCTCTTTTTATTGCGTCAGCATCCGCAATATGTTTTGGGTGTGTTTTAATTGAAAAAGTTTTTATAAATCATTTCAAAGATTTATTAATTATGTTATTTTATAAAGAAACGTTTTTTTAAGCTTACTTTCATTTGTGGACAACATTTTGACATTCTTTTGGTGCTCATTGTTTATTCGCGTTTTGCAAGCAGTTGGACGAACATTTTTTGCTCTCAGCATTTTCACACTTTCAGCCGAACTTTTTCCCGATCATTTGTCCTTAATTTGTGTAAGTTGAAAAGTTTTATGGAATTTTAAAAAAGTTAAACCGGGGCTTCGACTTTTTGATGTTTTTTTTTGAGTTGTTTCTTGCTTTCGGGAGCTTTGTGGTTTTTGTAAATTTTTTGTGGGTTTTCGAAAAATGGATTAAATAAAATGCTTACAATTTTGATTATTTTATTTTAATGAAAAAAAAGTCGAATTAGCGGCTTTTTGATGCTCAATGTTGCTTTTTTTCACGTTCTGCTGATTCTTTTAGAATTTTGAGATCGAAGTCCTTCCCGGAGTTTAAAGTTTAAACTTTAAACTCATTTTTCTGAAATTTTAAAATATAAAATCATTTAATCAACTTTCTGCGGTTATTTGTGGTTTCAGGTGAAAAACATGACTTCATAAAATTCGAAAATTTAAAAAGCATTTTAATTTTTCATAGGAATTTTCTTAAAATTTGGGGTTTGTTTAAAAAGTAATATTTTTTAAAGCCCCCTCATTTTGGATAAAAATATATAAAATACAATTAAAATCATTAATATTAATATTATTCAGAGCATCTTGGAAACTTTTGAGGGATTTGGACAAATTTCGGGGCCAATATTTGGCGCAACTCTGTATGAAGTTGGCGGCTTTATGCTCCCCAATTTTATCATGGGCACAACAATGGCAATTTTGGCATGCGCTTTTGTCATTTTGGCACCTTTGCCGCACAGAGTCGAAGATGCCAATGGCGGTACTTTACGTCAAATTGAAGAGGGGAAAAAGGGCATTAAGGTAAAATAAAAAAGAAAAATTAAAATAAATAGTTTAATTTTGTGATGATTATTTTATGTCGGTTTTTTAAAATATTTCCTTTTCGGTATAACGGACCGGGAATTTTTTGGCTGTTTCGGGTTTTTTGGTATTGGCATTTTACAGAAATACCGAATACCAAAAAACGTATTTGCCGAACACTAATTCACTCATTATCATTAATTTTAATATTTATTTTATTAATTTTTGCATTTTAATAAAAAATCTAAAATAGAAAACAAATATAATTTAAGAATAAAAATGAAGAAAATTTCGTCGGTTATTCAACAGTTTTACGGCTTGGCAAAACATGGATGATCATCGCAATAACCGCCTTACGTGGCATTACCAGCTCATTTTATCAAGCATCTTTGCCAACACATTTAAAATCGGTAAATCTAATTTTAATTGCTTTAAGATCCAATTACAATAAATTAGGGAATATTATTATTATAATGACTATCAAATTAGCCAACAATTGATTTAAATGACTGAAATATTTTTTATTTAAATTTTTAGCTAAGCTCGTCGGCAATGTTGATTGGCATTATGTCAACCATAATGAGTTGCAGTTATTTGCTCAGTTCGCCCATTTGGGGTGTTTTGATTGAGAAGAAAATTAAATATTCACCGAAACTGATCACTTTGATGGGCTCAATAATGGCGATCATTGCTGTTTCGTTGATGGGACCAATTCCATTCATTCCGATCACTAAGTAAATTTTTTGATTTAAATTACAAATACGCTGTTTTTGATTTTTGGAAAGTGCCCGAGTCCGCATAACAAACAAGGAGTGCATTTTTTTAATATGAAAATGTCAATTTTTAGAGGAGAAAACTTAATTTTTTCTAAATAATTTGCTAAAAAATGTTCTATGATGAACCTTTTTGGTTTCTAATAGAGACCGGACGGGATTGGGATCCCGTCGATATTTTATCGGGATCCAGCGGGATTGAATTTGGAATTCCGATCGAGCTTTTTTTGAATTGTTTGGGATTGTCGGGATCAGGATTAGCCGGGATCGTGACTCCAAAAAATTGGATTGACGGGTCTCTAATTTAAATAAACAAAATATAATTCTATTTTTTAAATAACGCATTAATTGGATTTCAAACTTTCAAAGGACAATTTCAACAATGTGCATTTCGTTTGCACTTCTGGGCATGGCGGCTTCAGCCCTTTACATACCAATCTTCAAAAAGTGTTCGAACGTTTCCAAGTAAATATTATTTAAATTATTTAAAATATTTTTTGTAAAGGCAACCGGCCAATTTCCATTTTTAGAAAGTTATTTAACGGTGCCGCAACTGGTAAATCTTCAACTCAAATATATGCGTGTATTTTTGCATTGGTACAGTCCGCGTCGACTTTAGGGTATATATATTAATTAACTCTTAGAAATAAAGCGACTTATAAATTTAATTAATTTAGAAAGTATATTTAAAAATCGTTTTTTATTTGTACTTCTTAATATATAGTTTAATTAATTATTAAATCAATTATTTACATTTTGTGATATCAATTTATTTGCTAAAATCAAAAAAAAAAAATATATATATATCTATATATAACTAAACAATAGTATAAATTAAATTTTTATTTAAATAAAAATAAATTTTATATTTTAATTTAGTTCTTTTTTTGGCTCAACAATTGGCGGCTACGGCGCTGATGCTTTTGGGTTTCCGTGGATTTGTGCATTTGTCGCCTTTGCACACATATTTTATATAATTATGGACCAAATCTGCAGGATATTAACGCGATTTCATTCCGTTTAAATACACATTTTTTAATTTTTTGTAATTTGTGAAGTCATCTCAATCATTTTGGTTGTTGCAATCCCAGTTAAAGAATTTATAAAGTCATTTTTATAAAAATAAATGATTATAGATCAGGAAATTGGCTGATTGGCCAAAATTGCGTACAAAAATTCCATAGAATTTATTTCAACTCAAATTGCATTTATCCGCTTCCTGCTTATTGTTTAATAGTCTCGGGTAGAACACAAAAAATGAGTTTGGAGAGAATTTTTTGAGCGTCCTTGGTAAACGGAAAACTTTGGATAAAAAAGTTTTTTCCCGGTTGGAAACTCTCAAAACATTATTTATGCAGCAGTTCGTTCAATCTTTCCCAATCTTTCCGTTTTTATCGCTCCATCTCATCGATTTCTTCGCAAAAACAAATTTTGAGCAATTTTACCATTACAAAACAAAATAAATAATCATCATTTTTTTATATTAATGAATAATTTCTACATCAAAGAAGCTTTGCCAGAAAATGCCACGACAATTTGGCCGTTACTTTTGGTTTGATAAAACATTTAATTATTTAAATTAATTTTTTAAAATTCACTTAATTTATCAATTTTTTATTCCTGAACAAACTATAACCTTTTAAACTTAGCAAAAAAAAAATTTTACAGTTAAAATTCAAATCGATTTTAAATTTTAAACGTAAATATTTTTTCAAAATTTGTTAGGAATTGTACGCCCATCTCCAAATGGGAACACCAAAAATTGATGCTTCCCAATTGTCCGAGGCGCTAAAGTCGGGGTTAGCCAAGGCTTTGTTGATTTATTCAAATGAAAAAAGTGACGAATTGGCCGCTTATGCTCTGTACTTTACACTGACCTCGAGAGAGTTTGGCAAGGCAATTTTTTTTAGTAAATTTATTTTTAAAATGATTTAATTCTTTAAAGTTTAAACTAACAAAAAAAATTGAATAAAAACACATTTTGAGAGCTTCGTTTGGACGCCTTACATTGGGCTCTTACTTTTGAGCTTTTCTTAGTTTTCGTTTTATCTAAAAAATTCATTTGATTTTTTAAAAGAAGTTTTTCATAATGCAAATTAATTAGGTAATTAATATTTTTTAGATGTTTATGCTGGAGGACATTTATGTCAAGGAAACATTCAGGCGACAAGGCATAGGCAAAGCAATTTTTAGTGAACTTTCAAAAGTAAAATTTAATATAATCGCTTAAATTATAGCAAAAATATAAAGCATTAAAATAAATTATTTTTGAATTATTTATTCGTTTAATTTATTCATATTTTAATGTCATTAACAAAATTGTTATCCTTAAATTTAGCTTGTTTAATTGTTCTAAGATTGGATTCGTTTTTATTTTATTATTTCATTTTTGAATATTATTGACTTTAAATTTAATTTTGTCCAAATAAATTACGAAAATTTTAGCTCGCTTTTGTGCAACAGTGCCCTTTAATTGAATGGTTTGTGCTCCGTTCGAATGCCAAAGCCATCGAATTTTACGACCATTTTGAAAATAGCAAAAATATGACCAATAATTCTTCGGATGAGCAACTTTATTGGTGGCGAATTGAAGAGAAAGAATTTGCTGAGTTTGTAAACAAAACAAATGAATGTTTGTATTTTATAGAGTAAAATTAATTAAAAGTAAATTTAAGAAAGCATCAAAAGTTTGGATTTTATAATGCATGTGATTATAATAAATTATTGTAATTAATTTAAAGAATACAAACGAATGTTTGTATTTTGTAGAGTAAAATTAATTAAAAGTAATTTTTATAAATATTTTAAGAAAAATAAAAAGTTCCGATTAATGCATGTGATTATAATAAATTATTGTAATTAATTTAAAGAATTTCAAATATTAATTTATCAAAAATAAATAAAAATTGTATTAAAAAGTTGGTAAAGTGCACTAGATTTAATTGGATACTTTAAGCAAATTATTTATTTATATTTTTCAGAGTAAAAATATTTAATAAAATTGCATTTTTAAATTTTGCAATTAATTGACAAAGATTTTTAATTGATAATGCTTTTACTCAATTATTTGAATTAAATGATTTTAAATTTTAGTGAAAATAAATGTTGCCAAAATTCCCATCGTTTTGGACGGCGATGTTATCAATTTGCAGCAGGCCAAAGCGTTGGCCGGGGTAAATAATAAAAGTGACAATTTCTCATCAAAATTTGACCATTTTTGGCATTTTAGGACTGGATTTCACTGGTGAATAATGGCAATTTGGAGTGTGAGCATTATGAAATGATAAAAAAGTGGGTTAAAAACGGGAAAAACACAATTTTTATATTAAATTATTAATTTAAATTTATTAGCCTTTCTTCTTCATTTATGAATGGAGAATTCGGTGCCATTTTTGCTGAACATTTTGCAAATGGCCAAGTGATTGCCATGGCGTTGTTCAGTCGCCGGGGATTTTCAACGTGGCATGGCCAAGTCAAATGACAGACAATTAAAAACATTTGTATTAAATAAATAAAAATTTATGAAATTATTAAAGGGATATTCAAAATTAAGGCTGTCGGTTTCAAAAAATTTTCGGTTAACCGAAACCGAAACCGGTAACCGAACCGAAGCTTTCGGTTTTACCGAACCGAAACCGATAACCGAACCGAAGCTTTCGGTTTTACCGAACCGAAACCGAAAACCGAACCGAAACTTTCGGTTAACCGAAACCGAACCGAAATTTTCGGTTTTCCGAACCCAATGGTTGAAAACTCCATTTCCCAGACGATTTTAGGGGAGCATTTTCCCCTTTTTATAGCATTTTTGTTAAGCAATTTTTCCAAAAAAAAAAATATTTGATTATTAGGGGTGCATTTTCAGTTTTGTTCTCTTTTTGTTAAGGGATTTACAAAAATGCAATTTTTTTTTGCGATTTCTGCTTCCCTTACAATTAGGGGAGGAAGGGGGGGGGGTCGGCGGTGCCGATAGGCGCCGCCGAGAAAATTTTGAATTTTTGACTCAATTTTGTTACGAGATTTGCAACAAAATTTTAAAAATGCTATGAATTTTTTTAAGAAATTGGTCCAATAATTACCAATCTGACAAAACAAAAGGGTCCTCTCTCAACATTTGACAAAGCTAGAAATTAGGTGAGCTCCAACCAAAAAAATAATGAATTTCAAAGTTAAATTCTGCCCAAAAATATTTTTTAAAAATCAGAAATAACTTAAAAATTGTTTAGAAATTGATAGTACTCCATAGATAGTCATTGAAAGTCATAAGAAATAATTTACTTAGTCAGGGTTCGAACCAGCAACAGAAAAAACAATCACGCCCCACAACTAGCCACTACACCACCATCTCACATGACAAAAATATGCAAAAAAACATTAGAAGGATAAATAATGCCACAATTTAAAATGTATTTAGTCAAAAATTCAAATTTGTAAAACAGAAAGTCATATTTATTGTCGCTTATTAGAACCGAACCGAAGCTTTCGGTTTTACCGAACCGAAACCGATAACCGAACCGAAGCTTTCGGTTTTACCGAACCGAAACCGATAACCGAACCGAAGCTTTCGGTTTTACCGAACCGAAACCGATAACCGAACCGAAGCTTTCGGTTAACCGAACCGATAACCGAAAACCGAACCGAAGCTTTCGGTTAACCGAACCGAAACCGATAACCGAACCGAAGCTTTCGGTTAACCGAACCGAAACCGATAACCGAACCGAAGCTTTCGGTTAACCGAACCGATAACCGAAAACCGAACCGAAGCTTTCGGTTAACCGAACCGAAACCGATAACCGAACCGAAGCTTTCGGTTAACCGAACCGATAACCGAAAACCGAACCGAAGCTTTCGGTTAACCGAACCGATAACCGATAACCGAACCGAAGCTTTCGGTTAACCGAACCGATAACCGAAAACCGAACCGAAGCTTTCGGTTAACCGAACCGATAACCGATAACCGAACCGAAGCTTTCGGTTAACCGAACCGAAACCGATAACCGAACCGAAGCTTTCGGTTAACCGAACCGATAACCGATAACCGAACCGAAGCTTTCGGTTAACCGAACCGATAACCGAACCGAAGCTTTCGGTTAACCGAACCGATAACCGAAAACCGAACCGAAAAAATGTCGGTTTTCGGTCTCGGTTCGGTTCGGTTCGGTTTGAAACCGACAGCCTTATTCAAAATCACAAAAATAAGTACAAACTTTGGCCGACATATTACATATTTAGACAATGAGTTCAAAAAAAGTTTTAATTTTAGATTGGCCGTCTATAATTTGGTTTTTCGTGCTCAATTTATTGAATTACTTATTTTGCGTTATAAAATTTAACCAATTTATTTATGAGATTAAAAAAAACGACAAAACCCAACAAAAAATTTTTAATTTTTGGCACTTCCGCAAGTTGGTAATTGGATCGATCCCTGAATGGGACAAAACGGTTATTTATTAGGCTTTTTTGGCTGAATTTAAATATTTATGTTTTAAATTTAATTTTAAAATATTTATAGTTTCTTTACATTGACCAAATATTTGTTCGCCCCGATTGTCGTCGTAAAGGCATTGGCACCGCAATGATCGCCGAATTGGTCAAAATTGCGCAATTTCAAAACATAAAATGCATTAATTGGAAAGCTTCTGATAATGGGGACAAAATTGCTAAAGCCTTCTTCAATTCGGTACGTTTTGCAAAAAATAAATAATAAAAAGTAAAAATTTATTGAAAATCTTTTTAAGATTTGTTCCGTCAAATCGACAGAAAATTTGATTTACCGGTGGCAAATTATGGAAAAGCCGCCAGCACAATGTTCAGCAAATAAAAACTGAATGTTTAAAGAAAGACAAAATTTTGGTTTTTGATTTAAATTGTGTTTGCCATTTTGTCCCTTTTCCATCAAAAAATAACTCAAAAATTTTGCGCGAATTATTGTTTTTAAATTATTTCGATTTTTGCGTTTTTGATCTGGTGTCACCCGGGAATAACTCTTCTTAAACTAAACAAATTTGCTACCGCATTTGTTGTATTAAAATCGATGAGTAGTTTCGAATAAATTTATTTTATAATAATTATATTAAAATACAAAAAATAGCGATTGCTTTATGCCGACTCCAACCGAATACCACCGCTTATTTATGTGCCATTTCCAGGCAGAGATGCCCGCCGGCGCCGCGATAGCGAGCCCAACCGAGCGATCCCTTTTTAAGATTTTGTGCGATAGCACTTTATAGACGCCGAAGGAAACGTCTGCGGGAAACGGCGCCGGCAAGCAACGGCACAGTGCTCGCCATTGTGCCGTTTCCTATATAATAAAAACGAATTTTTAACAATTTTTGTCCGATGGGAAACAAATGGGGCAAGAGAATGGAGTAGGAAGTTTAACTATTTTCATTTACGCTCATTTCTTTTCCTGTCCCTCCCCAAATCTATGCCAAATCTTGCAAAAAACAGTCACAGAATAGAGAACACAAACATTGCACACTCAACATTTTTATTTCAGTCAGTCACAAGCAGCAAAAGAGTTTTATTAAAATGCCAATTTCAACACCTACGCCAGATTCTCATTTTCAAGGGCATTCTTGCACATAAGGACCTTTGCAATTTTAAGACCCTTTGCAAGGACTGTCCTTGCCATTCAAGGACGCATGTCTAATTCATTCAATTCACACACACTTAACATTGTTGTTAATCTTTTAGAGATAAAAATGAACATCAAACAAAAGAGCCCGTCATTTTCAAAATTTCTTCGGAGACGATCGGAAATGTGAGAGCATTGTGAGAAAGTTATCAATGATATGAGAATTGAGAAAATGAACAAAATGAGGAATTGAATTTAAAAGAATTTTATAACAAATGTTTTCAATTTTGTTCAACCAACATTTGGCCCAGTCATTTGATCTGGAAGCCTTAAAGTAGCAAATTGTCTCTTCGGTCGTTGCTTTCCCACAGTTTGGACGCATTTTTACATTTCGCACATTCTTAACAAAGTGCAGAGCATTTCTTTATTATGTCAAATTTATTTTTAATTAAAATATTTAATATTTGTCATTGGTGGCCGGTATGCCAAACTCGTTTATGACCCCGAATCATTTAAATAACATGCCCACCGATTCTGTATCTGTCGTATAAACTTTGTAATTGTTGTTTGGACATTATTATAGTGGCCATCGGTCCTTTTCTGTGCCAGTATCCTAAATAAACAACATTTTGCAAAAAAAGCTCTTTAATTTAACTAGGGTTGCTCCCTAAACGTTTGGAATTTTTTAAATTTCGCCCAATTTAGCTGGCAAAAAAATTTAAAAAAATCGAGTTTTGGCACCGCGGCGCCCGTAAAAATCGGATCTCTTTTTATAGGGTAGGTCGGGCCCGGGATTTCAAAAACCGGGATTTTCCCGATCGCTCCCGGTCGGGATCCCAGTCCCGACTTCATCTCTTTAGCATATCTTTCCCTAATTAACCTTTTTCTTGCACCGTTTTGTCCCATCATCATTTGCGGTGGCCGAATGAATTGCCTTTGCGATTATGCGAGTTGCCAAGTCATTAAGGCCTTCGGCACATGCGCCCCATAAAATCATTTGGGGAAACTCCTCTCCAAGTGCAGCATTTGACAACGCTTAATTAATTTGTCGTCAATTAAAATGGTCACCCCGAAATTTGTGGACAGCAAATTTGCCAAGAAATTAGGGGCTTTTGACACTATCCATTAGCGATAGGGTTTTAAATTAAATTACCCTCCATTAATTGATTGGTCTGCTCAATTCAGAAGGGTAAAAAGGCAAAGAAACGGCAAATACATTCTTTTGCTGGACGCCGCCAATTCTTTTATTTAATACTAAAAGTATTATTTATTATTTAATGCAATTTGGTTGAAAATTGTTAAAATAAATAAAATGAATGGTGAACGGCGAAATGAACAAATGAATAGCTGTTAAAAGCCCACCAATAAAGCCTGAATCACCCACCAATTCGCTGTGTTAATCGAAAACATCATTTTCACAATTACTGACAGAAAACGGCCAACTCATCGCTGGGCAATTCTTTTATTGCTGTTTAACAATATTATTAAATAATGAAAATTAATGAAATTCATTCCTATTCCCCATGCCGCAAGTGTTTGCAAATATTTTATCGAGTTAAAATAAAATCAATCACAAAAATATGCCACATGAATATTTTTATGCAAATAAAATAAGTGAATAACCAAATTTAATTAATAATTATTCCAAAAAAATGCTGTTTATTTTAATTTTATTATTTTATAACCTTCAACAAATATTGCCTACCAATGGTTTATTTAATTTTTATTTTATTATTCAATTTAAATGCCTTATTTATTTAGATAAGTTGGACGTCAAATTGATTTTGGACCAATGCGTTGACAAACCAGAATTGTGCGATCACATTTGCAATTTGTTGTCAATTTTTGACGGGTTGAAAGAACAAAATGCCAAATTAACGGACGAAAAAAATTGTTGGCAAACAAATTATTGGACACTTTGGGTTCAAAATTATGTGTCAACAAATCTGATCAGCCCTGATCGGAATGGCATTGTGCACTTTGAAAACGGTGAATTGGATTCTGATTTTATGCAATTTGTCCTTCATGGACGAATGCCGGGGCAAGAAACTGTAGTCTTGGCACGAGCAGTAAAATTTGAAAAATATTATTTTGACCAACTCATTGTGGTTTGTTTTTTTCCATTTTTGTCTTTTGCTACAATTTTATTATTGAAATGATTTAAATTTAAACCTGTAAAACTCAAAAATTCTTTGACTTTAAAATATTTATTTAAAAAATTATATAAATTTTGACAAAAAAAAAAAATAAATAATTCATAAATTTGTACATAAAATTATGATTTTCGTCAATTGCTATGACTGATCTGCCCCATTTGGTAATGGATTTGCGCATGGAACTTCCGGAATCGTTCAAATGCCCAGACGCATGTTACATGTTGTCCGGATTTGTCGACACTTTGTCCATCAGAGAGCTTTTTCCCTATTGTCCTGATGCGGAATTTGTTGAGCAAAGTTCAAAGGCCAAAATCGAAACAATTAAACCAAAATTGATTGGTGTAAATCAGGAAAAACATTTGATCAGATTTCTGATCAAAAATCCGAACGCGCTCAACTTTGAAATTCAATTGCATTATTCACCGATAAACGAAGACAAATGGACACAAATGATGATCACACAATTGCCAGATAATTAAACATGACTTTTTTTAGAATATAGGATGTTTTTCGATTTGTGTGTAATGAATTTTATTGATTTTGGGCATAATAAATGGAGGCCGGATTTACTTATATGGACTAAAAAATTACGCTAATCCAAAAATTTTTCAAAAAAGCGAGTGCGCCCACCCCGTGTCCAAAGAGAAAAAAAATAATTTAAAATTATAAATTTTATTTTAAAAAAAGCTATCGCTCAAGCCGACTCCAACCAAATGCAACCGCCTATTTGTGTGTGCCATTTCCAGGCTTGCAGACTATCTTAACCCTCGGTTGGAATTTGTGCCAACGCGCCACACAAAGCGTGCGGCAGGCAAAGCAAAGGCGGCGACAGCGTGCGCACGCCGTCTGAGCCGCGGCGGGAAACGGCGCCGGCGAGCGAATAGCACGCCTCTTGCCGTGCGCCGCTTCCTTATGTAATTGAAGCAAAATGTTACAATTTGTTTTTTGATGAGAAGCAAAAAGGGCGAGTGATCCCCGCGGGGCACGACATATTCTTTGTTCTATTTTGGCATACGCTCGTTTCTCAACAATTCTCCTCAAAGACATACTGTCTAATTCAAGGGCTTCCCACCTTATACTCTCATTTGTCAGCAAAATTTTTTACAATAAGAACAAACAATCAACTCCAAACAACAATATTGAAAATTTTAACGATATTTTACGGAAATTGCTCTAAAATTTTAGAAAATTTCCCGTAAAAATTATGCAATAAAACGAAATATATTCCAAAATCCAAATTCTTTTCCAAAAAATGCACCTCTAATAAAAGTCAGTTAATCTTTAGTTTTTAAGAAATTAAACAATAAATAAATTTAAATACTAATTGTTAAAAATCAGGTTTAGCAAATTAGAGTGTAACCAACACTTATTTATATTATGGCCACACGCCACCTATTCTGATAAAAATACGAAAAATAAAGCGATCGCTCAAGCCGACTACAACCGAATGCAACCGCCCATTTGTGTGCCATTTTCAGGCCAGGATGCCCAGTCGATCCCGCGTAACCGAGCCCCAACCGGGCGCCCAGTAGGGCCCGCGAACCGAGCTCCAACCGAGCGATGCTTGCCCGGTCAGTCCCGCGTAACCGCTAGCCACCAACCGAGCGATGCCCGGACGGACCCGCGAAAGCTAGCTCTGACCGAGCGACCCCAATCGAACGGGCAAGAAACGGCGCCGGAGAGCAAATTGCACAACGCACGCTGTGCGCCGTTCCCTTATATAATATAAGCAATTTTTAACAATTTTTTTCCGATGGGAAAAAATGGGGCAAGAGAATGGAGTAGTGAATGCACTATTTTCATTTACGCTCATTTCTTTTTCTGTCCCCCCTCCCCCCCTTCTTTTGGTTGAAAAAAAACTAAATTTATAATCGACGCGTAGAATACGTACGCCCTTTTGACCAATTTTGAACGACGAATCCGCAGCACGTTTTCTTAAATCGATTTTAGAAAATGTTACAATTTGTTTCGATGAAAAACAAAGAGGGCGATTGATGCCCCGCGGGGCTCGATTGAACTATTTGGCCTTCGCTTGTTTCTCAACAATTCTCCTCAAAATACAAACTGTCTAATTCAATAAAGGCTAGGAGGTTCAAGGACGATTATATTGATTTTCAAGTACATAACTTGTTAAATTTATAGAAATTCAAGTACACTCAAAATTTTCATTTCAGTCACGAGCAGCAAAAGAGTTCAATAAAAATTAAAAATGCCAATTAACACTCACGCCAAATTCTCTTCAAGGGCATTCTTGATACTAAAATAAATTTTCATTACATAATTTAGATGACTTCTTTTATAGACTTTCGATGGAATATTTTTATTGCATTTTATTTTATCACATATTTGCACAGGGTTTTCAAAAAAAATTGATAAAGCATTAAAAAGGGGTCAACCCCAACTCATCCATTACAAAGTTTGGAGTTTTAATCCTTTCAGTGTGAACAAAATAAAATTGGTTAATTTGAGAAGAGTTTTAGAACTTTAAGCTTTGGAATGGATGAGTTGGGTGGTGGCCCCCATTAAAATAAAAGGAAAAATAAAATATTCATGTAAAAAACAGCGAATTATTCACAATTTGCATCGTTGGGCCGATCACACATTGACAACTTTTTGCTGAAGTGAAGCCCCGCAGGACAATCAAAACTGAAATATAAATTTAAAATATTTAAAAATTTTAAGAAGTAAATAAAAATGATTCATAAAAATTAGAGAATGGATCGATCATAAAGTCCAAAGTTAAAATGACTTAAAACATCCAAAAGGGGGGGGGGGGACCAACCCTAAAATGTAAATGAAAAAATTAATTTTTCGTATTTTTGGCTCAAAACTTTGCAGGTCATTTATTGCCAAATTTGCGTTCGGCGCCCCCGACCCCTCGGGGGAAAAAAAACACCGCCAAAAATGTCGGCAGCCGGGGACAAGCCCCCCCCCCCCACAACCTAATTAAACGCCTATCAAAAATCCCCGCCGGGCGTCAAAAAAAAGATTATTACCGATAAGCAATAGAACCAACGCAACGGTAAAAATGCTGGCAGCTTGTCGGATCCGCAAAAAATCCATCGGTCTCACAAACAAATTCTGTTTTTTAAATTTTTTTAGTTATGATAATATATTTATAAATAAAAATATTTAAATAATTCATCAAATGTTATCAGGAAATAAAATTGGGCTACTGAACTGAATCCAGACCGTTCCGGCTACAGACCGGGGCAATAAATGCTTTAACCTTAACTGATTCGGACATAAAAACCATTTGGAGCTCTCGTAGAGTTGAAGCTGCCGTCTCGTCAAGCTAAGCTTTGCGATTGGACATTTCAAAAAAAAAAAATGGCCTAAAAACCTCTAAAATCGGGATTTTCTAAACTTTTTTAGTATTCTGCCCAAAAGTTTTTTGATATTTTTCCAAACTTCATCTCGTCAAGTGTTTCAAAATGGCTTTTAAGTATATCTAACCAGTTAAGGTTAAAGCAAGTTATTGCCCCGGTCTCTAGCTTTAATCCGTACTCCATAAATAAAATTTTGTATAAAATTGAAAATAACAACAAAAAAAAGCACCCACGTTTGTTGCCCGAAGTCTCCACTTCGGTTTTGACGATGGACGAAGTCTGTGGTGGTGCAGCCGTTGTCGTATAAGCATTGTTCAGTGAAAAAACGGCGGCAAAGTATTGGTGGGAAGGTGTATTACGCTGAAATTGATAGTTGTTAGTAATAGTCGGGTTTTTCGCCCCCCAAATCCCAGATTTCAGGGGGTTTTTAGTTGAAAAATCCCGTCCCCGACATTTTTGGTTGATTTTTGTCTCCAAAGTTTCCGAAATTTCGGTGTTTTTAGTTGAAAAAACCACGAACTCCGACATTTTTGGTCGGGGTTTTTCGTCCTCGAAATCCCTGAACCCCAAAAATCTCAACCCCAACTTCGTGGGGTACCTTCAACCTAATTAAAAAAAGCTTAAAAGATAAGATTTAAAAAACAAAAGCCAATTGCTAAAAATTTGATTATTCTCTGGCATTATGTTTTTGTTGTTTTTGCCTGAGAGCGATCGATGTCAATTGGGCCGCCAACAATCAGAGAAGAAAGTGAACTTGGCTAAAATAAAATTACAAATTTTATTTGAATATTAAAAAGTGCCCACATATGAGCAGAAGCCAACGGCACCATTAAACTGGAGACTCGTCGGGCACTGCATCCGATAAGCTTTTCCTGATTTTATAAAATTCATTTAGCACACGATAGGCTCAAAAATCAAACATTTTTTTGTTTAAATATATATAAAATGTAAGAGATCCCGGGGGTTTTGTCAAAATTAACAAATCTTTGTTCCAGTCAGTTTTCCTGGGTTCTTGACCAGGATTTGAATTATTTTTGTCCATATAAAATCTCGTTTTACTAATCCCGATTTCCCGGGTTTTCCTTAAAATCCCAAATCTCGCTCTGATCCAGTCTCAAATCATAAATTATTTTTGTTGATAATTATTTCACAAAAATTTCTTACCTGCCAAGCACAACAGAAATGCCTCCCTGAGATTGGGCCCATTCACTGATGATGCCGGCATCGATTTGAATCCGTCCTTCTGTCCATAACAGAACATTGGATCCAAAACACTTAAATTTTTTCTATGAATTTTTGAGCAATCTTGTTTTTAGACAGCCTAAATCTAGTTAAGACTTAAAACAATCTTTGACATTTGGATCGACTAATTCAAATGGGACCTTTCAGTTTGACCAAATTCGAACCCGTACCCGAATTCGAACAAAATTTCAAAAAGTTAAAAACTAATTAATTTTGGTTTCAAAATCATTCAAAAACAAAAAAGCAAATAATGATCGTATTCATGTTTCTTAAATTTTGAGCCAAATTGATATTTAGAAAATTTTTATATTGTTCGAATTCGGATACGAAGTTCAAACTGGTCAAAATGGAGGTCAAATTCGTACGTATTCTACGACCCCGATTACCCCATCAAGAACCTTTTTCTCAGTTCTAAAAACATTTTGATTTTTTCAAAAAATTGAGGAAAAACTCTTTTTTATGATGGTATAATTAAATAATTATAATATATAAATAAATATATATTATAAAAAATTTAGAATTTAATGTAAGAAATAATTTTGCTTCACTTGGCTTGGGTGTACGGTACTGGCGTCGATTGGACGATTACCGGCGGCGCCGAAGTCACGGGCAACGGCGGTGCATTCGTTGGCACCGGTGAAGGAATCTTATTAAAAAATTAGTAAAAAAATTAAAATTAAAATCAAAATTAAAAAATGAATTAATTTATTTTCATTCTTTTATACATTTGGAAGTGCCGACACTGGAGTTTGTGAAATTTGAAGGCCGCCTAATTCGTGCGCAATTGTACGGATCAACGGATATCGGCCTGAATCATTTTGATTTAGTGCTCGGAAAAATCGCAAATTTTTTGATTTGAATAGAAATCCGGATTTTTAAAATTATGCTGAATTGTGAACGGATTCTTTATCTAATAGAACCTATTTAAAATATGTGAGGATTTTGTATGCCATATTTTGGCCTTTTTCCAAAAATTTGTTAGAAAAAGGCAATAAAAATTCTTTTTCAAAAATGCACACCTAAAAATGACTTTTTGGTCTTTTTAATTTTTTTTTACGAATATGTTATCGAGATTAAGCCCTGCATTCATTTTGAATTTAAAATAGAGCGACTTTTTAGCCAATAAAACCATATTTTTAATTTTGTGGGTTTTGAGAATAAATCCATATTTCAGCATTTAGCATCTTTAGGCAATATTTAGGCATTTTTTCAAAATTTATAAATATACAGTAACATAATATAGTATACCAAGTTGGCTTCCGGCACATTGCCCATTGAAATCGTCAAAGTCCAATGTCCACACAAAAGCGCCTCCAAAACTGTTTTGTCGAATCCAGTTGAGCTGTTTTGTATAAATATTATTGAACCCATTTTTAGAGCAATTTTTTTGTTGATAATTTTCACTTTGATTTTGATGCTCTCGACATCGTCGTAGCTGAACCACTGATCATTGTCAGCGATCAAGAACGGCACCTGAGTTTCCCGATCAAAATAGCGCTGTGCGCCCTTCGATAACATTTCGCAAAACTAAAAAAATAAAATGTAAAAATTTTTATTTTTCATTTAAAAAAGTGTTTAGCATAAGTCTAATGAAGTTTTGTTTAACGCGTAACGAAATATAATTTCTTTCCAAATAAATGAAAATTGCCCACCCAGGAGGAGACGTTTTCGAAAAATTATTAATTTTAGGTTCTAAAGTCGAGAAATTAAAAATGCCATCTTTAGGGGGTGTAAAAAAGTTTTTTTCTGAGACTAAAATTCGAGAATTTTTGAGACTCGAGACCGATACTTCACTAGACTAATTGGATTCAATAAAAAATTGTGAGTTTTAAAATAAAAAATTGTTAATAAAATATGGTTGACCTCAAAGTAGGCTCCGGTACCAGCCAATTGGACAAATTTGGTAGCTTTTGCCGCCTGACCCGGAGCGTCCAGACCACGGAGTTGCTGCGGATCTGTTAAAGTCCAGCCACGACCTGAATTTGTTGAAGAAAGTGTAATTTTAAATGCTTTTGATGATTAATTATTTAATTTTTTTACCGTATGTTGGGAATTCCGACAATAATCTTTGAGCAGAAATGTTGAGTTTATAAATTACAAATATTTATTTATAGAAGCGACCTTTGATTTTGGCATTCCTTTCTCAGCCCAATAATTTGCGGCTCCAGCCTAAAAGTTTAATAGTTATTAATTGTTTTATGTTTCAAAGCCTAAATTTAATTTATTTTTTAATTGAATAAAATGCCTTAAGCCTCAAATTTATTTTTAATTTTGTTTTTCATTATTGGCATGCTGACTGACCACATTCCATAAGCGTTTATCCGCCGGGTCCTTGGACCGACCGTATAATGGCGCGTTCATGCCGGTTTGCTGTTCCCATGAACCATGAAAAGTCGTAGCTCATCAGCAACACAAAGTCGAGCAGGCTTAATTAATTAAAATTCGAGGTCAACGGGAGTAGAAAAAGGGTTAAACGCTGGCATCAGATTCGGGTTCTGAGGATTTGGAAAATCGACGACTTGGACCCGGCGGGCTTTTTTTAATTTTTTGGCCATGCAAATATTGGCTTTAGCCCGGGTCAAATATTTGCTAATCGGGTACTCGCCCGGCCCGGGCGCCCGTTCAAACACCCTAAGCGTTGACAAAGTAAGTGCCAAAATTATTTTTAAAGAAAAGGTAAAGTTATAATTGTTTTTTTTAAATATTTTTACTTTCCAATGGTCGGAATGTCGTATCCTTTGTCGATGTTCTCCGTGCCGGCAGCAACTGCGGCTGACATCAGCAAACGCGGCATTCCGCTTGCATAGCTTTCTGCTCCAATGGCGTCTTTGAGTTCCTGAAGAATTCTTCCAATTTTAAATTTATTGAAAAACAATTTAAAATTTGTTGTATAGATTATTGGTTAATCAATTAAAACAAATGTAAATAATAATAGAAATTTATTTAAGAATTCTTGAAAATTTTAAAAATTAAATTAAAAAACATTAATTAAATAAAATTGAATGATTTAAAAATTAGCGCCTTTTTATATTTTGTTCCGTTACCGATTAATTTGATTAAAGAACAATTTGTTAATTTAATTATTGATATTTTCAAACAAAAAAAAGAATTTGCCTTCAAAAATTTGTTGAAATTTTGCTTTTCCGTTTCACCGCTTGGATATTCCCAGTCAATGTCGATGCCATCAAATCCGTACTTTCGCACAAATGAAATTGCCGAATTTACAAAAACTTTTCTTGACTGTTCGCTGAAATTGTTGAAAAAGACTTTTTGAACAATTAAAATTTACAAAAGCGTGCCCGCCCACCTTGAGGACATTCCCTGAAAAAGCCGAGTACCAAACGACCAACCGCCAAATGAGAGCAACGTTTTCAGTCCTGGATCGAAGGCCTTCAAATTTTAAAGACAATTAAAATGAATGAATTAGAAAGGGTATTTTTTTCAAAATTTTTTACAAAATCTAATTCCATGAACTCCCCCGCCCAACCTTAAGTGCATTCACACGGTTATACATCCCTTTTGGTTGCCAATCGCTAGGCAAATCGGCCGGATCGTAGGCCCTAAAATGTTGACAAATTTTAATTAATTATGAAATTCAGTTTTGTTATTCGAGTTCAGATTCTGATTCTCATTTACGATTTGACACGACAAAAGGTCACAGACAAAATGACCCTCGACAAAATGTTTACCCGACGTTCCCCCCTCTAGCTAGTGGAAATCGGTCAAAAGGTCTTCCGTCCCCCAGTGGGGGGATTTTGACTGCTTTTTACTTAGAGGGGCATTTTGTCTGGGGGCATTTTGTCTGGGGACATTTTGTCCGGGGGACCTTTTGTCCGTGTACGTCTCGATTTTTATGTTTATCAACATGAACACTTTACCATTGCTCAAAATTACAATTCTTATAATTCTTAATAAAATTTACAAAATTAATTAACTTCACTCACTTTGCCGTGTAGTCCTCATTCATCCAGCCAAAAGCGTACAAAATGTGTGTACAAAGGCCCGGAATGTATTCTTCTGGCATATATTTGGCCCGTCCCTGTCTGTATTGGGCCCAGTTGGTGAAGTAGCAGGCTCGCAGATAACCGGCAGAAGCATTGGCTTAAATTATTATTATTTATTTCCAATTTTGAAATTGAAATTTAAAGAAGAAAGTTGTTTTCCGACTCCAAACTCCCGACATTTTTGGTCGGAGAATGTAGCCCTCGAACCAACCCCGAATAAACTTTCCAAATTTTGTGGTTTTACTTGGAAACAGCTGCTTTAACTTTATTTAAATCATTATAATGTTTTTTTATTAAAATACTTGTATTTTTTTATGCTAAAAAAATAGTGAAATGATAGCTAAAACATTGATTCTGACAGTTTTTTTTGAGAAAGTGAGGTGACCTTTATGGTTAATTCATTTTTGGTTTTTGTTTGTAATTTTTTTTACAAATTTTTCAAAATACCTTAAAATAAAAACAATTGCAATAACCCAAAATTGTAAGCAAAATGCAATTTTTTCATTCTTTCATCATTTATACCCAAAAACCCGTTTTTATAAATAAAATAAATAATTTTTTAAATTATTTAGGTAACTAATTTTAATATATTTTGCATACCGGCGATGAAATAAAAAATGATTAGGTTGGCAATTAAGCTGAGCAAATGTTTAGAAAATTGTGAGGCCATTCAGCTTAATTAAAAAACTGAAAATTGCAAATTGTTCAACAAAACTCCAAACTTAAATACCAAATTTATAAAAATAAAAAATGAAGAAAGAAAATTAATGCGGCTGTGCAAATTACTAATATAAATTATTGAACAATAAATGACGTTTAATGGATTTTATTCAGAAGTTGGATTATGAAAATAATTATTAAATTAATGCAAAAAGTCCATATCACAAAAAATAAATATTATTTCAAAACGTCATTGGCCATCGCATTTATAAAAAACAAAACTTTTGTTTTTTATCACAAAACACAAATAAAATTGAAATTTGATGCACTAACAGCATTTGGCCGGGGCTATCCATCGCTCATAAAAATCATTCCCCCCCCCATTCTTTTACGACACATTACCTACCCATCCCATCCCGGAAAGCATTGGATGTGTGTTGAATGGAATGGAACGCGGGGAGGGAGGGGGGACTTTCCGGTATTTGTTGGGGATCCCGAAGTCCCGCGATCCCGAGGATGCATGGATTGATGGGCGAGAGGGGGGGGGGGATATTGGTCCGTCGGATCGTAAGTGGATGTGAGTGACAAAACGATCTCTGGGGTGCTCGGGACGGATTGGGGGAAGGACGCATGGACAGGGGGAGGGGGGGGCAAGCAGCACATCCCATCCAATGGAAACCGGGACGGGCCAGCACTTTCATGCATAAGTGGGAGTGCGCGAATTGGGTCGGGGATCAAATGTCGCTTCACGTAAAAACATTTGGCCAATGAG
This sequence comes from Globodera pallida, assembly GCA_020449905.1. Taxonomy (NCBI): domain Eukaryota; kingdom Metazoa; phylum Nematoda; class Chromadorea; order Rhabditida; family Heteroderidae; genus Globodera; species Globodera pallida. Next base: position 3,323,452 of record JAIXHY010000007.1, on the reverse strand, counting down.
ATCAAATATTGTTTGCATTCACATGAAAACATTTGAATGGATGAAGAAGTGCCACAGTCCCCCAATCCCGAAATCCCTTAAAAATGAGCGGTCGAGATCCCAGGGTCAGAACACGACAAATCCCAATCTCAATCAATCCCAACAATTCAACAAAGACTTAGGCGGATTCCGATGCCCGGATCCAGACTTTAATCCCGCGGGAGCCCGATTTGGTCCGATCTTTACTTCTTAAGCCTAAGCCTCAGCTCGACCAAAGCGTAAAACCCAGTTTAAACAATGCACGGAAAATTTTACATGTAATATCCGTTTCAGCACTTTGAAAGTAATTGAGTGATTTGAAGACTGGGTGTTCGGGTTTTTATAAGAAAAGTGTCCCAGCTAATTGGACGGTTAAACGCCTTAGGGCGGTGGCATAAAGAGCATAAGAAAGGAACGGCCGCTGGGACGCCTCGGTAGCTCAGACCAAAATGGCATTTATTGGCTTGGGTGTGAAGCAGGGATATAACCGGATTCCAGATTTTCCTCGAATTTTTAGGGTCCTAAATTTTGGTTTCCGGATTCCGGACATTGGAAACCGAAATTCCGGCTTCCGGACACCTTTTTTTTGGCATTCCGGTTACATCCCTGTTGTGAAGTTGCTGATTGCCGCGCCGAGAGGGTTGTGGATTCGATTTCCGCCAGGGGCCTTTCAAAATGGAGAAGCACATTTTCGTACAAAATATGTTGAGTGAGGGGGGGGGGGAAGGGAAGTGATTCAAATATATACGAAAAAATGGGATGAATAACATAATAATAATAATGCACATATGTTTCGCTTTCAATCGCCTTTCTTAGTCATCCCATCCCCTCCGTCGTCCATTTACAAATTCTTCTTTAAACAATTTGTGTGAAATTCTTTTCCATTCCATTTACACACATTTTTCCGCTTTTTACAACATAATCCGCGACACAACAATCTTTGAATTATGTAAAAATCCATTAGGCGCTGTTTTGTCCGTCCATCCATTTACGAAAAGTCACCGTTATTAATAACGTTTTGTTGTCATTATGTAATGAATGAATGGGGGGGGGGGGAAGATTACTTAAAGTAGAGTTGGGGTTGAGCCGGGATTTGGAAAACTCCGGGACTAAGAAAAAGTCCCGGTCAAAAAAACATCGAGACTAATGGGCGAAAATAAATAAATATAAGGGTTTATAAAACCGAAACATTTGCTCACGCGAAAGTATTAAAATTAAGTCAAAATCATTTTCTAAAAAAATGATTAAAAACAAAAGACAATGCAAAAAATTACGCCAAAAATTGCAATTTAGACTTAAAAAATTTAAAAGATGTTTTTAATAATTAATACATTTTTCAATTTGTTAATTATTGGATTTTCATAAAAAAGGCAATGGAAGAGTCTTTATAGGTCTTATTCATGAAGATGGAGCTGTATTTGTTCCGTCCCGTTGAAAATCTTCAACTGTTCGTCGTACAAAGTTGAAGATGTTCGCTTGCGCGTCGAACTTATACAGCCCCTTGGGGTCTCATTCATTATGCAGTTCATACTGTTCGAGCTGTGCTACATCCGCTGGTATACAGAGAAGATTTGAACGACTCAATCCTTCCCGCCCATTCATTATTTATGATATGCTTATATAGAATGTTTTATCTATCTGGAAGCACCAGGCACAGGCTTTGCTACAAGTTTATATTCTTCATGGGCATCCTCGACAGCTTCTGTCTGGCCATTTGCAGCTTTATGCGCGGCATTTTGCCGTCACGGGCGATGTGTTCTGTTCCCACCCCGACCTGCTTCATCTACTGGTTGGCGTTATTGCATTATGTTAGCGCCAATTAACTCTATCAGACTGACCTCGCTTTGACATTTCTGTTTATTTCTTCTCACAATCAGTCTTTTGCTGGCTGATCGAATCCCCTCATGAACATTCTGCTTGCAATAAACCGAGCGGTGCTTGGAGATGACTAGCCTTATTTGAGGGGCTTTACAACGGTCGCCAAGCCTGGGGCTTTGGCTCATTCCGCCCAGCATCAAAAATGGGCAAATGCGACTGAAACATAAACTGCTTTGAAATTGTCGTGAAAGGACAATTCGGAAAACAGAGCATATTAATTATATAAATCCAACCTAAATGGTTGGGAAAATAAAAGTGCAACCAAACAGGAAGTAAATAGTATTATATTTACCTATTTACTCTTAATGATTTGTTTTTACCTCAATTCTTGAAATATTTTAGTGCATTTCAATGAAATGACTTTGAAAGTGATTGATACAACGTTCAAAAAGTTCTGGGCGATAACATAAACAGCGATCGCTCCAGTTAGCAGAATGACAGGTTAAGCCATTGGCAAGAATGTGGTCGGGCCATTGAGCATTGACAACATTTTGTTTTAACAAAAATGGATGGAAAAATGATGAAGAATGAATGTATCGGAGCTCTTACGGAACAAATCAACTCGGCCCCCCCCACAACTTTGTCCCCCCTCCACAACTTTGTCCCCCCATAACTTTGTCCCCCCCCCCCCCAAAAAAAATCGGGGGGGGGGGGGAGGATGAGAAGAGTGGGACCCTGGGACCCGTGGTTGAGTAATTCTGTTTAAAGTGGGCGTATATGTATGAGTGGCATGCCTATAAAAGCCTATCAATGCGCCCATTTGTACAACCCAAAAATTGTATTCTTAAGAAAATTCATTTTCGCATTTTAAAATATGTTCCAAATGCGTTTTCTCGTCTTTTTGCTGCTGATCTGCCTGGGTGCCATTGTCAGCTGGAACGATGCGGCGATAATGCTTACTGAACGCCGTGCCGAAGCAGTACAACCTATCCGCGCTCGCCGTATGTCCATTCCTAATTTAATCAGATATTTAAATTGATAGAATAATGGTCAAAAAGGCCATAATTTTTCAAAAATTACATTGTTAGTAGTAATGCTCGAGAACTAGAATTTACCGAGACCGAGAAATGACCCCAAGGCTCGAGACCGAGACTAGACCCCCAAAACCCAAGCAATCCAGACCGAGACTAGACCCCCAAAACCCAAGCAAATCCGAGATTCTCGCGCATCACTAATTGTTAGGCATTTTGTTCACTTTTTGTTTATTTCAGGAGACTATGATGATTGATTGTCCCAACAGTCAACACTGGGAATGCTTATGTATGAAATGTCAAAATATAGATCGGAAGGGATCGGGCCGGTGGATTTTTATTTGGAATTTTTTGAGATTTGCCAAATTTAAAGGCAAAGACAAAGTTTCAAGATTGAACCAACAGATTTTAAGCAGATAATCCCAACCGAACACTTTTTATGGGATGTTCAAATTGAATGGAGAGGGCTATTGGATTTTTGGGGTTCCGACATCGTCGGATTCTGCCCAAACCAAATGATTAAGCATTTGTTGTTCTCATTTATTTACTTCAGCAACCAACCCTGATGGGACCTGTGGTCGTTGGAAGTACGTTTTAAATAAAAACTTAAATATTTTTAATTTTATTGTTTTCAGATGCCTGTAAAGAGAAACAAACCCCGAAGGCAGAGTCGGTCATTCGATGGCATCGAATTATTCCGATGATCGGAATGTTGTGTCAACGCAACCATTCATAATTATTCTACAATTATATGAATTGTGCAGTTAGACGCATAAAGTGATTGAAAACTCTGTTTATTATAACAATTCAAATTTAATATAATTTAAGGGTTTAAAATTAAAAAGTATATAAATATTGGAAAATGCATATAATTTGCATCACTTTTTCACATCGATTACTATTTAATTTTGTTCTACGAAATTTCAATTTTTAGGTTTGCAATGCTCCGTGCCAAAATCCATTAAAATTAAAAAAAATTTTCCCCGCGGTGGGGCATCCCTAAACAATTAAAAAAAAAAAATTTTTAACCTAAAATCAATAAATTTCTGACCAAATTTCTTAACAAAACCTGTTAAAATTTTCAAAAATTTTCCGGCGGCGCTTATTGGCACGTCGGACCCCCTTCCCCTCAAAGGCTAAAAGATGGCCGAAATGGACGGACACAGCTTGTGTATTAGCGGTGAATATCGATTAAAATAATAATGATTAGAAATGGCTATTTCAAATTTGACCGGAACATTTGCTCAACGCGAAAAAAGCCATGATAATTTGAATATTAAAATTAAGTAAAAGCATTTTTCTAAAAAAAAATTAAAAATAAAAGACTACAAGAAATTAAGGCTAAATATGTAGCAATTATATTTTTTTAATAATTTAAAAAATTAGGGTTGGCCCCCGACCCCGATCCTCCCCGACCTTTTTTTGGAGCAAGGGGTGAACACCAGGGATGAGCAAGATTGGAAAATAAAAGGTGAAAAGTAAAATGAAAAGTGAAAAGCAAAAGTGAAAAGGTCAAAAAAGAAGTAAGTGAAAGGTGTGAAATTTTCCAAATTTTTATTTTATCGTGAAATTAAAAAATGTTTTTATTCGTAATTGAAATCATAAACTGTGATATTATGGTGCAAAAATAAAAGATTTTCGGTTCGGTTTAACCGAAAGCTTCGTTTTCAGTTCTAATAAACGACAGAATATAACTTTCTGGTTTTCACTAAATTGAATTTTGACTAATATTGTAAATTGTGAATTATGCTTATCCTTTTCAATATTTTAAACTATCTCTCACCGACTCCGAAATTCGGACGTTCCCGACCCCCCCGACACTTTATTTTTTGTATTTACTAAATCTTTTTTGCCTAAATTACTAAAGATGGCACACTTTATGCCACCAAAAAATGCTTTAGCCTAATCACATTTTGTCACTTTCATTTTTTCCAATTATTTGATGGCTGGCCATCGCAAATGGTTCATTCACCGCCACCACCACCACCACCTCAACAACAACAAAACATATCCAGTCAATGTTCAGGTGCTTTTCCTCCAATTTGTTGCCCATGTACAGGAAGCCAAGCCAAGCAGCAAAACCAACCGGTTCAGTTGGGGGGGGGGGCAATTTATATAAATATGGCCGATGTGTGACATTGTGAAGAAAGTATTTGGAGAAAGAAGAAATAAACGCCGCTGCTTGTGCAACCAAATCCATCGGCCAAAACTTTGTCCCCCCCCCCCAAAAACCGGTTAAAAAACAATAACAAAAAAAAAGAAAAGAAAAATTACAGCCGATTCACTTTGGCGTAGGCTTAAAGGCCCGAGCCATTCGCCGCGATGGAGCAAAATGATTTTTGTTCACTCGCTGATTTTGCTTGTCCAACTTTCACAAATAAATAATGTCTAGACTGACGCAACCTTTAAAAACATTAATTGTTTTATTTTATATTTTAATTTATTATGTATGAAACTTTTATTTAACAAATAAAGGCAAGATAACTCAGTCAGTCATTTAGCTTTTGAAATGAATTTGCTGCTATTTTTATACCTTTATTACGTTTATGTATTTATTTGATTGATTTTAAGATTGTTTTTTGTACAAAAATTAAAAAAAATTTTATTATAAAAGATTATTTTTGACATTTGAAAAGAATATCCGAACAGAATCCAACCAACCCCGGTGTCCGGCTACAAGCCGGCGCAATAATTTGCGGCTTTATGCTTAACCGATTCAGACATTCTTAAAGGCAATCGAAAGTTTTTGACGAGATAAAGCATTTATTCAATTAAGTCTTTACGATTGAACAAATATCAAAAAGGTTATGGCCAGAAAACTATAACAACTTTAAAATCCCGAATTTGGGGGGTTTTCTGGTCATAATTTTTTGATATTTGCGCAATCGCAAGCTTTAGCTTGACAACAGTTTCACGAAAGTGTTCGAATGGCTTTAAGAATGTCTGAATCGGTAAAAGCAAATTATTGCCCCGGTGTAGTGGCCCTTTCGAAGCAGCTTAATTTTCCTATTATAAAAGCGCCTCCCCGTCCCAATTTGTTTTTGTTAAGGGATTTGCAACCCGAATTTCAAATATACCGTAATTTTTTTGCGTTTGCCTGTTTAAAGAAGCTTTTAGGAATGGGAGAAGCCGGCGGTGCCGACTCCGCGCCGCCGACAGGCGCGCTAAGAAAATTCTTTGAAAAATAGACCAATTTTGTTTAAAAAAATTGATCAAAAATCTCCAAAAAGCCTCATGTTTGGCGATCTGTCATCCAAAAATACAAATTTTGTTTTTTTCGGACCCGGACCGACTCAAAATCCGGGTAATCTAGCTTTTTCCAAAATACCCAGATCGGGTCTACCGGACCGGATAAATCCGGGTCCGGTCCGTTCAGCTTAGACAATTATATATTTATTTAAATTAAAGTATAATAAAATATGAAATATAATTTTTAAAATTCATCTAAGCTTGGTACGGTTAGCTTATTTTTTGCAAAAAATATATAGTATATATTTTTCAAGTAAATATTTTTGTTTTTTCATAAAGTGACAAAAATTCTTTTTTTTGATGTTACTGAATATGCAATTTGTTATCAATTAATTAGCCCATTAATATCAGCAGCAGACTGACTGACGGCAATAATATTTTGCCCGCTTTTCCTCAACACCAACACAATTTTTTGGGCCTCAAATTTTATTTCCAATTTTATTATTATTTACATTTTTTTTTAAATTGTTGAATTCATTGCTAACAATGCAACCAACCAGCATTTTGAATAGAATTTTACGTTTACATTGGAAATGATTTTTTAAAATTAATCCAAAAATTAAGCATAAATTTTTGCTAATATCGTTTATAAATGAATTCGAGCTGGTCTTATGTAATTCTCATCGTTTTGATGCTAATTGAAGGTTTTCAGCCTTTTATAACAACACAACGAATTTTGAGTTCAGCGCAAAAAAAGTAATTAAATAAATTATCGGGATTTAATTAAGTTATATGCGCTATTTAATTTCTTCCAAAAATATAATTTTAATTTATTTTGTAAAATTTCGTTTTGAATATTTAATTTAATTAAAAAGAGGCATTATTAAAATAATTATTATTTAAAGAACAACGGCACAACAACAACAGCAGCAACAGCACGCAGATCCGTTTGTGACGTGCACCAAACAGCATTCGCTTGCGACGTGCTGTTGGCGATTTCCCGAAATTGACGATTGCCCCTCTGAAGATGAAGAAGAATATGACGACAAATCATTCAAAAGCAATGAAAAAATGTGCGAATTTAAATACCTTTTTTTTATTCATTTATTATTTTTATATTTAGGAAACCGAATTTGATTGAATTCGAAAAGGATGATTGGCTGAAACCGTACGGAGATGAATTCTTTTCTTGAAGCAATTTTTTCATTTTTGCAAATAAAATTGTTCATACTCGGCAAATATTAGGCTGAAAAATGTTTAATTATTGGAATATTTGCTTTTTTCAACCTTAATTAATAATTGTTTATTATTAACTTTTCAATATTATTTTATTCGGCAACTCATTATCATTTAAATTAATTTCCCGTTCCTTTTACGTCATCAACAAACGCCGCCCATTCTGGTCCAAAAATAGTGGATAAAAACAAAAATTAGAGCTTATTTTGAAGCAAATTAAATTGTGAACAAAAAAAATTTACAATTTTTGTCAATTAAGTTTTATTATAAACAAAATCTCATTAAACATCTAAAACTAGTATTAAATTTTAATGCCAATTATAGAACATTGGCAACAATTTGTGGGTATTAAATTTAATTTAACAATGCGTAGGCATTAAATTAATTTAACAAATTGGAATGCTTGATTTACAATTCGAAAAAGCCAAATCTAGAAAATTCAGCAATTTGTGTGGGGGCATCAAATTTAATTTGTCAACCGGATGCAATAAAAATAAAGAAAAAATTTTTTGTAAAGCAAAATTTAATTTAACATGCAAATTTGGCATAATTATAAATTAAATTTGTGTACGCGCAACGCCATAAAACACGGAATATAATGCATAAAAGCACATAACATTTGTTCATTTTTGCTCCCAAAAAATGTTTGAATGAGAAAAATAATTTCAAATTTTTTTAAATTTAGAAAGAAAGAGAATTTAGAAATTTACCAGCTTTTTTTAGCATTCTTGGTCAATAATATAGTAATTTAAATTTAAAAATTAGCAAAATATTTTAAATTTGTATTTCTAAAAAATTTAACTTAAATAGGCTTTTTTAGAATTATTTTTAAAGGATAAAAATTTGGGGAAAGACTGGGCCCTTTCAGCCCAACTCAGCTTTGGTCAATTTAGTACGGCCTTTTCAGCGTGGCTATTTTGTTCCCCGTCTATTTTATATTCTGAGGACCAAACAGACATTCAATTATTTAATTTAAATATTTCGCTCTTTCAGTCAAAAAAAAAGCCCCGGTATGGCCAATTTTCCCCAATCTTCACAAGTATTTCCGCCCAATGTGCTGGACTTTATTCTTCTGTTTGAACACATTTTGTCGTTGTGTTGCAAATTCGGCTCCATCTTCTTGATGTCCTTCTTGCTGTACATCGCCCATTTTCGCAAAAGCAAATTGCGCGTCAACTCGCTTTCCCCGTGCATGCAACTCTATCTGGTGGCGCAATCAGTTTGCTCTGCATTGGGTTAGTGTTTTAAACAAAATAATTTGTAGGATTATTCGAATAATCATAGTATTATTTGAATACCTTCATAAAATTAAATTTTAGTAAAATTCGAATTTAACTAGTAAAATTTGAAATCCTATTTTTCAATAGAAAATAGTCTAGAAACAATAAAGAAAAAGGAAGCTTCAAATTTTATTCAAATGATATTAACTCGCAGTTTATTTGAATAAATTCAAATAATCCTAGTATTCAAATAATAATATATATATATATTATATATAAAATAAAAACCCTCTTAGGTCTGCCCTATGTGTTTTATATGTTATTTTGGGCCCTTCCGCACATTTTGTCCGGACAGCATGACAACCCGTATTATTCCCCGTATTTCCTGTTCTGGACGGGAATTTTCGAAATCAGCTACATTACTGCTGCTCCATTTCTTGTCACGCTGTTGGCTCTTGAGCGTTGCATTATTCTGAAGGGCACCAATTTAAAGTTGGAAATTTTAATTTTAATTGATTTTTAATGATGTATTTAAAATTTAATGGCTAAAAAATTTAGAATATATTTTTTAAATAAATTAAAAACAACGTTTATAACTTTTAATTATAATTTTAACTAATATAATTTCTCATTTTTAAATAATCAAAATTTTAAAATAGGCAGTTTTTAATAATATAAACAATTAGTAGTTTTTAATTTTATTAAAAATTATGATGAAATTGATGCTTTAATTTGCAGTGTTTTATGGCCCAGAAAAGTTCTCTTCGGCGCCGGGCTGTTCATTTTTGTCACTTTGTGGGCGAGTACTCTATTTATTTATTTGGGGGAATTGCCACTCCAGCTGGACAAAGGTCATATTTTTGTTAAAAAAATTATTAAAAATTCTTTAAAAAAATTTATTTATAAATAAATTGCACACAAATATTTTTAAATTTTACTTTTATTTTTTAGTTTCTGACTGCAAAACGACGAGTTGTGAAACAATTCGAACCCTCAGTATACATTCAACGGGCACAAAAGTTTTTTTTGGCATAATTAACATGATTTGTTGCATCATTTTTCTGCTGATGCTTCGCTCTGTTGGGCCAAATATTAATTTGGTGGGCCGCGGCATAAATTCAAATTTAAACAAAATAATTTTTTGCAGAAAAATCGTACTGTGAAGTTTACAATTTTCACTGAAATGTTCTTGAACACATTGCCAGCATTGGGCTCATTTTTATTCAATACAGGTATGTAAACAACAATTTTAATTTTAAAATTTTGCGATCTTTTAATTTTATTAATTAGAAAATTTGCTGAATATTTATAAACTTTTATGCTTATTTTAATTTAAAAATTAAGAATAATTTAAGAATTGACAAATTGATTTTTATTTAAAATTTTAGCTCACTGGTCTCGTGATGGCCAACTATGTAGGCGAGCTAAGCATTTCGGCATGCCCCGTTGATGCGTTCATTTGCGCACTGATTTATTGGAAGATTCTCGTCAAAAGTAAGGCGCAGAGTACTGTAGTTAGCGTCAAACCAATGATGACTACGGTGGCCAAAAAAGCAATGGAAAATGATCAAAATATTTTAAGAAGAAAATCGAATCCGCACTAAATGAACACGATGGTTTATTCTTTATTTTTTTTTATATCATTCGGATTTAAATAATGTTTATATTAATATGCGTTTTATTTAAAAATTAAAAAGCAATTTAAAATTTCGCTTTTATTTTTTAAATTTTACAACACAAATTCAATTATTTTTTGCTTTCTATCTTTATGTGAACATAATTTGTTAGAAATGTTTTGATCATTTATATTAGAAATATTGACTAAAAACATGAAAATGGCAAAATGTGAATTTATTCTTAAAAACCCAAAATCAAAAAATATGATTTTTATGGACTAAAATTGTTGGGCTTCTCCCATGATAACCTATTCGCAAAAAAAAACAAATATTGAACATAACAAAAAGCTTTGGGGCTAATAACCGGTCAACTCTTCCGCACAATTCGTTGATCCTTTCATGGGATTATCCCCCCGTCGTCCAATTAATCATCGCGATTCGCGACTAAAAATTGTGGTTTTGCTTTTGCGCCGGGGGCGGCGCATTATTTAATATTAATTCTTTTTGGGCATGGAGATGATCAGATAGAGGCATTTGGTGATCAACACACATAAAAGGGATACACCAAAAAAGTGAGCAGCGGAATTTACCACAAAATGATCGAATCCGCCGTAAAACCAGCCCCCTCCCCTTTCCCCCGTCCGCCCTAACTGAACACACAAATCGGCTTTAAGCCAAGCTGATCAGCAGGTTTTTGTTGGATTTTGGTGGACGGACGGATGGACGTGTTGGTGTTGAGGGCGCTGGGGCGGCTGAGCTTGCTTGGTCTTTTGGGGCTGAAAATGCGCAAATGCCCTCCCATTCCATACACATCCAGTTCCAATCAACAACCATATAAAACTCCGCCGTCCAAACCACTTAACATAACGCACAACAATTTATGGCAAAATTTTGCTTATTAACATAGCAAACAGAAATTTTTTTAATTTTTTTTTAATTTCCGAAAAAAATAGTGAAATTAGGATTTAGAAATTTTTTTTGAGTTTTATTTTGTGCTGTTTAAAAGGTGCCAAAGTGGTGAATATTTCTGAAAATGTCCGTCAACAAGGCCACGCTGGGCGTGATCGGTCTGTCTGGCACCACGTTGTTGTTGTGCCTGTTTGGCATTGCCTCCATCTATGACGAGATCCAGTCCATTTGGACCGAGCTGGACCTGGAGATGGACCGGTTCAAGTTGGAGACGGACGACATGTGGCACGACATGTTGGCCATGGGCGCCGGCACGCCGTCCAATCGGGCGCGCCGTAACGCCTACGGCTCATACCAAGCGGCTGGCCAACAACCGGCACAGACGGCTGGCTACAACGCTCCGCAACCAGCACCGGCACCGGTGGCCGTTTGCAGTACGTTTTTTTTAACAATTCGATTGGAGATATGTTAATTAATGGTTTCCTCTCTTAATGCCTTGATGATCAATCAATGCGTATCATTTAACTATGGTTGCTCCTTGACCCTTCGGGGGAATTCGGTAGTTAAAAACCCTGTCCAAAAATGTCGGGGTCGGGGTTTTTCAGTAAAAATCCCGAAATTTTGAAAAGTTAAGGGGTCAGGGACGAAAAACCTCGACCAAAAATGTCGGGATTCAGAGAGCAACCCTAATTTAAATGGTCTAACCTTTAGGAGTGAATATTCAAACTGGTCCAATCTTAGTCTGATTATTATCAGCATTTTAAGTGATCGTTTAGTAATCCTGAAACTGTTTGACAAAAAAGATATTTAAAACAAATGGATTTGATTCGATCAGCAATAATCACCAATCACACAAAATTATCTATTTTTCTGATCGTTGCGGATCAGGCTTACACATACGTACTTCTTACATCTGATCATCTAAATTTAAATTTTACAAATATTTAATGTGATACGCTCTCTATAAATAATGGGGTTTTCAGAATGCAAAGCCGAAAATGTGTGCCCACCCGGTCCAACGGGCCCTGCTGGAGGGGAAGGACCCCCCGGAGTGCCAGGCCTTTCGGGCAAAGACGGAATTCCCGGGATCACCGCAGAGAATTGGCATAGTGCCCCGTTCAAGGGATGCATCGTAAGTATTTTGTCAGCAAATTTAAAAAATGTAATGTGCAAATTTGACAGAATTGCCCCATGGGTCCGACAGGAACACCTGGAACTGCTGGAAAGGCTGGACCTCGTGGAAGGTTAAAAACATAATTATTTTAATATTTTAAAAACGGCAATTTTAATCGCTAAAATTTTGATCACTAATCATTTGCAGAATTTGCAAGTTTAAAAAATAATTAAATTGCTTATATCTACAAAACAATTTTAGAATCTAATTTTTTTGTAATACTCCAGATTTGGCGGAATGCATTAATATTTAAATTTAATTGTCTTTTTTAAAAATAAAACATAATTCTAACCAACTTTAATAGTTTAAAATTAACAACATTTAATCAAAATCCTCATTCAACAGGCCAGGCCCCAAGGGCAGTCATGGGAACCCGGGCCGTGACGGCATCCCTGGCATCGAAGGCGAGCAGGGCACGCCCGGCGAAGAGGGCCGTGCTGGTGCTGCTGGCAAGCCTGGCGATAAGGGCACGGACGCGGAGAAGCCCATCGGACGGAAAGGCCTGCGCGGCCCCCCGGGCGAACTGGGACCTGTAGGGACGGTGGGCGAAGTGGGCGGCGAAGGCCCGCCGGGCAAGCAGGGCGCCGCCGGCGTGCCGGGCCCGCCCGGCTTGTCCGGTCCGGGCGGCAACTCGGGCGAGGAAGGCCGCGAGGGATCGCTGGGCAAGACGGGCCAAGACGCCGCCTACTGGTCAGTTGGTCTCGTGTTGGCATTGGCACTGGGCTTATAATTATGCCAACAAAAAAAAATGGAAACCGGAATGCCGCTCCATTTTTGATCCGTTATGGGGAATGTAAGCGGATGCTAATTCTGGGATTATTGATGAAAAAAAGTTACTATAATCTTGAAAATGGCTTTTGCCGTAAAAAACGTTACTTAAAAAATATAATTTAGTGAATGCCCGAATCGCGGCGGTGGTGGCAAAGGCAAGTTTGGAAAGTAAGAAGGCGCAAATGATGGCAAAAGAAGCTCGCTCAAACGCTGAAATCGCCAGAATGACATAACCACCAAAATAGTGTGAATTTTCTAAATTTAAATTCTTTGGTAACTTCAAGATAAAGCTTTTTCGAACAATTGGTCCCCAATTCTGCTTTTATAATACATATTAACTAACATTGAACAATTTCAGCTAAATCAGTCTAAATGGGCTAAGTTTCAGTCAATTTTAAGGTCGCAATTAATTTTGTTAAACAATTCTTTTTTACAAATAAATGTGGTTGGGCGCCTATATCAATAACGTTTATTAAACAACTTAATTCAAAAAAATATTTTGTTGGGCAATTTGGGCGCTTGAACATTTTTGTCATCATTGAACTCAAGTTTAAAACTTTTGGTCCTGAAGCTAATGCTAAATGTCCCTAAAATCTTTTTTGTTTGGACGTTGATTGTACTTTTTGGAGAAATTTTGTTGGAGCCCTGCTTTAGTATAAGGTGAGGCCCCTGAATTAGACAGTTTGTACTTTGAAGAGAATTGTTGAGAAACGAGCGTATGCCAAAATAGTTCAAAGAATATGTCGTGCCCCGCGGCGATCACTCGCCCTTTTTACTTCCTCATCGAAAACAAATTGTAACATTTTGCTTCAATTATATAAGCAAGCGGTGTACGGCAAGAGGGCGTGCGATTCGCTCGCCGGCGCCGTTTCCCGCCGCGGCTCAGACGGCGTGCGCACGCTGTCGCCGCCTTTGCCTTGCCTGCCACACGCTTTGTGTGGCGCGTTGGCACAAATTCCAACCGAGGGTTAAGATAGTCTGCAAGCCTGGAAATGGCACACACAAATAGGCGGTTGCATTCGGTTGGAGTCGGCTTGAGCGATAGCTTTTTTTAAAATAAAATTTTTTTTTAAATTTTTTTTTTCTCTTTGAACGAAAAGTGTGCAATTAATTGCTTTTTTGAAAAATTTTTGGATTAGCGTAATTTTTTAGTCCATATAAGTAAATCGAGCTTCCATTTATTATGCTCAAAATCAATAAATTTCATGACATCTAAATTAAAAATCATCCTAAAAAAAAAATTATTTTTAATTATCTGACAATTGTGTGATCATTATTTGTGTCCATTTGTCTTCGTTTATCGGTGAATAATGCAATTGAATCTCAAAGTTGAGCGCGTTCGGATTTTTGATCAGAAATCTGATCAAATGTTCTTCCTGATTTACACCAATCAATTTTGGTTCAATTGTCTCGATTTTTGCCTTTGAACTTTGCTCAACAAATTCCGCATCAGGACAATAGGGAAAAAGCTCTCTGATGGACAAAGTGTCGACAAATCCGGACAACATGTAACATGCGTCTGGGCATTTGAACGGTTCCGGAAGTTCCATCCGCAAATCCATTACCAAATGGGGCAGATCAGTCATAGCAATTGACGAAAAAAAAGATTTTTATATAAAAATTTATGAATTATTTATTCTTTTTTAACTATTGTCAAAACTTAAATAATTTTTCAAATAAATATTTTAAAGTCAAAGAATTTTTGAGTTTTACAGATTTAAATTTAAATCATTTCAATAATAAAATTGTAGCAAAAGACAAAAATGGAAAAAAACAAACCACAATGAGTTGGTCAAAATAATATTTGTTAAATTTCACTGCTCGTGCCAAGACTACAGTTTCTTGCCCCGGCATTCGTCCATGAAGGACAAATTGCATAAAATCAGAATCCAATTCATCGCTTTCAAAGTGCACAATGCCATTCTGATCAGGGCTGATCAGATTTGTTGACACATAATTTTGAACCCAAAGTGTCCAATAATTTGTTTGCCAACAATTTTTTTCGTCCGTTAATTTGGCATTTTGTTCTTTCAACCCGTCAAATATTGACAACAAATTGCAAATATGATCACACAATTCTGGTTTGTCAACGCATTGGTCCAAAATCAATTTGGAAAGTGCCGTCTCGTCCAACTTATCTAAATAAATAAGGCATTTAAATTGAATAATAAAATAAAAATTAAATATACCATTGGTAGGCAATATTTGTTGAAGCTTATAAAATAATAAAATTAAAATAAACAGCAAAACATTTGCAAACACTTGCAGCATGGGTATAACAAAAGGGAAATTTATTGAATTTTTTTTTTTTTAAATTTTTAAGCTTGTTTATTTTACCTATTAATTTTAGAAAATTTTCTGGATCCGCTTACCTATGCCAGTTTGGGAAAAATGCAAAATTGTGTATAAAATGCCATAATTAATTCAAAAATCAAAACAAAAATAATTCCAATTAAAGCAATGGCAATGTTGAGATTGAATTTAAACAACTTGGCGGCACATTTATAATTAATAAACTGAAAATTTGCATGTTTTTTTACACATTATAGAACAACACAGTGAAAAAGTTAATTTTTAAGAAATTTCTATTTAAAACACATTCAGTAAAATTTGTATAATAAATTACTTTGATCAGAGAAAATCTGTGTCAGTTTTCACAAACAATTTTGAAATTCGTTTTTTATTTTGTTTCTAAATGTTCCCTACTCTGAAATGTACGAAAATTATGTTTTAATAAAATCCGAGATTTTTCGAAAGTTGTTAAGAGCAATAAAAGAATTGTCCAGCGATGAGTTGGCCGTTTATCTGTAGGTAAATTTAAAAAAATGTTTGTTTTCAATTTACCACATCCCGCGCAGGATCCGCTCCCGCGCCGGACTCTAGTTTCAAACACGGTACACATTAGTTGCACGAGACCTCAAATTTTTCGAGACTTGACCCCAAGGCCGAGACTTGACCCCGAGACTCGACGAGACTTGACCCCGAGATTCGATACCGAGACCGAGACTTGACCCCAAGACTTGAGACCGAGACTTGACACCGAGACTCGAAACCGAGACCCAAAAACCCGAGACTTTTCTCGAGTCGAGCGCGACCAGAGAGTTTTAAAATTTTTTTTGCAATTAACTGAAAATGTTTTATTTTAGCTTCAAAAATTTTAACATTCTTCGTAATTTGCATTCCGTTTAAGGGCTGTGAGAACCGCCACACCAAAGGCAGAATGGAGAACGTGGACACTCTGGTTGTGCCGATCATCGAGACTGAAATCAGCGAATTCGTTCTTTGCGTAAACATTGGCATTTTTACACCTTTTAAATCCTATTTTGGCATTTATTCAGCCCCAGCTGATCAAAACCCTACAGAAGTACCCCGAGGCGAGCGGAATTCTTGTCAGTGGACACGGCTTTTTTGCGTTCGGCAGCAACACCTGGCAGAGAACCAAAATGATGTGGGTGGCCATCGTTTAAACTGTTTAAATTTGGCAAAAATGGGTAAATTGGCATTCTGTCTCAGGTTGGAGTGCTACGAATATTTGTTCGAGTTGGGCTGCGAGATGCTCCAGTTTGGCATTCCGTTGGTGAAGAGCGACGAAGACAAAAAGTCCATCACAAAAATTGAAGTTGAAGCCGAGTGATTTGAAAAAAAACGATCGGTTACGCTTCACAATTATCTGTATATTGTGTTTATATGCATCTTCTATTTGTATATATTGATTCTTATTCTATGTTTTAGTTTTATTGCAAAATTAAAATATTAATGATGAAATAACTACGATTTGAGTGAAAATCGTTTCTGGATTCGTCGCGGATTTTCAAATGATATTCGAAAAATCCAGTCAAATCCGGGGAATCGATTCAGGTTTTATAAGTTTTCAATGTCCAAAATGCCGATTCGGCGTTTAGTGCCTAAAAATAGGTCTATTTTGACTATTTGTATTGTCTCAAAATTCGCGCCCTATTTATAACAATTATAGCCGAAAAATACTAATACAGAATTTAAAAGGTATTCGGATTTCGGGTTTTTTTTTAAAAAATTTTTCAAAAAAAAATGCCGGATTTGTGTGCGGCATTCAACGCAGTAAACAATCCGTGAAAAATTTCTTTCTATGAGCACAACAATGAATTATTAATTTTCATAATATAAATAAACTTTATGTCTTAAACTATAATTAACAAAATTCTTTTTGGAACAAAATTCGATAGTTCAATTAATTCTATTACGATTTTAGCGTATAATTCATAAAAACTCATCAAATTCAAGGGCATTTAATAGCTTTAATAAAAAGTTAAAACTCTTTATAAGTTTAAAGGCTACTCTCTAAATTAATAGGGATGCTCGAGACTTGAAACGAGAATCGAGACCGAAATCGAGACTCAAAAAAACCGAAAATTTTCTCGACTTGAGACTGAAAAATTTCGAATTTTTTTTTTTGCAATTCACTAAATTTTATTTTAAGCTCCACAAATTTTTGATAAATAATTTTATACTAAAACATCCATCAAAATACAAGATGCTATTCCAACGCGTAATAACATTCTTAAATTTTGAAAATTATAAAAATCGTATTTAAAAAAACTCAAAAATTTTGTTCAATCACCAGGATCAGTCCATTTTTTGGTGCATCGATTAAATCCGGTTGCCGTTGAAGGACATTTTGGATATGTTTGGACCTTCACCTGTTAAAAAGTCTCGTTTTCCGAGACTAAAAACCCGAGACCGAGACTCTCGAGCATTTTATACAGAGAAGCAATAAATAATGTTTCAAAACAAATAAATCAGATGCTAATCAAATGCCAAACATTTAAATAATTACGTCTTTTTTAACACCACAACATCCAGCAGCAAGTGATCAGAAGAGTGATCAGACTTTTCCTCACTCGCATTTCTTTTGAATCCATTACGCGTTTAGCAACTTCTGTTGGGAATGTTTATGCACCAATCGGTGAGAATATTGCGCATTTTCGCGTCGTTGCTTTCGCCTGAATTAATATTTTATTTGTTTAATATAAAAATAATTACCAATTTTTTCTTTATTCTTTTTGCTACTGAACCAATTTTCGAGTTTTTCATCTAAAATCTTTTTCTTTTCTTCAATATCTCTTTTCAAGCTAAGGTTTCTGCTGTTTTTGAACGATTCCTGCAATAAATTAATTCGACTATTTATCGTTTTTGGTGGCTTGAAGGACAATGATTTTTGTAGCGGTTGTTGGTCGTTGAAAAAAGTTGAATTGCCCTGAAATTGTTTTAATAGTAAAAGGTAAAATTTATTATTTTCTAAACTATACCCCCGGGCTTTTTGGGTTGAAGGACAGCGATTTTTTTAATTGAGGCTCAACCAATTTCACAGAACTCTTAAATTTATTATAATGATGTGATTAGTAAGTGAGAACAAAATTGTTAAATAAAGCAATTTAATTGTGTTTAGGCCATACCGAATTGGCCGGGTTTGAAGCTTTGACTGGACGATAAAGCTCGGCATACACTTGACTAACGGAAAAAGTGTTATCAGAATTTTCGGAACCCACTGAATCTGATCGCGAAGCACTTAAATGATCAAATCGCAAATAATTAAATTCAAAAAATTTTATTATAATCTTGAGCGATTAATCGTATTTAGCAGACCTTTCATCTTCTTGGTTTGGAGTTGCGACTGTTGGCGACAAAGTATCGGATAACAACAAAATAAAAATGCTGATGATGGAGAACATGATTAATACGGATGATATCTTCTAAAATCAAAATTAAAATAATTATATTTTAACATAAATAATTAATTATATTTAAAGTAAAAAACTGTTTAAAAAGAAAATGGCATCATTTTAAATATTTGTTATTGACGCCCCTCCTTTTATAAAAGAATTTTTTATGAAACGCACATGGAAAACAGGCCAAATAATCTTATGATAAAATTAGTTGGTCGAGTTTTTGTGATGTAGCAGCTACCAACCAGCCTTGTACAGGCTGACATTAATAAAAACAAATACTGCCATATATGAATGAATAAATATTTGTTTTATTCTAAACAAAACAAATAATAAAAATCACACAAAAAAATAGGTAAAAGATTCGAAATTTTGAAGGAAAACCCCCAATAAACCTTATAAAATTTTAGCTATTTCCACAAAAAATTTAGGTTGAAAAAGCGACTAAAAGAATTTGTTCAATGTATTTTGAATAAGCGCCAAATTATTCAAATGACGTCATGCTTCATCTGCTCATTCCGTGGACCTTTTGCTTCGGCTGCTACTGCCTTTCGGACACGGGCTGGTGGCTAAATTAGGCTTATTACATTTTGCTATACTTTAATCTAGGGTTTACTCCTCGAGCCCTCGGGAACGGGAACGGGGAGCAACCCTACTTTAAACAAATTAATCGAATGTAATGAATTCACTTCTTTTGAGAATTGTTGAAAGCATATTTGAAAGATTGTAAAGTGAATTATTATTGATTATGGGTTTATAAGTAAATATTAAACGACCGCAACGCATTCACAAGCCGTACTGCCGACAGTCACACAATTCTTCGTTTGGTTCACAAATATCGCCCTTACGAAGACAGCAGTCGTCAGCCAGCGTCACGTCCGTGGCCATCATGACAATGGCAATGCCAACGGCAATGATCAGCAGGCCAAGCGAATTCATATGGATTTTTAAAACCGATTTATTATTAACTAGATGGAAAAAAGACTGCGATATTTTGGTTATAGAGTTTGGGGATTTGTAAAATTGAATTAAAATTAATAATTAAAAACAAGTAAAACAATAAATCTTGCAAGAAAAAAATGGATCAAAAAATCTGTTTCGTAAAAATAATATTTTTAAATTTAATATTACCGATCGTTTTTGCAAAAAAAGAGTTAATAATCAGATCTGCAATTTCATCAAATTTTAATTGAGTATTTATTGCAGATGAAGTAGGATGAAGTAGCATGAGTGGAAATTAAATTTGAACCAAAATTTCACCTCCGAAAATGTTTAAAAATGTTTGCTTCAACATAAATTTGAACGCCAAAATTAATTTCCCTATTCTTCCGATGAAAGTGAGTCCACATCATGCTACACTTGCACTCTTGAAATTATTGTTTGTTTGGCATTTGTTGTTAAGATATTTGTTGGATTGCTGTTGCGTATAAATTTTTAATGCGTTTTCAATTTTTGCAAATTTCCTTCGGCGGCCCCCCCCCCCCTCAGCAGTCGATCGGTCCGTGGCGGCAACCAGTTTGTTTGACACCAGCCCGTACGTCTTGCAGTTGTTGTGGTAGCTCTTAAAGTGGGAATCATTATAAATGACCAGATATCAGGACAGCCTCGGAACAGATCAAATCAGGACATGAGTTGATCCAATTTGATCAAGACCCGGTGGGGGATTAAGACAAGCCAATTGGCGCTTCTTCTTGTTGACACGGTCGCGCTGTTCTGGCGACAGTTTGACCACCTTTACCTCCCGCTTGTCCTCCGTCAACGTCGCAGAATGGCACGTTAAAAGAATTGATGTGAGATGTATTGCAAAAAAAAATTTTGTGTGCATGAATTTCTTTGAAGCGGTTCAACACCAAACTGGCATCACCGCAAGCAACACCGACGACGGTGCCACCACAATTTTGATTCTGTTGCATTTTGTTTCTCGATTGTCAGTGTGCCATTGCGCTGGGGCGGAGCCCTATTGATTATTATTTTGAATTAAAAATTTTTTTACCAGTTTACACCCCCTAAAACTCCAATTTTTTAATTATGCTCAAAATCAATGATCAAATGTTCTTCCTGATTTACACCAATCAATTTTGGTTTAATTGTCTTGATTTTGGCCTTTGAACTTTGCTCAACAAATTCCGCATCAGTACAATAGGGGAAAAAGCTCTCTGATGGACAAAGTGTCGACAAATCCGGACAAAATGTAACATGCGTCTGGGCATTTGAACGGTTTCGGAAGTTCCATTCGCAAATCCATCACCAAATGGGGCAGATCAGTCATAGCAATTAACGAAAATCATAATTTTATGTACAAATTTATGAATTATTTATTCTTTTTTAACTATTGTCATTATTTTAAAATCTTTTTAAATTTGTTTAAAAATTCAAAATAATTTTGAATTTACAGATTTGAATTTAAAACATTTTAATCATAAAAAAGAATTAACTCCCATTACTATATTTAAAATGAATTTTAAAAATGGAAAAAAACAAACCATAATGAGTTGGTCAAAATAATATTTTTCAAATTTTACTGCTCGTGCCAAGACTACAGTTTCTTGCCCCGGCATTCGTCCATGAAGGACAAATTGCATAAAATCAGAATCCAATTCACCGCTTTCAAAGTGCACAATGCCATTCTGATCAGGGCTGATCAGATTTGTTGACACATAATTTTGAACCCAAAGTGTCCAATAATTTGTTTGCCAACAATTTTTTTCGTCCGTTAATTTGGCATCTTGTTCTTTCAACTAGGGTTGCTACCCGACCCCTCGGGGGCGGAAAAGTCGGAGTCGGGGTTGGCCGGGGTTGATAATGTCGGGGTCGGGATCGGCGTCGTGGGCGACCAAATTTTTCGGGGTCGGGGTTGAAGAATCGACTTTAGCTAACTACTATTTTGGATTTTTAAATCAAGTATCACTTCTATAGAATGACTATTTTTTATTCCAATTTTTTAAATAAATCAAATTAATAGTTATTAGGGAGTGGGTAATAATTTGAGAATGGGTAATTAATTTCCGAAGCCGACGCAAACAAGCACCGGTGCAAAATTTCACCCCCTAAATCCAAAAAAATGAATTTTAAAATAAGGATTCACATTTTTATAAATAGGGCCCGGATTTTTAGTCTTTTCACTATTTTTTCCTGCCCTGCGCTCACCCAATCTACGTAAAAATTTAAACATTTAAATATTTTTATGAATAAAATATGCTTTTGAGAACTGTGAATATTTTGCTTAAATAATTGTTATTTATTGTTTGCGCTAATATACCGTATTTCCTAAAATAGAACCCTCGGGGGTTCTATTTTTCAACCCCCCCCCCCCCAAAAAAGGGGGGTTCTATTTCAGGGGGGGGGGGGGGGGTTCTATTTTAGGGGGGGGGGGGGGGGTTCTATTTTAGGGGGGGGGGGGGGGGGGGGGGGTTCTATTTTTCAACCTATTTTTTCAGAAAATATTAACAAAATTTGAAATTTTTGCACAAATTTTTGGCAAAATTTGGACAATTTTGACCATTTTTTCTGGCAAAATCAATGACAAATAGAAATTTTGTTAAGAATTAGAAATTTATTGATGCCTTCATTAATTCCACCCAAAAAGTGAATGAATGCCCCCCCCCCTTTTCAGGTCAGCATTTTGCCCACCGCAAAAATCCATTCAATTTATAAGATAACTCCAACTTTCAGTCAATAAATATGTACCTAAGTTCATTAAAACGGTTAAAACATTTATATTTAAAAAACGCTCTCATTTTAGAAGCTAAAATTTTAGAAATTCTCGCCGCTAAATCTAAGTTAAAGTCTGGTGATTTGACTTATGTGTTCCATTCGTTAATAAGATTTGCAATTTTGGTTAATGTCAATTTTTTCAGCAAGGCTTACAAATCATATAAAGAATATAAAAAAAGAGAAGAGGGAATGAATTAAGTCTAATATTTTTTGAATAAATTAACTAAATTCATTGGAAGGAGCTATATGAAAGAATAATTTCTTGTCGTTTGTTTTACCTGATTTTGATCCCCAGACCGGAATACATACATTTTTTCGAAAATTCAAATTTTTGCAAAAATAATTTTGGCCTCAAAAAAAATTACAATAAAAAACAAATAATGCTCGAATTCTAATTCCCGTTCTTTTAAATTTTGATTACTATTCCATGTCCTTAAATTTTGATAATTCCCGGTCCTCAAACTTTGATAATTCCTCGTCATTAAAACTTAATTATTTCCCGTCCTTAAAATTTGATAATTCCCGTTCTTTTAAATTTTGATTACTATTCCATGTCCTTAAATTTTGATAATTCCCCGTCCTTATAATTTAGGAGGAGGGCGACGATGGATGGTCGAAGGAGGAGGGCGACGATGGATGGTCGAAGGAGGAGGGCGACGATGGATGGTCGAAGGAGGAGGGCGACGATGGATGGTCGAAGGAGGAGGGCGACGATGGATGGTCGAAGGAGGAGGGCGACGATGGATGGTCGAAGGAGGAGGGCGACGAAGTGGATGAGGGGCCCCATTATGAAGCTTACAGTCCTTCCGGCGATTTGGAAGGCGGTGAATTTAATTTGTCAAATTTGCTTTAATTTTAAAAAATGTAGCCAACAAATGGGGGGTACAATTCGGTCCATTATGAAGCTTACAGTCCTTCCGGCGATTTGGAAGGCGTGAATTTAATTTGACTAAATTACTTTAATTTTAAAAAATGTAGCCAACAAATGGGGGTACAATTCGGTCCATTATGAAGCTTACAGTCCTTCCGGCGATTTGGAAGGCGTGAATTTAATTTGACTAAATTACTTTAATTTTAAAAAATGTAGCCAACAAATGGGGGGTACAATTCGGTCCATTATGAAGCTTACAGTCCTTCCGGCGATTTGGAAGGCGTGAATTTAATTTGACTAAATTACTTTAATTTTAAAAAATGTAGCCAACAAATGGGCGTACAATTCGGTCCATTATGAAGCTTACAGTCCTTCCGGCGATTTGGAAGGCGTGAATTTAATTTGACTAAATTACTTTAATTTTAAAAAATGTAGCCAACAAATGGGGGTACAATTCGGTCCATTATGAAGCTTACAGTCCTTCCGGCGATTTGGAAGGCGTGAATTTAATTTGACTAAATTACTTTAATTTTAAAAAATGTAGCCAACAAATGGGGGTACAATTCGGTCCATTATGAAGCTTACAGTCCTTCCGGCGATTTGGAAGGCGTGAATTTAATTTGACTAAATTACTTTAATTTTAAAAAATGTAGCCAACAAATGGGCGTACAATTCGGTCCATTATGAAGCTTACAGTCCTTCCGGCGATTTGGAAGGCGTGAATTTAATTTGACTAAATTACTTTAATTTTAAAAAATGTAGCCAACAAATGGGGGTACAATTCGGTCCATTATGAAGCTTACAGTCCTTCCGGCGATTTGGAAGGCGTGAATTTAATTTGACTAAATTACTTTAATTTTAAAAAATGTAGCCAACAAATGGGGGTACAATTCGGTCCATTATGAAGCTTACAGTCCTTCCGGCGATTTGGAAGGCGTGAATTTAATTTGACTAAATTACTTTAATTTTTTTTAGTTTAGCCAAAATGGGGGTACAATTCGGCTCATCATGCTCCTTCCGGCGATTTGGAAGGCGGTGAATTTAATTTGACTAAATTACTTTAATTTTTTAGTTCTGATTTTAAAAAAATGTATTTTTTTGAGTAAACTTTTCATAACAAACTTATTTTTAACTGTTCAATTTTTCGAGGTTTTATTCTGAGACTATAAAGTCACAATTCTGGTTTTAAATTGTCCAACAGAATATGAACACACTTAGCTTGATCACAATGATTATTTTTATTAAAAATCGTTGAATCATACTTTTGTTCGATTAATTGCAATAACGACTAGAATTTTGCAGGTTCCAGATGTGTTGTGTGAGGGTGTGTTGATGCCGGCGGCGAAAGAAGTTTCGATGATTTTCGATTAGATGGAAGAAGCGTTGATTTCTGATCGGATGGACAGACTCATTTATTTCCTAAAAAACATTTTCTTCATCGAAGAAAAAGAACATTTCGTTTCATAAATCACACTTTTTCATCACAACTCCGGCATATATATTTGTTGTTGGGATAAAAATAGTGGAAATCAAAGTTTTTTGGTTGACCTTTTTATGTTTTGAATCACATTCGCTCGTCCCACCAAAAGAAAGCGCTTTAAAATAATTAAAATTTCCTTTTATACATTTTATACCCGGGGTACCAGGCGCTAATTGTGTCGCTGTTCACCTGGGGTATTACTGCTTTGGGTCTGCTAAATTAAGGCCATTATTGTAAAATATAGTGTATTCGTTTTGCAGTTTTTGTGCTTTCAACAAGCAACAGGGTGTTCCTTGGTTGGTGTTCATCGGCGCCGGAGGGGGAATTTGTATTTTTTGACCCCCCCCCCCCCCCCCCTCCCTTCTCAGATGCGAGCTTGGGCTTTGCCGGCGGTGTGATAACAGCAGCCTCGTTTTGGTCATTGCTTGCGCCTGCAATTGAATTTCCCAAAGTCAAATGGGCAAGTTGGCATTTATTCCCGTCAATGAGTCGAATTGAAAATTGGTTGTTTAATTCTTCGCCAAATTGGCATAAAATTTCAGCCGTTTGTTTCTTGGGCGCTTTTAATGGACAAAATTGGCAAAAATAACTGGCATAAAACCCACCCTTTGTTGGGTGCCATTCTCCGAAAGTCCTTTGCGTGCATTCAACGGAATCGGCGCTAGTGGAAGTTAAACAACCGATGATTGGGAAAGTGGTCGTTGATCATTAATGAATAAAAAATTTATTGGCACTTTTTGTCGCTGTTCCCCGTCGCATGAAACAAATTGCGGCGCCTTTTCATTTTCGGCCCTTCGTCAAAAGTGGCAACATCACTGTGAATGGGGAGGCAAGCCGCTGAAAAAGGCCAATTCAAAAACCAAACAAAACTAATAGAAACCATTCAAAAGCTCGTAAAGAAACCATTGTAAGCAAGCGTAAACGCGAAAGTAAAAGCGCAATTTTTTTTAAATTCTTTTTAAAATGGACCGAATTGCCTCAACGCTGCTGAATTTATATTTCTAATCATTTATAAAGGAAGGGACCCCAGATATGAATTTTTTTGTGAAAATAAATTTAACAAATTGACATTACTTTTAAATTTTTTTAAATCGAGAAAACATCACAAGAGTAAAAAAATGTCCTAACTTTCTGCATTTTTTATCTTTATTTCATTTAAAATCTCAAACTTTAAGCTGAGTTCGGCATAGCTAAAATAGAGCCCCCCTTTTCACGGGGCGGTTAGAAGCCCATGGGGCTCTATTTTAGGAAATACGGTTGCTGTCCGACGGTATTTTGGGCTTCAATTGTCGCTAGGAGAGTCTAAGCGATGTTCGAGAGGAATTTGGTCGAATTTTGGGCAGTGATTGTTGGCATCGCGAAGTCGAAGCTGAATAAAAAAGAATCTATTTAATTGGTCGTTAAAGCTGCTGAAAGACTGCCTGAACGTGGGTGACAGATTCCCGCTGATTCAGCTGTTTATGTGCCGCCCTCACTGTGATGTTCCAAAGTCGCGCTTTCATCCGATCTAAGTGCATCGGTGTGCCAACGCGAATTGGCCCGATCGGTCGTTCACTTGGTAGGGAAATTGGGTGTAATTTTGTTGATGCAGTTTAAATCTACAACAAAAATTTAAAATGCCAAGAGGCATATTTATTTCTTAAAAAATTTCTTTCCGATCATTCGGCCAACTCGCCGCAGCACCGAACTGACAAACAAAGGCGCCAACGGACAGACTCGTTAATATCGATGATTTGGGCGCCATTTCGAGCCAAAATTTCCTTTTTGAGGGGTCCGCCCACACCTCCAATATTTCTTCGCCGATTTGTTCACGTTGTTAATAGTTTGACACTTTTGGTGCGTTGTGCCAATGCGAAATGCCCAGATGAATTGAGTCCGGGTCCGAGTGCGCAATTCGGACAGTGCCAACTTTGTCCAAAAATAAATAAATAAGGCATTTAAATTGAATAATAAAATAAAAATTAAATTAACCATTGGTAGGCAATACTTGTTGAAGGTTATAAAATAATAAAATTAAAATAAACAGCATTTTTTTGGAATAATTATTATTAAATTTTTGGTTATTCAATGATTTTATTTGCATAAAAATATTCATGTGGCATATTTTTGTGATTGATTTTATTTTAACGCGATAAAACATTTGCAAACACTTGCAGCATGGGTATAACAAATGGGAAATTTATTGAATTTTTTTCTTTAAAATTTTTAAGCTTGTTTATTTACCTTTTAATTTTAGAAAATTTTCTGGATCCGCTTACCTATGCCAATTTGGGAAAAATGCAAAATTGTGTATAAAATGCCATAATTAATTCAAAAATCAAATTGCATTTATCCGCTTTCTGCTCATAGTTAAATAAAATGGAGTTAAACAAAAATAATTGCAATTAAAGCAATGGCAATGTTGAGATTGAATTTAAACGACAACTTGGCGGCACATTTATAATTAATAAACTTGAAAATTTGCATGTTTTTTTACACATAATAGAACAACACAGTGAAAAGGTTAATTTTTAAGAAATTTCTATTTAAAATACATTCAGTAAAATTTGTATAATAAATTACTTTGATCAGAGAAAATCTGTGTCGGTTTTCACGAACAATTTTCAAATTCGTTGTTCATATTTTGTTTCTAAATGTTCCCTACTCTGAAATGTACGAAAATTATGTTTTAATAAAATCCGAGATTTTTCAAAAGTAAAGGTAAGGGTAAGAGGGATATGTGGGACAGTAAGGGCATGGAAGTGTTCCGGGGCCCGGCCTCTAAAGATTAAATTTTTCAATTTTTAAAAATGTAATTCCCAAAAAAAATTTGAGTTATTTCTGGAAGCAAACGACGGCATATTCTAATGGAACAGCTATTGTTACGCCAAGCTAATCAATTAGAAAATTCGTGCAAAAAGCTATTTTAATAAAACTGATGAAAACCCCCGATTTTGGGTGTTTGAACTTTTTTTAAATGAATGAAACCGCTTGGCTTTTTTTATACGATACTTCTCATTTAGAGCTTTCAAATGAGATTTCGTCAATATCGCTGGTCACACTTACCGATTACCGACCGAGCCATTTCTGTTTACCGCGGTAATTTTCGGTAAATGCAAATTTATAAACAATTGTACTATTCTCGGCATGAATGGTGTATTGGCGAGTGGTAGTTCACTTGGGGAGTCAGGTGGGGGTTCTGATCCGCAAGGAATTATTTTATTTAACTCTGCGAGCATTCCATGGTTCTAAAAATTTTAAAAACATTTCAAATTTTTAAAATATCTTTGGCAGCATTTACAAATTTTTGGAATTATTATTTTTTGCTCAGAAAAATTAGGTGAATTTTTAAAGAATGCAAATCGCAGCTTTAAGTTGAGATTTTCAAATGAAAATAGTTTAAAAAAAATACAGAAAAATAAATCTTTTTAACCGCTGAAATGCTTATTTTTCTCAACAAAACATTGCCCATAATCAATTATAAGTAGGGATCGGATTATATGTTTTTTGCATATTTTGTATGCTTATATGTTCTGAGGAATACGGCTTAAAAATAGCCTTTTCGCGTTGGTTTGAGCTTTTTTGGTCAAGTTTGAAATTACATATTTTGACATATTTCGGGGTTTTTGGAGAAAAAAGCATATTTTGGGGTTTTGAGCATATTTCGAGTATATTTTGGCATTTTTTGACAAAAATTTTGAAAAAATACACCCAAACTCATTGATTTTTTGCTGTTTTTGAAAAATAATTCATCTTTAACTATGGACTTTTAGTCATTTTCGAAAAAAAGGCTTGAAGAATTGAACATTTGCATAAAAATATGGGGGAAAATCTAGGCGCTGAAATGGCGCAGCGCTCCAGTGGCTGGCGCGTAGATGGCCAGTATGGCGATGAATTAGCCTGAAAGTTAAAACTACCGGAATTTTTTTGAATTTTTCAACTTTTCAAAAATACTAAAATAATATGCGAAAAGGCTTTAAATCGACTTATTAAACGCTAAAAGAAGAAAAAATTAAGTATTAAGCAAATGAATGCACGAAAAGTGGCATTTTTCAGTGCATATTTGGTGCATATTTCGGCATTTTTGGCATATTTTGGTGCATATTTTGGCCTTTTTTGGAGCATTATATATGCGCATATTTGGCCATTTTTGGAGCATATAAATCCTATCCCTAATTATAAGTATTGAATAAATTGTTTTGTTCATTCTAAATTAAATTTAAAATGTTCAAAAATTACCGATTACAGTTCGGTGCACCGAATTTATTTGACCGGTATTTTTCGGTAACGGTAACCGATTACCGAAAAACCCCATTTGCATAACACTTAGTAGCTAGGTATCACAGAATATTAGAGAAATACCTATGGATGATATGTTCGATCGATTTTTCAAATCCGCTTTCGAAATTCGGAAAAACCAATGTGCCCCCCTTAAAATCGCTTTTTTCAATTTTCAAAAATTTTCTCCTAAATTGATTTTTCCTCGGGCAAAAATGTCTTCCCAAAATCAATCAGAATATTTCGAAAAAAATTCCTAAGATTTCGAAATCTGCTTTTTGCGTTCACCAACCACAGTACTCTCTGCCTGCCGCCCCGCCCCCACCTCCCTTTTTCCATCCATTTGTCCCCTCCTTACTTTCCGCGGTGTAATCGCATATAGTGGTCATATGTTTAGGAATTTTTCCTTCCACTATTTGAAATGAGTATAAAATTTTTGATTGATTTTTTTTAGAAAACAGTTCTTATGCATCTTTTGTAAGCATTTTTTACGGGCTATTTATTGAGTTTGAATTATTGGCCACATAAAATATTGATTTTTGTTTAAAAAAAATAAAAACTCCTAAACATTTGACCATCAAAAAAGGGGGTCAGTCATTTTGAAGTATTGCAACGATCTGAAAAAATGTAATCAATAAATAGCCCGTAAAAAATGCTACAAAAGATGCATAAGAACTGTTTTATAAAAAAAAAATCAATCAAAAATTTTATACTCATTTCAAATAGTGGAAGGAAAAATTCCTAAACATATGACCGTGTGACCTGTAGGTACTTTCTTCATTGTTTACCCAATCTGCTAATAATGTCCATGCCTCCCGCCGCCGCCCCTTTTTTTTTCTACATAACCCCCCGCCGGCGGGGTGGGGGGAGGATCGGTCAGCAGAGTATTTTGTGCGCGTAAAAGGCACTGCTGACAAACAAAATTCATTTTAACCATCTCTCATTTATTTGTTTTGTTTTGTTACATTCGTTTGCCCCGTTCTTCCCAGCAGCAGAGAATAGAAAAAACAAAAAATGTCCCCATAAAATCGAATTTTTTTTTAAATTGCTTAAGAAAAATCAAGGCTCTTATACACTTTACCCCCCATGAATTTTTTTTTTTGCTAAAACACAAAAAAATGTTTTTAATGGTTAATCGAGGGTGTAGAATCCGAATCTGACATCCATTTCGACCAATTCAAACCCGGATTCGAACAATTTTTCGAAATTCAAATTTGTCGCTCAAAATCGATCCAAATGCACGAAAATTCGCCGTTTGCTGCCTGCCTCTATTCAAATTGGCCGTTCGTACCCATCGCATCTCCTCCATTTTTCCGCTTTTGCTTCTGTTCTCTCCATCGTGCTCAATGAATACTTCCGTTGTCACTCATTTACCTAATAATGATTTCGTGCATTTGGATCGATTTTGAGCGATAAATTTGAATTTCGATATGAACGAAAAATTATTCGAATCCGGGTTCGAATTAGTCGAAATGGATGTCAGATTCGGATTCTACACCCTCGATTAACCATTAAAAACATTTTTTTGTGTTTTAGCAAAAAAAAAAATTCATGGGGGGTAAAGTGTATAAGAGCCAAAATCAATAGAACCCAAATTTTTTTTTGCTAATAGATTTTTAATCAAATTTGAAATGAAAAATAAAAAGAATATTTTTTAGTCGGAAATTTCGTCATTTTGTGAGCCATGTTTTTCGTAAAAAACAAAAGGGGGTGGGGGATCCCGTTTAACAAATATCGTTAAAATCTTTAAAAAATTTTCCCGG
Organism: Globodera pallida; assembly: GCA_020449905.1. NCBI lineage: Eukaryota > Metazoa > Nematoda > Chromadorea > Rhabditida > Heteroderidae > Globodera > Globodera pallida. Next base: position 3,292,683 of record JAIXHY010000007.1, on the reverse strand, counting down.
AACGCTTCCATTCTTAAAAGCTTCAAAAATAGCGTGTTTTTTAAAATTCCAAGTCCAGACCAGAGTTTATGCTAATTTTCTCACAGATTGCGGCAAAAAAAATCACACTGACTTTAAATCAGAGGTCGAATCTGTCCTTATTTATAAGATTTGTCTTTATTTCATGCCTTCGTCCTTATTTTCGAATTTTGATTTTTAGCCTCTCCCCCAATGAAAAACTGGGCAAAATCCTGCAGTTTTTGGACTAATTTTGTTAACAGATTTCGTTAAAATCTTATTTAAATATTTTACCGACGGCGGACCTTTCCCATTGCTAAAAAGCTTAAAAAACTACAGTATTTTTAAAATTTTGGTAGCAAATCTGTTAACTATTGAGTCAAAAATTCAAATTTTTTTCTCGGCGGCGCCTATCGGCACTGCCGACCCCACCACCCCTAAAAACAGTATTTTAAATCGCGCGCAAAAAAACAGAAATTTTGCATGCATTATTTTGATTTTTCATAAATTCTGCACAGGTTTTCTTAACAAGATTCATTAAAATTTTCAAAAATTCTTATTCACTTGAAGTAGAGACTAGAGAAAGGACTTGAGGGCCGATCGAGATTTCGATCGAGAATCTCGTATAATCTGGGCCGAGCCAAAATTTGCATTTTTGAAAATTTCTTAACAAAAAAGGAAAAAAACCGGAAATACCCCTAAAAATCAAAATATTTTTTTGAAAAATTGCTTAAGAAAAATACAATAAAACCCAAAAGTGGACCCTACGAAACGACCTTGCCCCCCCCCCCGAAAATTTTTTCTGGCTACGACCCTGACCAGATTGCATTCTTTTGTTTAAGAATTTAGATTAGTTCATTAGAAAGAATACAAATCTTTTTCATAAAAATGGGATCATCATCATCATCTTCCTCATCATCGTCCTCCTCATCATCTTCCTCATCACCCTCATCAAACCCTGACTGGACGCCAGTCCGTCCCTGTGGCTGCAGTTGCCTGTATTATCGTGCCGTTAAAATGGAATGGCATGCTCATCCAATGGAACACGTAAAGGATGATGTCATTGCTGCACTAATCGGCGGGCACCAAGCGGTTCTGGTTTATTTTGTCTGTGGCAAGTGTGGCAAAGAGAACAAGTGCACTTACGAGCTTACTGACGTCGGCAAGGAAAGCCGGTGGGCTAATTTTCTGCAATTTAAGCAAACACCGCCTACCCAGTTTTAATGGTTTCATTGGCGCACTCATTATAAGTCGAATCGCTTAGATCTTTTCTATTATAGCACCTACAGACATGGTGCTTTCGAATGATACCAAGAATGCTTGGTTTGGTTAAATAAATAAAAAGTTATAATGTTTCAAACTTGTCGACGCCGAACTGGGCCGCGCCAAACTGACTCCGACCGGGTTTTTAACAGCATATTCCTCCAATTTTGGTTGCAACAATTCAAAAATTTTCCTGGCGGCGCCTGTAGGCACCGCCGCACCCCACCCGCCTCCCTTTTCCCCAAAAAGTTAGAAAAATCGCGCGCAAAAAGTTTAAAATCGCTAATCATTTGTGACAGCAAGTTGCTCAAATAGATTGTTTGTACACAAATATAACGAATGAAGCGAGTTTAAACAGATTTTTGATTTTAGTGCCGAAATGTCTGATAGGTATGCGGATTTTAAGCACTACATGAGGATTTTTTAATGCTCCAATGGGGGTTTTAAAAATTTTGAGATCCCAGCCCTGGTTTTAGCACATTTTTTAGTCCGTTTTTAGTTGGGGCTACTACGGCCGCTGTATCGGAATTTGTGCGGACACCGAACTGCATGTTTCTTATAAAATAGTCGAGCTCATTTTTGATGGTATGTGGAAGGGATACCATTTGGTTGATGCCAACTGTCAACATTGGGCACGCGACTTCTATATTCGTGGTATAAAGTTGTGCTGTTTTCTTTTGTAGGTTTTCGGGCGACGGAGCACCACGATTGGGCGCCGGCACGATTCGGTGCCCGAAGCAAACCAAACAAAATTGGTATCATATAAAAGCTCTCAGTATGCTGAACCTTTGATCAAGCTAAAGCTAACCGATTCGTCTTTTCAAAAAAAGGTTATAGGTAGAGTCCGGACTCCGGACCCAAAACCCAAAAATTTTTTGGGTTTTTTGTACAAAAAATTGGACCAAAAAATTTTTGGTCAGATGGGAGCAAAACCCAAAAAAAACCAAAACCCAAAAAATGACTGGGTCCATGCCCTTTTTTGTACAAATGGTCAGAAAATGCGTTGAATAAAACTTTTATTAAAAAATTTAAAAAAAATCGGAAATTGGGGCATTTTATTATGTTTCTAAAATTTTTTGGGTTTTGTACAAAATTTTGGGGTTTGTTAACCCAAAAAAAACCCAAAACCCAAAAAATTTTAGGGGTTTTGGGTCCAAGTTACCGGTCTCTAGTTATAGGTTTAAAAACCTGTGAAAATTGCCATTTTTGTCGTGGTGACGTCATAACTTTCTTTGTTTAAGTCGAATTGCTTAGATTTTGCCTTTGTAAGCTTCTACTTATTACATGCTTTCGAATGATACCAAGAATGTTTGGTTTGGTTGACTTTGAACAAAGTTTTAATGAAAAACTTGTCGGCGCCCAATCGTGCCGCACCTAATCCTGCGCGCCCAGTCGAGGTGTACCGTCAGGCGATGAAAATACTTTTTTTCAAAATCATTTTAATAAATTTCATTTTTAGTTGAAAGAAGCCGGGCGAGCTTCTACGCTATGATGAATGGTGCAGTATGTGTTATTTTCTCGTGCCCGTCAATGGATTGGCTTGAAGATGATTTTACAGAATGATTTTTGAATACATTCTGCGCCGTTTTCTGTTGTTGTTTTGGGTTTCAATTTAAATTTCAGTTTTATGAATAAATTCTTTGAAAATGAAAATGCTGCTATTAAAGTAATGTGTTTAATTAATCGGACGAAACAAATTTTGTACAGAAAATAAAGTGTGTACAAAATATACGGTCCAACTTTTATTTGTGTGCAATTTAATAAAATGCGTTTATATCAGGGTTGCCATTTACACAATTTTCAACCAAAAGCAGACCAATCAATGGAGGGCAATTTAATTTAAAAGTCTATCGCTAATGGCTAGTGTGAAAAGCCCCTAATTTTTTTGGCAAATTTGCATAACTATTTAATTAAAATAAATCGACATAATTAAAATTCATTGAAATGCTCTGCGTTTTGATAAGAATGTGCGAAATGTAAAAATGCGCCACAAACTGAGCGAGGGATATGCTAAAGAGAGATCGGATTTCTACGGGCGCCGCGGTGCCAAAACTCGATTTTTTTTTGATTTTTTTTTGTTTGCCCGCTACATAAATTAGGCGAATATTTAAAAAATTCCAAACTTTGTTAAGGTTGAATGATCCTAATTACTTTTAGTGTTATAAATCTGGAAAAATCATCGGAATTTTTCATTTTATGAAATGTTGAAAATTCAAAAAGTTAATTTTTCGAAAAAACTAAGGAAATATTTGAGTTAATTTTTACCTAAACACAGGACCGAGAATTTTTGTTTACCAGTATAACTTCGATAATCTGGGTGCGATGGACCCGGATCAGGAAACCGGATTCCATTTTGAAAAAAGCCGGACCACTGGGTTGGATAATCCGGGATGTCCGGATCCGCTTTCTAGTGGAAAGTGAGAGGAGGATGAATGAATTTTGAGGATAATGAATGGATTTTAAAGAAATTTATATTTTTATGAAATAAATTTTATGAACAAAATTTTCTTCACTTCCAGCCCCAGATCCACGGCCCCAAAATTTTGACCAAAGTTTATACGACAGATAAAGAATCGGTGGGCATGTTATTTAAAGTCATAAACGAGTTTTGCATACCGGACCACCAATGACAATTTTAATTAAATTTTTAATTAAAAATAAATTGACATAATTAAAATTCATTGAAATGCCGTTGTCACTTTTCGCCTTTCGCCACTCATATTGTTCCCGCCCATCACATCCGATCCCCCGCACATTTAAAGGAGAAGCTGATTGGAGATGAGGGCACGATCCTCGGAGTTGGAGTTCGGATAGTCGATCGATCGGAGATAGAGCTTTATCCCTTTTCACAATTTCATTCGGCCCATTTCTCCGCCAAGGCAATAAAGCGCTTAAGGACCGCACTGTTCGGGGAGGTCAGGGCCCGGTCTCCTCCCATGCCATCAAGGTAAGGACAGTCCAATTGCAAATATCCTTATGTTCAAGAATGCCCATGAAAATGAGAATTTGGCGTGAGTTCCCATCGGAAAAAATTGTTAAAAAATTGTCTCTATTATATAAGGAAACGGCACAACGGCGGGCACTGTGCCGTTGCTTGCCGACGCCGTTTCCCGCAGACGTTTCCTTCGGCGTCTATAAAGTGCTATCGCACAAAATCTTAAAAAGGGATCGCTCGGTTGGGCTCGCTCTCGCGGCGGGCGCCGGCGGGCATCTCTGCCTGGAAATGGCACATAAATAAGCGGTGGTATTCGGTTGGAGTCGGCATAAAGCGATCGCTATTTTTTGTATATTAATTAATTATTAATAATTACATACTATTATTATATTCCTTGTAAAATTTGCTGTCTTATTTTACAGTTGAGACCCCCAGCTTAAGTGGCCATTTCAATACCAGGGTCTGAAACCCGGTTTAAACATTTTCCCGCAAACGGGGGCTTTTTGAGAATAAATCCATATTTCGCGTTTTTTGCCAATATTTTGCCATTTATGGTCATCGATTTTAATACAACTCATCAAAGCTTTCGATTAGTACCAAATTTGTTTAGTTTAAGAAGAGTTATTCCCGGGTGACACCAGATCAAAAACGCAAAAATCGAAATAATAAAGAAAAAGTAAATTGACCAAAACATTTCGCGCAAAATTATTTGTGTTATTTCTTGATGGAAAAGGGACAAAATGCCAAACAATTTAAATCAAAATCCAAAATTTTGTCTTTATTTAAACATTTAGTTTTTATTTGTGTGCTGGCGGCTTTTCCATAATTTGCCAACGGTAAATCAAATTTTCTGTCGATTTGACGGAACAAATCTTAAAAAGATTTTCAATAAAATTTTTACATTTTATTATTTATTTTTTGCAAAACGTACCGAATTGAAGAAGCCTTCAGCAATTTTGTCCCCATTATCAGAAGCTCTCCAATTAATGCATTTTATGTTTTGAAATTGCGCAATTTTGACCAATTCGGCGACCATTGCGGTGCCAATACCTTTACGACGACAATCGGGGCGAACAAATATTTGGTCAATGTAAAGAAACTATAAATATTTTAAATTGAATTTAAAACATAAATATTTTAAAATTTAATTAAAAACATAAATATTTAAATTCAGCCAAAAAAGCCTAATAAATAACCGTTTTGTCCCATTTAGGGATCGATCCGATTACCAACTTGCGAAAGTGCCAAAAATTAAAAATTTTTTGTTGGGTTTTGTCGTTTTTTTTTGATCTCATAAATAAATTGGTTAAATTTTGTAACGCAAAATAGGTAATGCCCACTTTTTTTAAAATTCATTGTCTAAATATGTAATATGTGGGCCAAAGTTTGTACTTATTTTTTGTGATTTTGAATATTCCTTTAATAATTTCATAAATATTTTAATTTATTTAATACAAATGTTTTTAATTGTCATCAGACCTGGCCATGCCACGTTGAAAATCCCCGGCGACTGAACAACGCCATGCCAATCACTTGGCCATTTGCAAAATGTTCAACAAAAATGGCACCGAATTCTCCATTCATAAATGTAGAAGAAAGGCTAATAAAATTAAAATTAAAATAATTTAATATAAAAATTGGGGGGTTTTCCCCGTTTTTAACCCACTTTTTTATCATTTCATAATGTTCACACTCCAAATTGCCATTATTCACCAGTGAAATCCAGTCCTAAAAATGCCAAAAATGGTCAAATTTTGATGAGAAATTGTCACTTTTATTATTTACCCCAGCCAACGCTTTGGCCTGCTGCAAATTGATAACATCGCCGTCCAAAACGATGGGAATTTTGGCGACATTTATTTTCACTGAAATTTAAATCATTCAAATAATTAATTAAAAGCATTATTAATAAGATCTTTGTTAATTAATCGACACTCTACAAAATTTAAAAATGCAATTTTTATTAAATATTTTTACTCAAAAAAATATGAATAAATAATTTGCTTAAACTATCCAATTAAATCTAGTTGCACTTTGCCACTTTTTAATACTATTTTTTTGATAAATTAATATTTGAAATTACTTTAAATTAATTACAATAATTTATTATAATCACATGCATTAAAATCCAAACTTTTTGTTTCTTAAAATATATTCAAAAATTACTTTTAATTAATTTTACTCTACAAAATACAAACATTCGTTTGTTTTGTTTACAAACTCAGCAAATTCTTTCTCTTCAATTCGCCACCAATAAAGTTGCTCATCCGAAGAATTATTGGTCATATTTTTGCTATTTTCAAAATGGTCGTAAAATTCGATGGCTTTGGCATTCGAACGCAGCACAAACCATTCAATTAAAGGGCACCGTTGCGCAAAAGCGAGCTAAAATTTTTGTAATTTTATTTTTGACAAAATTAAATTTAAAGTGCAAAATATTCAAATAATTGATTTATTGTATTCATTGAATTGTTGGTAATAATTTAAATAAAAATATTATTTTTTTTATTATTAAAGTAAAATAATAAAATATAAAATAAAAACGAATCCAATCTTAGAACAATTGACAAGCTGAATTTTAAAGATAAAACAATTTTATAAAAGGCTTTAAAACAAAAAAAAAATTCCTTAAAAATATGAATAAATAAATAATTCAACAATTATTTATTTTAATGCTTTATATTTTTGCTATAATTTAAGGGATTATATTAAATTTTACTTTTGAAAGTTCACTAAAAATTGCTTTGCCTATGCCTTGTCGCCTGAATGTTTCCTTGACATAAATGTCCTCCAGCATAAACATCTAAAAAATATTAATTACCTAATTAATTGGCTTTTAAAAAATTAAATTAATTTTTTAGATAAAACGAAAACTAAGAAAAGCTCAAAGGTAAGAGCCCAAGTAAGGCGCCCAAACGTCAAAAATGGGTTTTTATTCAATTTTTTTTTTGCTAATTTAAACTTTAAAAGAATTAAATCATTTTAAAAATAAATTACTAAAAATTGCCTTGCCAAACTCTCGCGAGGTCAGTGTAAAGTACAGTGCATAAGCGGCCAATTCGTCACTTTTTTCATTTGAATAAATTAACAAAGCCTTGGCTAACCCCGACTTTAGCGCCTCGGACAATTGGAAAGCATCAATTTTTGGTATTCCCATTTGGAGATGGGCGTAAAGTTCCTAACAAATTTTGAAACAATATTTACGTTTAAAGTTAAAAACAAAATTTTTAATGTAAAATTTTTTTTGCAAAGTTTAAAAGGCTTTATTATAGTTTGTTGCCCAGGAATAAAAATTACTTTTCGATAATTAAATGTTTTATCAAACCAAAAGTAACGGCCAAATTGTCGTGGCATTTTCTGGCAAAGCTTCTTTCTGTACAAATTATTCATTATATAAAAAATATAATGATTATTTATTTTGTTTTGTAATGGTAAAATTGCTCAAAATTTGTTTTTGCGAAGAAATCGATGGAATGGTGCGATAAAAACGGAAAGATTGGGAAAGATTGAACGAATTGCTGCATAAATAAAGTAATGTTTTAAATTTTCCAATCGGAAAAAAACTTTTTGTGCTGTAGAAATCAATTTTATTCCGGTGGCACAAAATTTCACACAATTATTTGAATTGTATTAAATTGAGCAAGGTTGGGAATTGTTAGGGAATCTGTCACCAAACAATTCCATAATGCCACCTTTATATTGTTCTTGGCAATCAGTAAACAAAAAAAAATCGGGCAAAGATCATTAATTAACGTAATTCGATCATTTAAAGTTTTTACTTTGAATTTAAAATTTCAATCCTCATTATTCTTTGATCACTTAACACACACACTAATTAATGTGATTTATTCATCATTTTTTGTGTGCCGCCGTCACTTTCACAAATAGCCAATCGGCAATGTTGCCTTCAAAAGTGCCACACTCGTCGGTGCCAATGTCACATTGTAAATGTCGCGCGGAGCAAAATGGCCAAACATTTTGCCACTCCACAGACACTGCACATAATAACCTTTGGGATTTGTCAGTCCGATGGATTTCAAATCGGTGGAAAAACGCTGAAAAAGTTTTGGGGAAATATTTTAATTAATTTATGATCTTTTAATTATTGAAATTTGCAATCCGGCATTAAAACGGCCTGATTATTACAATGGGTAAGAAGCCGTAGTTGAGCACCGCAATTGCGTATGAAAAACGTTTGTTCACATTGTCAACTGGGGTCATTTCTTTTGTGTAGACAGAAACAGAAAAGGACTAAAATTAAATTAAATAAAATTATAAAATTAATTAAAATATTAAATTAAAACTAAAACCTTGAACACCATTCGTCCCATAATCTTTAAAAGGAACAAAAAAGCATTAAGAATATAACTTGATTTTTGATATAATGAATTTTTTAAAATCATATTCAAAAAAATTTGTTGTTTTTTGACTAATTACCCCCAACGGATCCTGATCAACAGCGATCACTCTTTTGTTCAACAAAATTTCACGATATTCTGGCAAAATTGTTCTCAGATCATTTGACATGATCAGCGGAGCCGACCAAATTGCCCAAATGGACATTTGAATTTTGGCCTGATCAACAGTCAGCTCAGTGTTCCCAACAATCAGCTTAAGATTAAATAAATGTATTTTAATTTTATTTAATAAAATAATTTTTTAATTTGTCAATTAACGAAATTAAAAAATCAGAAGCAGAAGTTAAAACAAAAAAAATTACCAAGCAGAGGAAAAAGAATAATTTTTGTTAGTTTCTTAATGAAAAAATGAGTTTAAATTGGGGCTGGTCCCCGACCAACGGCTGGAAAATTGGGCACCGAAGTTTTTTCGGTAAATTTGGCACCGAAAATCAGAAAAATTGTGATCGCAAAAAAAGCAAAACTTGGGCATCAGAATTGGCACCAAGCGAAAAAATATTAAAATTCTAAATGTGTTTAATTCAAATTAACTTGAGAATTCTTTTCCGCTGGTGACCAATTTTTCTGATTTTTGGTGTCCCAACACCGCCCGACTTACCACCCCTGAAGGGTCGGGGGTCCAACTTTTTTAAAATTTAAATTAATTTTTATCTAAATACCAAAATGTTTAGTAGGAGGATCATTTTGATCACCTTATTTATTAAAAATCAAAGTAAATGATGTGAATTTTCAAAAATGTTCCACCATGTCCGGGTCATTCCAACGGCCTGGCGCCTGCGCTTTTCGTAAAAGGTCCTGATGTTTGGTGTAGAAATTGATGATGCCTTAAAAATTGTTTCATTTTATATTTTTCCTTTTAATGTAATTTTTACTTAGCACAGAGCCCCAGGATCGCTCAACGTCGTCAAAATTGCGCCACAAATTGCACCAATAGCCAATGGCTGTGTAATTGATCTGTGTAAATTTTGTTGATCCGCTTTCAAAAATTTTGATTTTTCAATTAGGAAAAATAAAAAAAGTTTTTGCGCCGATCAAATCACTGTTTACTGATCAGTTTAGTTAACATTTCAGACTGGAATTTTGTAAATTGCATTAGATAAGCGACGCCGACCTGTTCTTCGTAACTGTGATCCAAATAGTCCGGCCATGAGCATGAATAAACGATGGGTCGACCGGTTTCATTCAGTGCCCGACTCATTTTTGGATATTCTGTCAGTTTTTTTCGACGTTAAAACATTATTTTAAATAATATGCAGTGTTTAAAACAAACTTTTACATTAATTTTGTACAAACCGTCCGACATCTGTGAAGCATTCAAATAGCATCCGTCCAATTTCAAATAGTCCACATTCCAATCCGCAAACGTTTGCGCATCAATCTTTAAATGATTTAAACTGCCAGGATAACCGGCACATGTTGATGTGCCAATGTCTTCATAAATGCCCAATTTGAGTCCACGATTATGCATCTAAATGTTTAATTATTTTACATTGCAAAAAAAATTATTTTTTTAATATTTTATTAAAGTCAAGTTATGAAAATATTTTCTTAAATTTTAATATTTCAAAATATTTTGCATTACATGTTAGTTACTTGTTATTTAAACTTAACAAATATTTAACTAAAACATATTTTAATTAATATCCGGTGCCAGTCAAATATTAAAGTTATTAAGTTATCAATAATTTAAATTTCTTTTTTAATTTAATTCCATATTAGCTTCAAAGTTTATTTTAATAATTTTAAATCTTATTTTAGAAAATTAAAAATTGCACAAATTCAATAAATTATTTACATATTCGGATAAGGCGCGCATTCCGGACGCAAATCTGGTCCGGTTTGCGACCAGCTTGCCATTCCCATCCCGGCTTGACTCCATCCAGCAGTCGTCGATGTGCACATATTCGTAACCCGCCTCGCGAAAGCCGTCTTCTGCCAGACGATCAGCCATTTCCTAATTAAGTAGTTTAATCAATCATTAAAAGAATTAAATGGTGAAAAAGTGTAAAAATCGTCAAAAATTTGACAATTTTAATGTACTAAAAAATAGGCAAAATCTAAAAAAGGTCGCATAGGTATTTTAATTTTGCAAATATATATAATCAAACTTTGAACAGCTTTTATTTATTTTCATTGCAAATTCATTTTAAAATATTTTTAAAGGTTAATTACAAAATAATTGTCAACTCCATTTTTTTGTATTCAATTCACACACCATATAAAGTCGTTCATTGATGCAACTAAATGGATGTCGCGTACAATCGGTTTCACAAAAGAATTTTGCCCACGACATCCAGCCCATCGGAGGCGTTCTTTAATGGTCATTATTTATAAAAATATTAAAATTAATTAATTTTACTGAGAACGTTTTCTTAAACGATTAATTTTTATTCATAAATACATTTAAACATTTAAATTTGATTAAATGTATCAATTAAATATTTGATTTGACCTGGCGAGTCCATTGTCCAGCGAATAAACAAATGAAAACAAACTTATCCAAATAATAAGTTTTTTCATCATTATTTCTTAAATTTCAAATAAGTTACATTAAAGTTTTTTAACTCAATTATTTTTTTAATAATTAATTGGTAAATGATAAATTAACAAGAATAATTTTTTTTAATTTATTAAATAATAAAATTAAATAATTTCTCATTCAGTTTAAATGCGATCTAAATACTAATATTGGCGATGTTCGATACATTTTGTAATCTTTCGAAGTGATTGAATGTAATTAATTAAAGGCGACAGGTGGCGGCTTGGCCAAATGCTAAAATCTGCAAAAATATGGCCAAAAAGAACTTTGTAGAGGGTCAGCCAAATCGATCAATAAAGTTTTTACTTTAAAATTAAAGAATTATTCAGTGAACGAGAAAAAAGAAATTGAAATAAGATTAGAATAAAACCACCACTAATTTATATTTAGTTAAATTTCAATAAAAAATATGCAAATTAAATAAAAATTAAAATCGTCAACTAAAATAAATTTAAAAAATTTAAAGCATAATTATAAATAAATTGTCAACATTGAAACAAAATGTATTTAAACTGTACGGAATTTAAAACTAATGTTTGAAATGAATGGTTTTGCTCATGTGAGGGCAAAGAGGCCCAACCTTCAAGCGTTAACTATTCGCTTTGTCATAATAATTTTGCAATCATAAGTCAAAAATATGTGTGTGATATATATATATATATATATATATATATATATATATAATCCAATTTAAAAAATGAACTTTTGAACTTTATTGACAACTAAAATTATAAAAAAATATTAAAAAGGACAATTTTTCAAATTGATTAAAAAATTGTAATTATTAGTGAAAAAATCGTCCATAAATTTAATATTAAAATGGCTAATATTGTTTTTATTTTATGATAAAAAATAAATAAAATTTTTTTAAGCAATCATTTTTACAGGGTTTTTGTTTATTTTTAATTCAATTTCAATTTACTCGTCGCATATTTCTTCGAATGTTTGCTCAAAGTTGGCCTATGGAATTGTGCGACCAAATGTCGCCCTGTCGCCTTTTTTTAGTCTTTGTCCCCTCCAATTTCCAATTGTTGCCCCCTAAAACTTACATACAAATTCGTATTTTCTTCAGTGTTAAAAAAACATTTAAATTTGTTTATAAATAAATAAATGTAGTCCTTCTTATTCAAGTATCTTTTTTTTAATTGAACAAATTTGGTGAAAATTTAAGCATTTCATGCACAAATTATTGTAATTTGATTATGATTTAATTTCAATTAACACATTTAATAGGTTTTAGACATTTTTTGTGTTATTTATTTTAATAAAATCTTTTTTAACATTTTTATAAATATTGTTTAATAAGAGACGAAAGAGCGATGACGTGGCGCTATAAAAAATTAGAGTGCATTTTTGGTGGATAAGTGTTGGCTTAATATCAAAATCAAAGTGATAAGGAAATTTGTCCCCATGTTATTATTTTTTTAATAAAAAGAATTTATACTTTTAAATAAAAATCTTTTACTTTCCCCATTTTTATAATATTAAAATCATAGGATTTTACTTTTTTTCAAAATGCTTTATTTAAATGAAAGGGGATCGATGTTTGCGCGCTAATCAATATTTTGCAGTTGGTCGATCATTTTAATGGAAGCTAAGAGTTAAATTTCAAACTTTTAGTAATTATCGTATTTATTTTGGAATGGTTTAAAATATATTTTATTTATTATTTTGGCAATATGTTTGGACGAGCCGTTTGGCGGACTTATTTCTGGCATTCTGTTCTTGTACATAGCGGTTCATTTGGCATTTAATCATTTTGACTTGCGATGGATGCCACCATATCCAGGTCAAAAATTGAAACAATATTTAAAACTAAAATTAAAATTACAATTTTTCCAAAAAGTTTGTAAATTATTGCTAGGCTCCGAGATAAATATGCTCACGGATAAATTTAAAAAAAAAAAGTCTTATTTATTTTATTAAAAATAAGTGATAAATTAATAATTCATTTAAAGATTTATCTTTTGTGACGGATTCACCCAAAAAGAAAAAAGCCCGACGGTCCGTTGGTATCGACGGACGGCTTTTTGCGGCCGGACGAGGGCGCGAATAAAACTGAAATTTTGCCAAATTCTGGCGTTCAATTTGTCGATGCTGTGCCGAAGCCAAAACTCAGACAAAGGACTCAAAATTAGCGAGGATTTTTTGAATGTAAATAATTTTGATTATTTAATTTTAAAAAACTTTCAAAAACGTTTTAGCTAAAATAATGATGGTTAAATATTTAAATAAAAATAATATTAAAACTCGTTAATATAATAAGAATTTTTTATTTTGTTGATGCTTTTTCAAAATTAAAAAATGTTCTACTGATTTTAAGCTTTATTAATTGTTTTAAAATATCATTAATTTAATTAGCAAAACAAAAATTTTAGAAATTCAAGAATGTTGCCAAGCGCTTGCACCGCAGCACAACACTTCCGGCCAACTTTGTGCTCTTTACAGTGATTAATAAAGCATTTGTAAATGTGACAATGAATTTATTGTGCAATTTGTACGCGTTGCCGCCGCCGCCGCCTCCCGCAAAAAGCAAAAAATGGCAAAAAAATGTCGGCAATTTGGCGCTGACACGCGCGGTGCTCGTTGTGGCGCTGCACGAACAAAGTTGTGCCGAATTGCGAGCAAAATGGCACGAGGTGAGCGAGCAGCTGAAGAATATGGCAAAATTTTTTTGTTATTAAAATACCGTTTATTTGTTAGCATCATCAGAGAATGCTTAATAAAAAGTTTAATTTTATGTAAAATATTTAAGAAAAATGATGCATAAGCCAAAAAAAATTTTTGTTATATTTTTTAAATCGGTGGGATTTGTTCGCATTATTTTGAGCTTTGCCATTTTTTGGTGCATATTTTGGCTTAATTATAAAATAATCGATTGTTGAAAAATGATTTATTAGAACATTTTTGATGGTTAAAAAATTTATGAAAAGAAAACGGCAAGTAAAAATATACAAAGAGATTTAGACGAGTACGATTAATTGCAAAATTTATTAGACAAATTTAAGTGCAACAATTTTAAATTTTCAATGTAGCATTTTTCAATAAGCCTTTTTCCCAATTTTTGGTGTCCTGTTTGGCACTAATGAGTCGTGGAAAAAATGCCAAAATGGACAAAGACGAGCAAAATGCATATAATGAGCCGATGAAGCCAAACAGTCCACGCCATAAGCAACTGATGAAAGTGCGAGCAAATCTGATGGCTGTTTTATCTGAAGTAAGTTAAGCAATTGCTTTCTTTTTTTTTGGTAAGATTAGAACAATCCCCGTTTCTCGGGGACAAATCATTCGGGGTTAGTGAATATCGAGAAAAGCTGCATCCAATCATGGCATAAAGTCATGGAACCAGATCGTGTGATCTAATGCAAAAAATCTCATTCTGTGATCAGCCTTGATTCAAACCCCGGGGATATGATCAGGATTATCATTCAAATTCAAAAATTGATTTGGATTTGTAGATATATTCAGATTAGATCATGATCTAGGAAACTTTTTCTAATGAGCTTTGATCACTTTTCAAAGCGCCGCTGGGAAATTTTAACTTTCTTCAACAAATTATGCTAAAAAAAGAACGGGATTTTAAAAACCGGGGTAATAGTCTTCCCTAATTTAGTTTATGCCATGAAATTGATTATGATCATCAATAATTTAAGACTAAAATTCCGTTCGTTATGTTCGAAAGCGATGCAATTTGGCTACAGAATCCAATGGAGTTTTTTGCAAAACAACAAACTGTGCTCGATGATGCAAATGTTGTTCTGTCACTCAATTCAATAAAAGGTTATTTTGTTTTATTAAAATTAACATTGCTTAAAACTTAAAAAAGGTTTCAAGAAAATGCAAGAAAAAATTAAGAAAAAAAAAGAAAATAAATTCAAAATCAATTAAAGGCCAACAACGCCTTGGTGCCAATTTGATCATCGCTTTTGCTAACAACGGCACGCGCCGTCTATTGCAGGAATTGCGAAGGCAATTGAACCAAGATGAAAATTTGCTTGATCAAGTAAAGTTTTTAGAAAAAAAGTATTGAGAAAATAAAATATTTACAAAAAATAGACGAGCCCTGTTTTTTTTACCAAAATTTTATTTACCTGCTCGAATTATAATGTAAAATAGAAAAAGACAAGGTTTGTCAAATAAAATAAATGATATTCAACTTTTTAAAAATTGAAATTATTCCTTTAAATAAAAAAATTCGATTAAATGTGTGTTTTAAGTTTTAAGCTTAAAAAAAGTTTATAATGAATTTTTTCACAAAATTTGGTGATCATTTCCATTGTTTTAGGAAGTGATCATCAATCAGTTGTGCCATTCTCAGTTTGGTGGCGGCGTTTTGTGCCGACAATTTTCTTTATTGGATATTTCGGATGGCATTTGGCTTCGGCTGAGCGACGGCGAACGATTAGCACGGCGATGGCCTTTGATTGTGCACAACAATTTTTATACGCAAATTGAAGACAAAATGGCGCGGTGAATTTTTTAATTTAATTGTGCAAATTTCACGAGTTTAAAAAAAATTGAAAGAAATTTTGAAATTGTCTATCATTAAAACCGTTCTTTTTTGTTAAAATTTAATTAAAAATTAGATAAAAATATTCATTTTCTTTTAGACAAGCAATTAACGGCTTTTGGTTTTTGTCGTCCTAAAAATTCTTGCAATTTGTCGAAGGCACAACGAATTTTAGAAAAATATAATAAAATAAGTCAAAAAAGTGGAGAATGATCATTTTATATAGTTGATATATTTGCATAAAATTGTAAATTGTGCTTCGGCTAATTAAATTAAATTATTTTCATATTCTTGGAAGTATAAAATTTTAATTATACTCTTAAATAAATTTATTTTTTTGATAATTAATGACAATTTAAATTGAAATTCGTTCGATAAATAAATTTAACTTAAATTTTTAACACCAAAAAATAATAATTTTTAACATTTAAAGATTCATTTTGTAAATTTTATAAGCAGCCGCCCCTAATTAGCACGTACAAATCCATTAAATTTTTCTAGCTAAATGCACCCGAATATTTGTTTTTTGTATTTAACTACGCACGAATAACGAAATTGATATTCCATTCAGTCATTAAATAAATGATATTTTGGCAAAAAAAGAGTTCTTAGCAAGCTTTTTTATGAATTATAAAAAGTACAGAAGACTAAAAACGCTATTTTCTATGCCAAATCCATTTTTTAAATTTTTTGTTCGAATTTCGGTTCGACATTCAAAATCCGACAAAATGTTTGAATTACAGTCCAACCATCAATTTTGTACAAGTAGCAAAAGTAAATGGCACTTTTTCTATTGAAAACATTTTTCACATTCTGTTTAAATGATGGGCTTCTTCTAATTTTTGCTTTAATTAACACCTTTTGAAGGTGACCGCTCATTTTGTCAACTAAGAAAACTGCAAACTTCCACTAATTTGTAAGTGAATTTAAAAACTCTTCAGCAGCTTTTTGTAGAATTAACCAATGAGCCACTAAATTATCTCAGGCCAATGTTTAGCATTTTTATCATTTTATCTTAAAAATATTCTATATAGCGTGTTATATTATTTATTTATTTAATTAATAATTAAGCAAATAAATTAAAAATGATTCACTAGATCAATGCATAAAAAAGTTACCTTTTTGTTTGGCTATGAAAAAAAAAAATTTAAATCTCTGTAGCTTTTCATAGCGGCGATTAAAAAAATCTTCAAACCCGGTTTGGTCTAAAAAGCCCAAAAACGGAGGTTTTAAACCGGTTTGGAATAAAGATAGCTGCGCGACACCAGCGGTTTAATTGTAGTCAAGCTAATTCTGCGTCAAATACAAAAAATCGCTTCCGGATTCGACAACCCTTCGTCTTTTATGAATTTTTAATGCCCATTTTTTGACAAATTTACTTAAGAAAATGATCAAAAAGTAAAGTGAAAAAAAGACAAAATGTTTTTATCGGTTTTCAAGCCACCGGAAGCGGTTTTTTTTCAGAATTAGCTTGTCCTACAATTAAACCGCTGGTGTCGCGCAGTTATCTTCACTCAAAACCGGTTTAAAGCCCAAAACTTCGTTTTGGGCTTTTTTGACCAAACCGGGTTCGAGGATTTTTTTCTCGCCGGTATGAAAAGCTCAGCGACCGTTTACTTATCAAAATGCTCTATTCAAATAGAAGAATTGCATATAGAAAAATCAGAAATTTTCAACCGCCTTAAAGATACTTTTTTCATAGCCAAATCAAAAAGGTAATTTTTTTTATGCATTGACCTATTAATATAAAACATTTGACGTATATATTTAAGTGAAATAAACAATTTACAATTAATTTAACGTTTAAACAAAACACCTGCTCTTCCGTTTAGATAATCGCTTTCATCTGCCATTTTTGACTTTTTTTTTTTTTGTCATTGTACATTTGGGGCTGTCTGTTTACAAATGTTTGGCATTATTAATTGACTCCGTAAAATATTTTAAAAAGTCTATTAATTTTTATTCATTTTGAACAAATTTTGTATTCTTTTCAAATAAATATAATTTTGCCATTTTCTAATTAAAATTTAGACTATTTTTTAACTCAAAATGAACAATTCCCATAAAATTGAAAATGCCCAATTCGAAACAACGATTTTATTCACAATGTCCGGCATTGAATTGTTGCTGAGTTTGATGGAACTGCCCACTTCCGCCCTAAACATCTATCTGATCAGCCGGACATCGCTAATTCATATGAACTTGAAGTTCATTTTGCTCTATCAAAGCGCATGGATTTTTTTTGTTTGATTTTATTTTAAATTAATAATTTATTTTATTTTTAATTAATTAACAAAAAGTGACCCAGACACCCGCAATTATTGAATAAAATTATTTGTATTTAAAATTGTTACAATTAGAATTTATTAAAATATGTGTTTTAATTTAACATTATGGGATTAAACAGGAGAATAGGCGTAGGCCTATTTATCGCACATTAAACAATCTTTATTTTTTGCATTTATTAATAAAACATTACATATTAATTGTACAATTTGATATAAAATGATTAAAAACAATTGTAACATTTTTTTTTCAATTTTAGCGCGGCATTGGCCGATTTGCCATTTGTTTGCTGAAATTTTTTACGGCCGATGCGCTGAGCAGTGAACAGTTTCAGCCGATGAGATTTGTTTACCAGCTGAGCGCTTACAATCGCAACTTTGTCGCCCACATTTTGATCATTGAACGAATTATGGCCACATTTTTACGCAAAAATTATGAACGCACCGCGGGATGGTTCTTTTCGATCGGTTGGATTACAATTGTGGTAAGAAAGGCATTGGCACTTTCCGATAGAAACTAATGCCCGGCGGGATTGGGAGGATCCCGATCCCGGTTCTTTGGCACGACCGGCATTACCAAAATGGTATTTGCGTGAAAGCCTTATCTTCGAATGGCATTTGTCTAATTGGCATTTTGTCATTTTGAGTTAATTGACGTTTTGCTGTTGTCGAATATATTTAATTAAAAAAGTATATATATATATATTATAGTTTTTCATCTCATTGTACGATTCGGCAACGACAAGTGCTGATAATACGTCAATCTTTGGGCTAATTACAACATTGGCACTGCTGATTTTGGGCGCAATCGAACTTTTTGTAATTTAATTTATGAAAAAATATTTATTTATTTTAAATATCAGATTTTTATTTGGCTATGGCGCTTCAATAAGAAGGCGTATAAGAAAAGTTTGGCAAAAGAAAATTTGCACTGTCTCACGGAGCGATATCAAGTAAAAGACCATAAGCTGATTAAAATAATTTTATTTTTATTGAAATATTTTAATACTAAATCAACATTATAATTTAATAATTATAAAAAAGCAATTTGTAATGTTTTTCTTATAAAAAAAAATTGTTTTTTTTATTAGCTCTCTGAAAATATTCGAATTGGCAAACAGCTGATGCCGACAGTGATTTTGCAACTTTTGAACGTGGCATTCACTTCCGCTTATTTGTCATTGACAAATTTTGGCATTGAATTTTATCCAAACATTTGTTTGATGGTCGTTGTTACCATGACAACACTTTTTGGACTGCTCATTGAAGTCACAATGATTACGTAAATTATTTTACTTTATTTAATTTACCAATTATATAATAAATACTTTTTTCTCTCTCTTTCAATAATACTTTTGAATATTGTGAAGTATAGCGGCTTTTTTGTTTCTGAACGAATTTCGACAAATGATGTGTCGTTGGATAGGTCTCGGGGAGACAAATCGATCTAGACATGGGAGAAGTTGATCCGACTTCTAGAAGCCGAGTTACAGACCCGGGACTAAAGTATTTTTGACTGGGGACTCAGATGGGTACCTTCCCGTTTTGCGACCCCTTCTCCAAATTTGCTGAAAACATTATATATGGGGTTTTCAAGGGTGATGATCACGAATCTGACAATATTTTTTAGATCTGACAACATCTAAGATTACGAATATCTATGATTTTTAATTTTTGTTATTTACTATTAAAGAGACTTAGGGGTTCGTTAGGCTTAGGCCTAAGCCACCCTGGCTTGGGGTTCGTTAGGCTCCACCCTGGCTTGGGGTTCGTTAGGCTCCACACTGCCTTGGGGTTCGTTAGGCTCCACCCTGGCTTGGGGTTCGTTAGGCTTAGGCTTAGGCCTAAGCCACCCTGGCTTTGGGTTTGTTAGGCTTAAGCCTAAGCTTAACGAACCTTTACAGTTGTCCGCGGAGAGAGGGGTTTCATTTTTACTTTTGGTACTAAAGTGTATCCATTTTACAATTTTTGCTTTTATTTTAAAACTTTTAAACCGGTTCAAAAACCGCTTTACAATTTTTGAAAGTCTGTAACTCGGCTCCTAGAAGTCGGATCAACTTCTCCCATGTCTAGATCGATTTGTCTCCCCGAGACCTATCCAACGACACATCATTTGTCGAAATTGGTTCAGAAACAAAAAAGCCGCTATACTTCACAATATCCATACTTTTTTTTTATTAGCATTTTTAGTAATCATTATTAATTTTATTTTAGGCACCATCCGTTTCTAAGCAGAAATTTCCACCAAATTTTACGAAATTTTGCTGCTAAACTCGGTTTTCATGCTGTTCAAGTGCATGCTGCACAGAATTATGGAGCAACCCCAGCAGAAGTTGGAAACGTTCGGCAGGGCATCGCCATGCGGGACATTATAAATGGACAAATTTTGACACAAAACGGGGACCATTTTGCGATGCTTAAAGATGCGTGGGAGGGGGACGGCAAATGCCACAAAAAATAAAAAATATTATTACATTTTGTCACGTTTCACAACAGCTTCATTAGTTTTCAATGACTATTTTGAACCTTAATAATTGCTAAAATTCCCATCAATATGATTAAATTTGGGGCGATTTAGAGTTAAAAAGATAGCTAAAAAAACATTGGTTAAAGACTCTCGAAGTCTGATGATTTCTTTAGGTTAAGTCTTGGCATTTTAATAGCCTCTGGACCTCCTTCAACTTTGTGCGCAACAAATGCCCACTCTATTTCAAATTTTAAGTTTTTGCTGCGTTATCGCGCAGTCTGAGACTTTCACACAACGGACCCTCCCTTCACTCGGCCAATGAAAAAAAAAGAAAATAGCTAACGACAACAAAAAGCCGAATAAATTTATGCAAATGAAGAGAAACAAATTTAACTATAAGCTAAAGAAAAAATAAAACTTGAAAACAATTCTTCGAAAACAAAAATATAAAATGATTGAAAACTCCGAAATGGAATAAAAATATCGTTAAAAATTGTTAAAATCGTAAAACAAATCATTCATGTCCACACAACACTTCCATTTGCTTCTTTATAGTCCGTCACTGGCGTTCCCGTTTATTGTTGTTGTTGTTGTAACGAGATTTGTTGAGGTCGAAAGAGGAGAACGGCTCGGACTGCTGTTGTTGCAGTTGCGGAGGTTGCGCGGGATAAGGCCGAACGCGGCTGTAGACAGAACCGACAAACGGCAGATTTCCTGCAAAATGAAAATTCTTTTTGAAATTTCCAGTCCTTTTTTCGAAAAACGTTGAGGCCCGCCAATGCCCTCCAAAAAAACCCATAAAAGCGATTACGACAAAATGAGTCAAAGTCTGGCAACTGCGGCTGTTGACGAAAGCCGGCACTTCCACTCGCAATTTGAGCGGCGTTTGAATTAAAGTCACGAGACGATTTTGCTGCACGCGATTTGTCGACAGTTTTCACTGATGACTTGCCCTTGCAGTGCCATGCATTTGCATTAGACGAATGGTTGTGAGATGAAAAGTCGTCGAATTCTGTGAACCGTTCGTTATTAGAGGGTCCAGCTTTTAAAAATCTACAGTAAATACCGTAGCCCCCATTTCAAAACAAAATCTCCATTACAGGCTTCAAAGTGCCGCCAAAATTGCCACCACCCACATCTACCGTAATACTGTCGATTTTGCTGTTCAATTCTTTGCTGCTGTTGCAACAACTCAATCTCTCTCTGTTTCTTCGCATAAGAGTTGATAAGGCTATGCTGCTCCAGCTCGTTCAGATACTGCTCCACTCGGTTGCCCGCTTAAAAATAATCGGGGTAATAAAACTCTCCTTTTCAAATTTTCATAATGAGAACTGATCTTTAAACAGTTCAAGCCATTAAGCCGGGGAATGAACATGTTTAAGAATCCCCCTCCCCCCTCCTTACGCATTCCGTTTCTGCTCGGCTTCGGCATGAAGCCAATGCCGGCCATCTCTTCCGAGTACTCTCTCTGATTGTCTTCCCGTGTCTTCTGTTGCGTTTCGTACATTTGTTTGATGCTTTTGCCAAAAATCGGCAATTTGCAAAGTTCTTCAAAAAATTCGGTCACATCCTCCGCCTTAATCGCTTTCAGCCCGGTGGAAATGTTGGCATTAGCCGCGTCAATGAGCTCCTTTTGCTCTTTGTAGAGACGGAGTGATTCCTTAACATCGATCGATTTAACAATTTAAGCTGAGCCAATTCTCCCAAAACACTGACTCGAAGTCCCTCAAGTTTCTCCAATTGAAGCTTCTGATCCGCTTCCCCATCGCTTTCAGTAACAAATCGTTCACCATCCTGGATGGACAACAAGATGTACGCCTCCATGCTGTCGTTGTACGGCTTCAGTGCCCACGTCTTCAGGAAGGAGCAAAACAAAGCTGCCTGAAACGTTTTCAAAGTTGTGTTGAAGAACCATCATTGCTTTCTCAATCGCCCGCTATGATCTAAGACCAAATTCGAGAACGAAAAAGTCTCGACGTCAATTAACAACAAATCAATCACAACTCAATTCGTTCGATCTCAAATGTTAATTGATGCCTTAGAATAGATGATCTCTCGCTCGTGCAGCATCTGCAGTCGGTACGCCTCCAGTGTGGACAACGTTTGACGTTTATCCGCGAACAGCTTCCGCTTCGCGTCGTCGAGTTCATGAGTCACCACCACTTGTTCGAAGCGGAAGTGCATGTGCACACTCCAATCGCAGCCACATTCCGCAACCTGAAAACATACCCAATTGTTCAGTTAAATGGGTCACAAAAACAATTCAATTCCGAGTTCCATCGAATTCAAGATGGGCAGTAACTTTTTCCTAAATCTTCAATTTCTTACATTTAAAATGCAGTTTTTTAAAGTAATCAGCAATTATTTGGTCATATTTGTTCTTTACAGATTTATGACTTAGCTTGAGGATTAATCAATTTTAAGACAATTTGTTTACTCACCCGGCATTTGTCGTTGCCACCCATCGCCCAACAATTCTTCAGCGACTCATTGGGCATATTCTCAGCAATAATGTTTTCCAAATAACAATGCGGGTGGCAATGTCGTCTGTACAGCTTGATTTCTTTTGCAGCAGTCTTTTTCACTTCGGTGCAACGGGCCTTAACAAATTAATTTAAATTGTTAAAAACAACGCATTGAAAAAGATGCTAATATTTGAGTGCTTAAATTTGATCTGGTACATACACTACAATAAATGTAATTACATAGAGATCATCATTTTCCTAATTGTAATAAAAATGGCCAAATTTTGGACAATTTGATTTGTCCATTCCCTACAAACACATGGAACAACAATTTAAATGCAGACCGAAGTGCAAACGGTGCGCGGGTGTTGCAGAGGAACGAACTGGACGGTTTCAAAAGTGGGCGCGGTGGTCATCTCCTGTTCGCCTTTGTTGATGGCTTCTTGCTGTTCTTTGATGCGGATGAGGTTGTCCTGTAAAGTGCGCAATATGGAGACAATAGTTTTAAACCAAAATATTGAGAGTTACGCTTTCCACCTGGATTGACTGAGAGATGGATGCCAACGGGTAGGTCAAGTCGACGATGGTCCGATGGGCCTTGTTGAGTGATACGGTCTCCCAGGTACGGTGGGGCTTCAACGCGGACACGTTCTTCAACATTCGCTGGAGTTCTTGCTCTGCCCGAGTCCAACTCTTCGAGAAATCGACCATGTTTTCTTCGGAGTACCGGACGTTGGCCTTTTTGATGAGACACAAATGCTCAAACGCCTCATTGTCCAGACAATAAATTCTGTCCCGGTGAAGAGGAATGGACACCTTGAATTTGTGAGGTTTGGCCAAATGTTTTGTACAAAATAAATTTGTTCATTTTTATAGTGCGTTAATGTTTATTAATAATTAAACAGCTAATTTGTAAGTGTCCCCACTTTATGCGCATCTTCAATTGGGTTCAAAATTCCTTGCAACAATTCGCGAGTTTTCCCTAAAATGATTTCCTTTTCAACTTTCCATTCTGCAAACAAAACGAACCCATTTTGTAGTTGGATCCCCGCGCGTTGGTGAACATAAAAAAGATATTCTGAAATAGGTAAACGGCATTTCCCCTTCAATCTGCGGGCATTTCCTTCCCTTTGCCCTACCTTTACGGCATTTTTATGCAAGTAAGTGAGCAGTCCGTTGATGCAGTATTTGAATGCCGGACCGGTGCGCGTGCTGTTCGGCCGCAGAAGGATGCAGATGGCGTGCAGTTCAGGCAACGTGCTGATAAAGCTGAGCGTTTTGTGCAAGTTCAAATCGTCTTCTTTGATTCCGCCCGTGTCGAGGATTCCCGGCGCGTCGATCAAACGAATTTTGTGTCCAACTGAACGTTTTTTATTACCCATTCATTCACTTTTCTTTTTATCTGATGACTCCTCACCTTTCGAAGGCGTTATGTACGCATTTGGCCATTTGGTCTGCGATTTGCCAGGCTCGAGGCACTCGTCTTTGCTCATCTTTCCGATCACCACCTCTTTTTGCACCAAATTGCCGTCCTCATCGTATTCTTCCGTACAGAACCGGGCCGGTATCACCGACTCAATTTCGTCCGCCTGTAAACAAATATTTGTTGTTATATAAAAGGCGGGGGTCCGGCATCGGTTCGTATTAAACAGATCACAGGATCAGATCAAGCTCTAGACTCTCAAAACAAATCAAAGGATCAGATCAAGCTCTAGACTCTTACCTGAATTGCTTCTTCGAAGGTCGGATGTTTCAGATAGTTGACGATCGCATTGATCAGCGTTGATTTGCCCACACCAGTCTCGCCCAACAGCAAAATTGTCAAAATGCCCTTACTTTTCAGCCTTTCCAATTCGTTGGTCAACTGCATTTTTGTTGCAAAATGCCGGAATTCATTTCCATGAGCGTCCACATCGCTACAACGAAAAGTGAACTCCTCCACCGGTGTGGCACCACAACCGCAATAGAAATGAGTCATTGGCGCCTTTTTGGGAGAAATTTGAACATGGAACTATTTATAAGCAAATGCCTCACATTTTCTTCTTTTACGTAGGTCAGCGTTCGGCCACAGTCGTCGCAGCCCCACAAAAAGTCGTTGTTCTGACATTTACCTCCATAGCCTTCACAGAGAGGGCATGGCAAACTGCAAGGTTCAGTCTTCTTCTGAGGTACTGCTCCAACTTCAGTTCGTTGAGGATTCTCAATCTGAAGATTTGAACGCTTTATTTTGAATCCTTTTAATGTATAACAACTGACTCGAACAATGCAAATTTGCAATTTCTGCGCCTCCTCCATCACACAATCGGCTGTCAGCAATTTGTGCCCGCGCATTTTGACTAATCGACTGGCAATGTTCGGGAATCCGTCCAATGCGAGAATGCCTTGAGGCAATCCGCCGTATGCCGTGGCCTCATCATCACTTAGCAAAGCATCCAAATCAACAAAGGCGCAAGCTTTTGCCCCGTCCAGCCATTTGGTAAAGCTGGCCCAAACATTGGCGATAGAATCGTTCGCCGTCGTGCTGAGAAGACGAACCGCCAACGGCGACGGATGGAGTTGTTCTCGACTCGCTGTACAAAAGGACAAAAGTGCAAAGTCCTGGAGCCGCCGTTGGTCAGCAGCAAATCCGTCAACCGTCGATTGCCACGTCCGATGTATTGAACGCCTTCAATAGGTTAAAATTAAGCCTTTTTTGACATGAATCCCCCAAATTTGTTTGGGTGTTTGCCTTTTGAGTCCAATTTCCGAATCAATTCCATTTTTGGTTGCAACAAATCATCACAATGTCCCTAACAGTGAGCGCCCGTTCGCCGCAAATTGGTCGACCGCCAACTCCAACGCGTCCGTTGAACGTTCGGCTTCCTCCGAGTCTTGGCCCCGTCTCAAATTAATGACACAGTTCTTCAACATTTGTTCGATCGTGGCTTTCTCCTTTTCACAATGCTGGAACATTTGTTCCAAAGTGTCACAGAGATGGAAGCTGAATTTAAAATCAAAAATGAAATTGGATCATTAAAGATTAATTTCTTATGTTAAACTGTGAATTAAAATATTCCTTTTAAAAATGAATTTGGATCATTAATTACGTTAAACTGAATGCATATTTGTTTAGTGCCTGGCCGGCCTTTCGCAATTTGCGCTCAAAATGCTCCACAAATTTTGCACAAGACTGAATTCGTTCCACCAAAAGGCTATCATCTGCAAATAATTATTCAACAATAATTAAACATTTTGCACTAAACACCTTCAATTAAGGAAGCGGGTGGCAGAAATGTGTGCAATGATTTGTCGTCGACAATTGCAGAAAGTGGAATCAGCGAAAAGCTGATCGGATGGCCGAAGCCGTAGTTGAAGCAAGCGCTCTTTTTGATCGATTCCACAAACACGTCGAGGCCATACAATAATTCCTGAAAGCCCCAATCAGTAATGAACACATTGGCCAAATAAACAAACAAACAGCACCAAATCAGTTCCGCCAGAGCCAATGGACGGGTCGACGAACACGCTGACCCGGACGGAGTTGTTCAACAAAATGAGAGAGTCTTTGTCCGAAGAGGACATTGGATAGCCACGAATATGCTTCAAAACAAGCTTAAAAAAACGTGTTTAATATGTTTTTGTCCCATTCTTTTATTGGCACCTTTTTGACGTCAGAAATTTGTTGGTCAACAGTCACAATTGCCGCGACAAGCGATCCCAAAACACGTCGACCCGACAAAATGAGTTGCATCTTTTTGAGGGTTCTGCTGCAGCACGGAGTTGCGCACGTACGGCTCGTTCAGTTTCAGCGAAATTATCTGATCAGTTTTTGATTATTACAAAAAGCACATAAATAGTGCCAATTTTACCTTTTCTGGCAAAATTTGAATAATGCCAAAAGAATTGTTTTTCTGTCCTTCTTTTTGGCTTGCCGCCAAAAGAAATTGGCCAAGAGGGCAAGCATCGTCAAGAAGCGCCAGTCGACTGATCACACTCAGCTAAAAATCATTAAATTCAATAAAATAATACAAAATTTTGCGTTAACAATGTTTTATTTTCAATTTCCGGGTGAAGTTACCCCCCCCCCCCCCCCCCCTCCAGTAATAGTAGTTTATGGGTCCCACAAAATTTTTTTTAGAGTTTTACGCAATTCTGAAAAGTACTCGGAGGTTTTCTCGGTCACTGATCACGTCAAATGACATCATCTAACCTATGTTTCAATTAATTTTTCTAATTTTTCCAAAATCAATTTTGGCCTAGTCGAATTCGGATCCGGGGGTCGACCTCGGTCAAAATAGAAGTCAGATTTCGATTCTATAGTCCCTTAATCCCTAGAAACGTCCCCGACGACGACACCGACCTTCTGTTCCGTTCCCAACATTTTGGTGCGTTCTTCCAGTCTGTCCAAGTGATCAATTTCAATAATGTCTTTCCCCAGTGATGGACTGCTCTTCTCTGTGTAGGAGTTCATGTTGAAAATTTTGCGCATAAATCCGAGTTCATTGGAAGTGATAAAGTTGTCAGAAAGTAACGCTGTACAAATTGCCAAGAGGGGCCTTTCCGCCGGACACACACAAACGATTGCTAAATTCGAATAAAATTATAATTAACTTGCTCTGTGCCGTGGCACCACTCACATTGGTTCCCACTCTTTGGTGGCATTCTGTTGTCCACTCATTGGCACATCATCATCCACACGACGTTCATCTTCTCTGCTGACATTCTGTTGCGCACTCATCGGCATCTCTTCATCAATCACAACGACGGTCACTCCCTCCAACCGTTTCAGGCACAATTGTTCGGACACCCACACTGCGACTGTCGTCGTCCAATTTCGGGTGAAGCAGCACTTTGTACTCGCCGAGATGTTCGACCAGTTCAGCACTGCACTGTTGTTGGTCAATGTCGACGAACACCGTGTGCGGCATGTAGGCTCTTTCACGAATTTGCACTTGCAAATCAAACTGTGCAGCCACTTGTTCCATAGGCATGACCAAATGCTTCGACAAAATTGCACGCGTCATGTCGCCAACCGTCGGATTGCAGTCTTCAGAAGCAGAAGACAGCGGTTCAGCTTCCGTTACGAAGAATTCGTAGCGCAGACTTGGGCAATAAGTGGTCGACTTGTCCACCCGCTGAACTTGCAGAATCGCCAAACATTTCTTCTTTCCCGTCGATGGCCCACTTGTTGTGGGAGGCTGCTGTTGATGCTGACTGAGTTGGTCCTCCTGCGTTTGAAATTAATTTAACCTGCCCCTTTTCACATATTAATAAGTTGTTTATCCCACCAAATTTTTCCAAAAATTTCACGATTTTTTTCTGCTCAAACGGGATATCGAAAATCAGAATTCCAACCACAAAAATGTCGGAATTCCGACCCCCTTGGCCTCCACTGTGCTCTTGCATACAGAAAAAGTACAGTCCGAACTCTAATCACAATCTTACTTGCTGAACAGTGGCCGTAACATCCTCATTTCCAAATTGTTCAGTGCCATCATCTGAGAACAACAAATTGTTGACTGCTCATTTTATGTCTCAAATTGCATTCATTCATTTTACCTTCGTCATTTTGGCCACCAACAGTCGACACCAAATCGAAGCCGCTTTCAGTTAGGGACGGCGAATTCGTCTGTTGGCGTTGAGCCAACTCGGCGAGTTCATCGGCCAACTCAGCGATGGGTCGAGCGAAACTCGGCCACAAATGGACTGAAAAAGTTTAAATTGTTGACATTGGCACGCTTTGCCGTGCTATACAAAGGACGCCTTTCCATTAGAGTTGGCTCACACTTTCCATCAGAAAACGACGGGTTTTTGATTTTTTGCGCTTCGCGTAAAACGTTTCCCCTATTTTTCTTGCCTTTGTCTGCTGTCAGGTCGCCGTCGGTTGTGTTAGGTGAACTTGTCATCATATTTGTTAAGAAAAAGATTGTTAAATAACTTTCTTAAGAGCATGAATTTTAAGTTTTGATCATTCACATATTTTTGTATAATTTAAATGGCAATGGTTGCAGAATTGCGGTTGTTTCTGGGGTAAAAATATTTGTACGAATCCAAGCATAAGATTTTGCTGGCAAAAATAAGGACAATTAAAAAAAATAAATTTTGTATTTTTTTGTGTGAAATGTGACTTTTTTAACCATATTTCTCCCAAAAACGTTACAAAATACTATGATTTTTTGAACTTTTTAGGCATGGGAGGGTCCGGCGTATTGTTCGGATCGGTTTTTTAAGATTATGACCTTCCAAATACGGGCAAATCTTATAAATAAGGACAATTGGCATCCCTGACGTACACAACAAACAAATTGTGTAAGTTAAGCAGAATAAAACAATAACAAAATAATATTTGAGTGCGGCAAAACAAACAGACTTTTGCCAAATGTGTGGAAATCAAGGGGGGGGGGGGGTGGAATGAGTGACCTAAACAATTGTGGGCGGGGGATATTTAAGCTTCAAATGAAAATAACAAATAGAAAAAATTTGCGAAAATCGTGGATGTTGAAATCATATATGAGAGGGTTTATGATGAATTTTCTATTGAAAATTTTGAACCTACACATCAGGGATGGGCGCCGACGACCTCAGAAAATTTCGGAAATCGGAATTCCGAGGGCTAAAAAAAATTTCGGAAATCGGAATTCCGACCCCAAATTTTCTCGGTGGCGCCTATCGCACCGCCGATACCTTCCTCTTCCCTCCCGCGCAAAAAAATAATTTTAGAATCGCGCAAAAAAAAAGAAAAATTTCTAAATCGTTATCAAAAAGCTTTAAATTGGGACAAATTTTAAAAAGTTTTAAAAAATCTCGCCAAAATTCACTTTTAGGGGTTTAATTTTTATCCCGGGTAATCTCGGTCCAAACGGCATTGAGACTAGGGAGATGCGGGGGCTCGGCGGTGCCGATAGGCGCCGACGGGAGAAATTTTGAACTTTTTGGCTCAATTTGTTAAAAAACGAAATTTTTTAAAGTTTTTTTAGAAGAATGGGAGAGGTCCCGTCGCTAGGACAAAATCCCTAATTGTAACTAGAACCCGTCAAAATCACTAATTGCTTAAAATCGGACAAAATCAAACATCGTCTGATGTGCTGTGACCATTTCATTATTGTTTAATGAAGAAAATCTGATTGCTTTTCGGTCAAACTATGAAAATTCACTGGAGTTTATGGGTATTTTTGCAGATTAACTGATCTCTAATGGCTTGTTGAAGGCTAAACTTAGGAATTGTGTGCCTTTAATTCATTCAAAGTTGAAAAGAAATTCCGTTATTATTAGAGAAAACATATTACGTATGGAGTAAAGAAAGGCATTTGTGTTTATATTCATAAATGAGTGGAGAAATGGAAATGTTCCTCTGCTTTTTATATGGACGAATCGTCTCCTGCTGCTGCTGCTGTTGCTGGTGATGACCCTTTCCCTTAAATGCCTTTTCTTTGACATTTGTACACAAAGAAAGACCAGAGAGAGCATTCAACAGGGGCAATTTTGCATTTATTTGAATTGGGGTTAGGGGCAAAACGCCGACCCATGAAAATGGCGGGCATTTGGTGGTGGAATGAGTGGACGGACAGAGCAGGACGGCCGATGTCTGGTGATGTTCATCCCCCCCCCCCCCCATTATCTTAATCAAAGAGTCCAAAGAACAACAACACAAAATGACCTACATATTCAAATAAGGTACCACCTAATCGCACCAAACGAGAAAATGTGTCAAACTCCATTTTCATGTGAATGCCTTTGGGGCTACCGGTCTCAAGGTCGAAAAGTCCGAATGTCGAATAGAACAAAAGCACGATTTTATCGTTCAAGTTCGAATTTTTTGAATATAAAAGTTTGAAAAAAAATTGAACATTTTAAAAAATTGGAGAAAATATTCATATTTAAATTTTATAAATTGTTTTATATAATTAATTGTATTTTATTATTTAATATTCTAACTAAATTGATCAGTGTATTTTTGAAAATTGGCGTTTTGGCTTTATCTTTGACCGCTTCTGACTTGTCGGTTCCGAACCGAACCGAACCGTAGAACCGAGATTTTTTCGGTTCGGTTCTCGGTTCGGATAACCGACGAATTTTCAATAGAGCCCGGTAAAAAAAAATTTCCGGGAACGGGAACGGGGTTTTCAAAACGAACGGGACGGGAATCCCGAACGGGAATCCCGTGTTTTAGAAAAATTTTTAATAAATAATTTTTCGAATTTTTTTGGTGCGCACTTTGCGATAAATTTTGATTATGCAACTGGAGAGTCCGACGGCGCCGATAGGCGGCGTCGGGAGAAATGTTTAACATTTTTGTTAAGAATATTGCGCGGAAATTTCAAAAATTTTGCCGATTTTTGATTTTTTAAAAATACAGAGAACTTCTGTGGGGTGGGAGGATGATCGGCGGTGCCGATAGGCGCCGCCGAGAAAATTTTGAAATTTTTGACTCATTTGTTAAGAGATTTGCAACAATAATTTAAAAATACGGTAATATTTTTGAAGCTTTTTGGGACTGAAGGGGGCCGGCTCCATAATTCACTTCATGTTTTTACACATTTGTTAATAGAAGTCTTAATTATGCAGAAAATCAAAAAACCAACAGAATAGTGCAAATTTCTGGGGCCTTCGGTGGTGACGACAGGCGCCGCCGTTAAAAAAATTTGAAATTTTAAGCGTTTTTGTGATGAAAATTGGTCCAAAATTGTTAAATTTTTGAAAACATTTCGCCAAGAAAAATGAACGGGAACGGGAAAAATGCTAAAATAAAATTTCCGGGAACGGGGTTTTCAAAAAGAACGGGACGGGAATCCCGAACCGGAATCCCGTGTTTTTCCCGTTCCCGTAAAAAATCCCGCTGGGCAAAAAAGACGGGACCGGGATTCCCGTACTTTTCCCGCGGGAATCCCGTTCCCGCCGGGCTCTAATTTTCAAGAACCGACAACCCTACTTCTTACTCCAAATATTGGCGTAATGTTTACAAATTTTTAAAATATATCCAATAAATTGTTAGAAAGTCCGTTCGAGGCTAAACCGTGGAAAAAACGTGACAAAACCACCAAAAATTTTTGATTTTAATTTGTTTTTAAATTTTCAAAACGTGAATTTTATTCCAGCGAGATGCATAAGAACGGAAGCAAGAAAATTAAAAAAAATCTATTCGGACGATAAATGCAAGCCATTCGAACACGAATTAAGTGTTATTTTGTTTTGTGAAAATATAAATTTGAGTGTCCTTGGATTTTATAAAATTTGACGTTGTGTCCTTAGAAACCATCATATTTGTCCGTGAACCTAGCTTTTATAAGTAAGGACCGGAGCTTGAAATTTTTAAGGAAAACTTCTAAAAATTTAGAGCAATTTACGTAACAAATCGTTACAATTTTCTTGGCCGGTGGCACCCTTCATTCTTGTGTATAAATTGCCGGTGGGAATAAATAAGATTAATGACAGACAATACACATTATAAGCAAATGCCTTTTTTATCAAATTGGAACTTTATTTGAGCCCTAAAATCTTTTTTTTTCTGGCGTTGATGTACTTTTTTGGAGAAATTTTGTTGGGAGCCCTGTTTATAATGTGGGAGACGCTGAATTAGTAGACAGTTTGTATTTTGAGGAGAATTGTTGAGAAACGAGCGTATGCCAAAATAGTTCAAAGAACTATGTCGTGTCCCCGCGGGGATCACTCGCCCTCTTTGCTTCTCATCGAAAACAAATTGTAACATTTTGCTTCAATTATATAAGGAAGCGGCGTACTGCAAAGAGGCGTGCGATTCGCTCGCCGGCGCCGTTTCCCGCCGCGGCTCAGACGGCGTGCGCACGCTGTCGCCGCATTTGCTTCGCCTGCCGCATGCTTTGTGTGGCAGGCGGGCGCTTGCTGTGCACGCGCTGCTGTGCGTGCGCGGCTAATTTGCTTCTCTGTCGCAACACAAAGTGACAGAGAGCTAGCGCCCGGACGGGCTCGCTGGTCACTCGGCGGTTCGACTGGGCATCCCAGCCTGGAAATGGCACATAAATGGGCGGTTGCATTCGGTTGGAGTCGGCTTGAGCGATCGCTCAAATTTTTGTATTTTTTTAATATAATTTTAAATTTAGTAAATTTCTTGTAAGCATTTAGCAGTTTCTGATGTTCCAATCGTGCTCCTTGACCTTCTTCAATTCCAGTTCTATTTTCGTGATATCTTCACGGCACCGCTAATTCAAAATATAAAATTATCTGCTTCATTTTCTCCGTTTTAACTTTGCAACAAATTATTTATTTTTACGATTTGAACTCCAAAATGATCTTGATGTAAATTCGTGATCAGTCAGCCCACCATTTTCGGGTGTTGTCTTTCAAAAGAAAATATAATAGAATCGGCTTTCCAGCGACCGTAACTTTTGAATTTTTTTGGACTTTTGAATTTTTTTGGGTCAACATTTTGCTCGAAGCAAATAAAACATTCAAATTTTTGATAAAAAAGGGACTAATTCCCAACAACGAATGTGTGTCCGTCCCCCGTTTTAGGGTCAACTTTTGCCCAAAGTAACGTCCATTCAAATTTATAAGAAAATCCCAACTTTCAGTCTAGGTTATGTATAAATATGTAAAAGTTCATTCAAAAATATTTATTTATTTATTTTGCCTTTGTAGACATTAAAATCAAAAGAAATGAATCCGAACGAATGGCGGCGATGCGGTAAGATCATTTAACTTTCCTTAAAATATCCGTTAGCCAACGTTCTGCTGGGCTTTAGATCCTTATCGAATCATTGGCTCAATTGTTTTATTTATTTTTTTCATTTATGCGATCCTTCGATTAAATGAGCATAAGGAACATCTCCTCAAAATGAATGGTATGTACATAACTAAGTGTATTAAATGAGAATAAATTTATTTCGAATATGGATTTATGTAACTTTTGAATTGTGCAAATTTAAAGTGGAGCAACAAAAAGAAACGCGAGAAATGAACAAATCGCTGAATTTGGCCCAAGCGATGGTCGTCGCCGAATTGGCGGAACAGAAACTGTCGAATGCTAACAAATTTGCCGAATTGGAACAGCAGAATGATCTGCAGGAAAAGGTCGTCAAGATGGAGGTGTATCAGAAAGAACAGCAACAGAACATTAACGACTTACAAAAAACAGTTGAAACATTGAGAGAAGCAAAACAGGGCATTGGTAATTCATTAGAAAATTTGGTTCATAATTCGAAAATTAAACAAATACAAATTATATTTGCCAAGGACTAATGCCACAAAATCGATGGGATTCCGCTGCATGTCACGACGAACTCGTGCTCATTGAGCCCGAACGATTGATTGTCCATGTTACGGGAAAGCATTGGGGTAAATATTATTCTGTTAAGTAAAGAAAGGACTTGAGGACCGATTGAGAGTTCGATCGAGAATCTTGATCGGTCCTTTCTCTACTGTTACCGTAAGTTGCCTTTGTAATTGTTCAGATTTTTTTTTGAATTAACTGTCTTTTCAGATCATCGTTCTATCTTTGCTGAATGGCCAATTCCAAACAATGATTCCGGCATTGTCTACTACGAAGTGAAAGTATTAGCGCGAGAAGGGTAACACATTTTATAAAACAATTTCTGTGCTTTTAAATATTATTATATTTACTTACAAATTAGTTATGTTTTCATTGGACTGGCCACAAAACAAATGCCATTGAACAGAACGGTTGGAGATTACGACGGCACTTACGCATACGCAAGCTGGAGAGGCACTTTTATGGGTCACGCGGTTGAGGAATGTTACCAAAGCGGCGGTGTACGTCCGTGCATCGAACAAAATCCTTCGTTTGGCGTTGGCGACGTCGTCGGCTGCGGCGTCAATTTGGCAACTCGCCAAATTATTTACACAATTAACGGAAAGCGTTTGGGTGAGAATTGAAAAAGATAAAATTAAGGACATTTTTTATTATTTTAATGGTGTACTGAATTTTGAATGTTATGCAATCTTTGTTAAATTCAAAAAGATGTGATGAATAATTCAAAAATTCGGGTCCCCCCCAACTCATCACCACCCAACTCATCACTACCCAACTCATCACCACCCAACTCATCACCAACCCAACTCATCACCAATCAAGATCGGGCACTAACTTGCTTCAACCTTAACCGATTCACAAATACTTAGAGCCACCCGAAAGATCTCGAAGAGTTGAAGCTAACATTAATTTAAAGCTTTGCGATTGGACAAGTTTTAAAAAAGTTATTACCAAAAAACCTCAAAAAATAGGGATTTTTAAATTTTATCAAGTGTTAAGGCCATAACTTTTTTAAAACTTGTCCAATCGCAAAGCTTTAAATTAATGTTAGCTTCAACTCTTCGAGATCTTTCGGGTGGCTCTAAGTATTTGTGAATCGGTTAAGGTTGAAGCAAGTTAGTGCCCGATCTTGATTGGTGATGAGTTGGGTTGGTGATGAGTTGGGTGGTGATGAGTTGGGTTGACCCCCAAAAATTCATGGTGCCAGGAAATTTCGACAGTGACTGATTTCGACAGTGACTGAATTCGACAGTGGATGTCGACAGTGGACGATTTCGACAATGGCTGATTTCGACAGTGAACTATTTCACCTCCTTTTGATCTTTTTCAGACTTTTTCGACAGTGACAGATTTCGACACTGGGCAATTTCGACAGTTAACTATTTCACCACTTTACTAACCTTTTTCAGCTCGTTCGACAGAGTGGATTTCGACAGTACTTCGAAATTTAAAAAAATATACAACACTTGGCTAAGAAATTGGAAACCTTAAGCTAACTTTTTTCACTATTTCAAACAGCTGTAACTCATCTCAGAATTGTTGCTTAATCATAATTTTTTGAGGATTTTTGTGCCTATTTGGGAATTTTTCGTGCCTAAAAGTAGCAGCCCTGATAATTACAGGCAAAACAAGTTTTTTTTAAATTTTTCAATTTTTCCCGAACGAGTCCATAGAAAATGATTGAAGAAGACAAGTGTGGAAACAAGAGCCAGGCGGAGGCGGGACTCGACTCCCGTGGGAAATACGGGATTTTCGCCCTCGGTGAATGTCGAACTCCCGTTTTCCGCTCCCGGAATTTTTACCAGGCTTGTAGGAACACAAGATCATCGAGCACCTGCTGCCGCAAGGACAATGAAACTTGAGAAAATACATGTGCGTTCGAAATGAGGTGGTGAAATAGTTAACTGTCGAAATCCACTCTGTCGAACGAGCTGAAAAAGGTTAGTAAAGTGGTGAAATAGTTCACTGTCGAAATCAGCCATTGTCGAAATCGTCCACTGTCGACATCCACTGTCGAATTCAGTCACTGTCGAAATTAGTCACTGTCGAGATTACATAGCACCAAATTCATTGTTTTGTGCGCATTTTAATTTTAAAATATTTGAAAATTTATTAAATATGTTCCTTTAATGGAGGAGCGCCATATTTATGTGGAGAAAACAATTTCTAAAATTTAAAAAATATTTCAGATTTTTAAAATGTTTTCGTCAACATTTACAAATTTTTGGAATTTTTCATTTTTTGCTCAGCATGGGTGAATTTTTACCAAAAAACCCCATTTGCCGAACACGAGTTTCAACTCTAATTTTATGGATGCCATAAACATTTTGCATTTAATCTTTTAATTATTTATTCGATTTGTTTATTTTTGCAGAAACTACCGGTTTGTGTGTCGATTCTGCCGCCGATTTGTTTCCGTGTGTTACGTTGGTTAGTCCTGGCGACGAAATTAAAGCAAATTTTGGCCCGAATTTCAAATTCCAAATTGCCAATGGAATTTAGAAACAGAAAAACGATGGGATTTGATTTATGGTTCCTTTTGAAGGTTACCGCTCATTTATTATTTGTTTTTTCTTTGCCGATCAAAACATTTTATCAATTTATTCCGTTCTTGAATTTGTCAATTAACTTTTTTGATGTTTCTGTAAAAATCACTTCGATTATTCAAATTCAGCAAAGGTTTAGGCGCCTAGCTATTGTATAGCTGTGATATTCCGAGATTCGAGATTAGCGCATTCGCGGAGAAGGGTGGAATAAAATGCCACAAACGGCCGAGGGTTTCGGACGGATTGGAATTTGAAGAGTTTTTGTGAATATTGTCCCGAAATTTTGGCGGTTAAACTACGTGCCTTAACCAGCAGGCCCGTAGCCGGGGGGGGAGGGGGGTATTACACAAAGCTATTGAGGCTTTATTTGCAAAAAAAACTCCATATAAATCCAATATTTATAACTAGAGCCGATTTTTACATGTATTTTTTGCGAGCATGGTTTGGCGAAAGACTTTTTAGGCAATATAAATCAATGTTTTGCACAGAAAATTAGTGAGATTTGAATTTTAAATATTCGGACGGAGCCTATCAGCACTAGAGGCCGTGCGTGATCGGGATCCGATGGGATTGAATTCGGAATCCCGACATTGGGATCTTGATCATTTTTTTTGTGTAAACGGGTTCGGTGTTAGGATCTCGACCACGCATTTTTCAATCCCGCGAGACCGTGATCAACGATAGATTACATTTAAGGTTTATGATCGTGCTAAGACTAATTTGGACATGTGATCAATGAAACAATCAATAATTTTTGGTCCATATCCGACCATTTTGTTGATTGTCATTCCCACAATTTACTTGATGGAGTTTACGCGAACGCCTTTTTCTCCGCAATTCAGTGCCATTACGCGTGTCCAATGGTCAAGTGCCGCCTTCATAACGCCATAAAATGGGCGAACACGCGCGGACATAAAGCGTTGTGATGCGCAAGAGCTAATGTTATGAATTAAAATATTTAAATTCTATAATTAAAATAAATAAATTTGATTGCGATCAGACGATCTGTGTGGCCCAATGAGACCGGTTTGATTTTTGTTCAATCAGTGGAAACTGGAAACTCATGTGCATTTTGATAAGATCAATTCACTGATGATTTTACTTTTGTTGGATAAGAGAAAACGTCAGGGGAATAGATTGCAACTGATAAAACACAATTTTTAAATGATCAAATTACCTAGATTTCACTCAATCTAATCTTTTTTTTGATTAATAGAAAGCTGGGCCTGGTTTGATTTAAAAATCTTAGAAATGATTAGATTAGAGACACTGATTGATTGATCAGATCACTATTCAATGTCGTGGGTTTGAGGAGCAACTCGATTTAAACGTTTTATATTAAAGTTTCATTATGATATACAGGTTACAAATCACAAAAAAGACAAACTCTAGAATTATAAAAATAGATAAAATTATAAATAAATTCAACAATTTTTTAAACAACAAAAAATATAAATTAAAAAATTACATTTATTTGAATACATTATTTATTTTCTATGTGAATTCATTCGGAAATTTTTAATTTTAATTGCGCAATTCTTACGTCTTTAAAAAAGTGTATAATTACACGGGTTTTAGCGTAGTTTTTCACGCATGAATTTGTTGTAATTTACATCGGCTCACATTAAGTTGAAATTAATGCTTTTTTATGTAAAGACCGGTAAAAAAAATTCCGGGAACGGAAAGCGGGAACGGGACCGGGAATCCCGTTCTCGTCGATCCCTGCTTTTATGGCTCAATGTTACGGGCAAAAAAGCGCGAGAAAATTAAGAACCAAGCTACATAA
This sequence comes from Globodera pallida, assembly GCA_020449905.1. Lineage (NCBI taxonomy): Eukaryota > Metazoa > Nematoda > Chromadorea > Rhabditida > Heteroderidae > Globodera > Globodera pallida. The sequence continues at coordinate 3,254,248 of JAIXHY010000007.1, read as the reverse complement.
ATTAGGCGCATGATAAATTTATTCCAATTTTTATTCAAATCGCTCAAAGGTCTCTTTTTATATTCCAAAATAAATAACTTTTTTTAAGTTTTCTAACGGGAACCCAGTCGTGAACGGCCAATTGACCCCAATCGGGACTATTCTTGACTTATAAAATTTCCTTGCTGCGCCTACGCAGCGATCGAAAGATTGGGAATTGTTCTATTGCGATAATTATCGCATTTATCACATAAATCATTTAAATTTTGCCCATGCTTAGAGCCGCTAATTTATATAAAATGTTTTTTTTCTGATTGCTACGGCAAAAATTTCAATGAACAACAACGGCACAATCACGTCTTCACCGGAAGATTGGCACTGACATTTGCATAAAACTGGTGATCTGGACAAATTTGGCTGCTTTTGTGGCACAACTTTCACTTTCCGCACTGAACATTGTGTTATTGGCACGCACCTCCTTGTTGCATCCAAATTTGAAAATGATACTTTTGTCCCAAAGTGCCAGCTTTTGCATTTTTGCCATTGGCCACATTTGGCAAATGTGCAGTAATGCTGGCGCTTGGCATTGAGCATTGGACCGACGGAATTGTCATGCAGGTAAATATTAATATATGGGTGGGTGATCTGCCTGATCATCCGTTTTTTCGGCGGTTTTTATTTTATTTTTCTTAAGAAATTTTGGAAAAATGCCAAAATATGGATGGGATTATATGGACTGAAAAGTCACCTATTCTAAAGTTTTTGGAGAAAAGCACTTGACAATATCAGCCTTTGTAAATCCCGAATAATCCCGATCAAAAACTTAATCCAAATTCCGGGTTTTTGCTTAAAATCTCGTCCAGCTCTAAATAAACCGAAGTTTTACTTACCCTCGACCAATGTGTGCTCCAATTTGTTGCTCTTCTGTTCTACACTTTCTGATCAGATCTTGGGCTCCAATTTCAATCAATTCATAGATACTGCTGGTGTTTGGCGTTGTGTATTCAAATTTCATTGGCCATGTGATGTTAGTCGAACGTCTGATTGCAACATTAATGTCAAAGCGATATGAAAATTGGGGAAAACCGCAGTTCACGCTTATTTGGTTCATTCCAATTGTATGAGGCCATCTTATAATTTACATTTATACTATCATTAATTTTAATTTAATTACTAAAGATATTTTAATTTAAATACTAGGAATCAACTAATTTAAAAATATTCTTTTTTAATTGTTTTATTTTTTATAATAAAATTTTTTAGTTTTCATTTTCATTATTTAATGCATTGCAAAGCACATCAAATGAAACATCATCACCAGTTGGCGGCAAAGTCGGAATTGGCATAATGGTTGCCGCATACATTTCCATCGTTTTAAGCGTTGCAGAAATATTCGTAATTAAATTTGAAATGTTTAAAATTAATAACACTAAATTAAATAAACTTAATTTGTAAGGACATGTTTTTACGTTGATGCTCAAAGCCGCAAGCGTTACGCAATTTGGGCTAAAAATGGCACTCACAGCCTCAGTGAACGATATCAGGTTAAAAAAGAGCAAATTTAGATTAATTTTTTGTTATTTAAAAGGTCGAATTATTTAATTAAACATTTTGTTAATAGTCACTAATTTAAATTTACCGTATTTTTTAAAATAAAAGACCTTCCCCCCCTAAATTAGAAAGACCCCTTTAGTGGGGGGTTGAAAAATACAAAAACCGGGTCTTGTATTTTAGGAAATACGGTATGCTTAATGCTTATTTAAAAAAATATATAATTTTAGCACAAATATGATTATTTTAAATAAATAGACAGACGGTTCATTTGGTCAAAAATGCAAATGTTTCAAAAATCCATTTTAAACTAAAATCTTTTATTGTTTTAAAATTTAATTATCTTACCTTATTTAAATCTTTTTTATTAAATTCATTAAAATTTATTCAAAATTAATAGTAAATATTCCAAACATTCAGCTTGCTCAAAATATTCGCACTTTTCGACAATTGGCCCCAACTTTTGTGCTCCATCTGGCCAATTTGATTGTGGCATTGCCAACCACCTTTTTGCTGTATTACAAGCTAATTTTGGACACTAAACTGTACATGGTCGTCTGGTTGACCTATCATTTAGCATTGACTGTGAATAATGGGCTCATTGAGTTCACATTAATTTGGTCGGTATTTTATTTTAATAATTACATATTTAATGCCTTAAAATAGGCAAAGAAAATAAAATTATCGAATGTTTTATTGCTTTTAGCTATAGCACGGATTTTCATATTTTATATGCTTTTTTTGCGAATAATTTATCATGAGAGAAGCTCCAAAAGCGCTTTCATTTTGATTTTTTAGTCAATATAAATTCATTTTTATTTTTCTTGTGATTTTAAGAAAGAAATTTGAATTGAAACTGTGTTAACTTGTCTAAAAAAAATTGCAAAATTTAGCCAAATTTCAGGCGTCATCCAATATTGCGCAACGACACGCTCAACTTCCTTACGGCATTACGCCTTTTCAAAGGCAACAATCAAATTTGCACGGCCCAGAATGCCAACATCGGCGTGCAAACAGGCACTAAAAATGATGGCGAAATGATTGAAATGGAAAAACATTTTCAAATGCTGCAAAAAGAATGGGCCTAAATGAGCAAATTGAAAAATTATAGAAACAAAATAATTCAAATACTATTATTAAATTTTTATGTAAATTTTGTCAAATCAATATTAATGAATAAATTTACTTTTTTGCTAATACCATCCTTAATTATGTGTTGCTTTGGGCCTTTTTTTATGGTCAGTTCTTTCAAAAGTCTCCAAAAAGGAAAAATAAAAAGTTGCAAAAGAGAAAAACCCAAACGGAAAAAGTGTCCGAAAGGGAAAAAGCCTAAACGGGAAAAAGTGTTGAAAGAAGACCAAATGGGACAATGTGCCAAAAGAGGAAAAGTGACAAACGGTAAAAAGAGGCAAAGGGAAAAAACCCAAACTGACAAAAGAAAAAGAGAAGCTTAAACAGAAAAAGTGCCAATTGCAAAATTTTGGCAACCCCATTTGGCACTTCAATTGTTAACCTTAGATAAAAGTTAAATTTTTTTTGTCAATTAAATTTTTGGTTAATTTTTTGATCAAATTTTATTAAAGAATAGGAATAAAAATGGAAAAAATTTTTTCACTAAAAAAATTTCTATTTTCCTTTAACTTTCAATCACATTTGTGATCTTAATCACATCCAATAATTTTGAAAAAATTTTATTTTAAAAGAATAAAAATGGAAATTTAGTGTACTTTCAAATGCCGGCAAACATCCAATGACATATAATCAATCAATTAATCATTAACATAATCTTACTTATCAATTTGATCAAGTTTTATTAAAAACACATTAGGCAAATTGATTTGTTTCTCATTGCTTGTCCTGCAGCAATTGCACCATTTGTTCATATTTCGATTTGCTCTCCTCAGTCCGGTGCCTGTTCGGCCTGCTCTTGCGCAACGCGAACGGCATCTTTGCCCTCTTCATTTGTTGCGTTGACATTGGCACCTCTGTTGAGCAAAAGCTAAACAAAACAAAACAAAAATTGTAATTATTTAAGGAAAAAAAAACTAATATTTTAACAATGAGAACTTTTGACCTTATTTGTTTAAAACTCAACTACTTTTTGCCAAAAATTTAAATTTTTTTTAAATGCCAAAATAGGTAAACGCCAAAATTCAAAAAAAAGATTTTATGTAAAAAAGTCGGTTTAATTCTAAAATATATATGGTTAGAGGTGTTGATGAGAGAAGCTCAACATCTAATTTTCCATAAAAATTTAAAATTAAAGCGAAATTTTTAGTCCAAATAATCCATATTTAGGGATTTAGAACCTAAATTGTAACCTACCTATTTTGGACTTTTTTTAACATCTAAATTGGCATTTTTGGGAAAATATTTAAAAAATGCAAAATCACCCTTAAAATTACTCTTTCGTGTATTTAGGTCCTAAAAGCAAATTTTTTATCTACCCAAAAATCCCAACCCTAATTAATATATTATTATCATTAAATTGCTGAAAATACATGCAAACATAAATGAAATACTACGAAAACACAGATTAAACTATTATTTTAAAATTTAATCTTAATTAATAAAATATTAAATTTGTTATTCAAAAAACATTTTTTAATAAATAGATTTTAATTTAATAATATTTTTTTTAAATTGTAAAACATTAATAATAGAATCAATTTTGTTGTTGAAATTGCACCCAATTTATTTGTCCACGACCTTAACAAGTTCGGTAATGCCCGTCATTATGGCCATTTGCAAAAGCGTGTTGCCGGACGACGAATCCTTCGCGTTCACATCCGCGCCACCGGCCAACGCGCCCAAAAGGCTGCCAATGTCGCCACCTTTGACAGCGTTGAACAATGTCGACATAATGTCCTATAAAAAAGTTGGGATACAATTTTCCCCTTACAAAGTGTTTTATTAATAATTATTAATCACAATTTAATTTATTATTAATTTTAAACATTGTTTTTATATTTTTAGATTTATTTTTATTCGCTTCAATGTTTTAGATTTTAATCGGTTTATAAAAATATATGCGTTATTATTCGACGTAAATTTACCCCTCCTCCTCCCCCTCCTTGGGCATTTGCGCCACTTCCTCCTCCGCCAAGAAGCCCCCCGAGCAAATCCTTAACACAAAAAAAAGATTTTATTTTTATTATTTTTAATTTATATTTTAAATTTTACTCCGGCCAAACCGGCCATGCCACCGCCTCCCTGCTGCTGCGGTTGATTGCCGCCTCCCCCGCCTCTCTGTCCATTATTATCTCCGCCACCGCCGCCGCCGCCACCGCCTCCAAGCAGTCCGCTGAGAAGTTGATCCATTTTTAAATTTGTTTTTCTAATTTAAAATATATAAATACTAAAAAATGCATTTTTAAATAAAAGAGTTTTAAATGTTTGCAGAAATGATTAGAAATTTTCATTCATTTATTTTTTTTGTATGCAGGCAAATGTCAGCGATGTCATAAATAATAATAACATATTTCGTAAAAGTTTCTCAGCGTGAGTCACACAATTCAATTGAACGGAGGAAAGGAGACCAAAATTGGATGAGTCATAAAAAACAATTAATTAAAATAAATAGAATTTTTAATTATATTTGAAATTTTACCAAATTTAGATTAAAGAAATCTAAATAGATTAGAAAAAGCGCCAAATAGTAGGGAACATTATAAATTCAGTGCCAGAGAATGAGAAAGAAAAAGGGAAAACATAAGAAAATGTAATTAATTCCAAACAGGACTAATCGGGTAAGAATTTATTTTTAAAATGGCAAATTATATTATTCTTATCGAATGTTTTTTATTACATAAAAAATTAAAGGATTTACAAAAAACTTTGTATTTCAGTAATTTGAATGCACAAACGGAGAATTTGTTTTGTCAAAATGTTTTATCGATATTTTGAATCTCTAACCCCCTCTTTGTGTAAGGGGGGGGGGGGAGAGAAGTATAAAAATAAAACCAGTTGGTGTCCGTCCCGTCCGTCCAACGGACGGGACTCATTGAATGAAATGAATGGTTGGGGGGCTTGGGGGGGAAGGGGTATTTAGGGGGGGGGGGGGGAATTTAGGGGGGGGGGACTTTGGGGGGGGGGGGGAATTTAAGCACATTGTTTACGAAGAAAATTTTTATTGCAGTTAATAAAAAAAATGGGAGAATATACGAAATATGTACACACCAGACAGCAGCAGAGGGATGTCAAAAAATTCCGCGGGGGTGCGGATGAAAACTTATTTTTTGCAATTTAAACGTCAAGGATTATTGTTTGCTAAACTGATCCCAAAAACTACGAGCAATTTTTGTAAACTTTCGAACAAATTCCGGATCCAAAAATGTCCTGTGGATGTGAAATTCTTAGTTTTCTGATGAAAGAGGCTAGCGGCGACATTTTTAAAAAGTCAAAAAATATTTAAAAATATTGTTTATTATTTTTTGGTAGCATTAAATGTGTTTTAATTTAATTTAATAAAAAGTAATTTCAATTTACAAAAAGCATTACATTTCAATTATTGAATATTTTTACTTCGACAAAGTGCACTTTTGTATTATTTTTCATTGGGTGTAAAATTCGATTGCAGCTAACACAAAGTTCGAGTAATTTAATTACCATATTAGACAATATTAAGGAATTGAAATTTTAATTGATTTAATCACTAATTTTGTGCCTGCGATTTAAATATAAATATTTGTGCATTCTAACAAATTATAGGAGGGCATAAACAATAATATGTTTTTTTCCAAATTAGTTAATAATTTAATTGCACACAAACGGCTCGAATTTGTGACATTAAAATTTAAATAAAACTAAAATCTGCTTCGGCTTAATTGATCAGAGTGATCAAAATCAGAGTTTGGATTTGTTTGTCTCGAAAGCATCATCCACCAGCTTTTTGGTCACTTCCCGAACGTCCTCAAAATGTTGTGCGCCGTTCATATCACAAATTTCCTCCCAATTTTCGACCACTGAAAAAATGTTGGCCCTTATTTTAATTATTACCAAAATCCCAAACTGACACTTCTCCACGGTCGGTTCCGGGATGGCTTTGCCCCGCGACCGGAACTGTTCAACTGAAACGCAAAGCAAAATTGATGTTTTTTAAAGCCCGGACGATCGAGATTCTCGATCTAAATCTCAATTTCGAGACTCGAAATTTTTCTGGGCTTTTTAGTGATCTTAATCGGTGAAATTTTTTTGAATTTGAGATAATCTCGGTACTTTTCGATCGAGAAATCTTAATCGTCTAAATTTTATCAAGATTTTTCCAGAATCATGATTTTCAGGCATTTTTAGTGACCTCGACAAATCTCGTGGTGAAATTTTTTAGAGATTTTTCTATGATTCTCGATCGAAATCTCGATCGGTCCGCAAGTCCGGGCCCTAGTGTTTTTGCTCCGGTTGGCCAAAGCAATGAAAGAATGAAAAACAATATCAATCTAATAAAGACATTTGGTTGATTGATTACTTTTGTGCCAAACCACCACTTAAAATTAGCCCAGCGGTTCCATTCCAAAATTAGAGCCTGAGGGGGGGGGGGGGGGGGGGGAGTGGCACAATGTCCCCGGGCACTCTCTCCGCCGACCTGTTCCGTACCATCCGGCGCCCGCCTCAAAAACCCTTCCGGTGGCTTTGCAGCTTTCGTGTGCCAAGAAAACAGTGAGTGGGGTGACAAAATCGGGCTTCAATGCTTTCAAGAGCTCTTCCGGCATCACCGTTTGGGTCATTCGGGAACCCGCGGTGGGCACCTCAAGAGGGGCGAGAATTAAATTAGGTAAATAAGCGCACAAAAACAGCGGACCAAAGCATTGCTGGTGATGTTGTAATTGGCCCCTTCCAATGCCAAAGAGTTGGATAGGCCGATCAGTGCCATTTTCGCTAAACCATGCAAATGAACAAATTTCTGGCAATGTTTTAGTTTTTTGAAAAATGGATACCTAAATTAGAATACATGAAACGTCTCCAATTTTCCTATCAAATCAATATCAATCAACTCTGATTTCCCCCCGAGGGGCTTGAAACTCAGACCCAATAGACTTATCGACCACTCACAATATGCACATTAGTGGGGAATATGCCGTAACATAAAATAGCAGTAAAATATTATTGTCATTATTCGTTTAAGCATATTTGGGACACTTCAGGCTAGGACTCCAAATTTTAGTTTATAGTGACTTAAATGACAACAAATTTGGTCAAAAAGTTGCCTCCTCACCCGCCGCATAATTTGCCTGACCAAAGCTCCCATAAATGCCCGAATTGGAGGAAGTGAACACCAATCGGCCGTACTTTTGCGCCCGCATGTGTCCCCATGCCGCTTTGGTCACCGCAAAAGCGCCCTTCAAGGCAAATGCATCAAAAATCCCCTTGGGGGAGGTTTATTTAACAACAAACCTTCACATGGAACCTTCATCACCAAATCTGTGTAAATTTGTGGCCCAGTAAATGAGATCAAAAGCAAAAAAAAAGCATCAAATGGACTGACCCCAATCAAACTCCGACATTTTGGCAAAGCTAACATCACGCAATATGCCCGCATTGTTCACCACAATATCTATTATGAGAATTGTCGGCAATTCAAAATTTTAAGCCCAACCAATTCGGCCAAAATTGTCAATTGCCGTCTGCACAATTTTGTCTCCGTTCTCCACACTGTCCAAATATGGCATTTTTCAATTCAAATACCCTCAGGCAATGCCAACCTCTCATAGTTCGGCACCGCTTTGCCTCCGGCAGCTCTGATTTCGGCCACAACTTTGTCGGCCGCCGATGTGGACGCGGACTTTCCGTGACGGTCCCCGCCCAAATCGTTGACTTGGAATTGGACGTTTTGTTAATAATGCCTTTGTTTGTTTCCGACTTAAATGAACTCACCAACCACTTTGGCACCTCTGCGGGCAAATTCGAGCGCGTAAGTGCGCCCAATACCGCCGCCGGCGCCCGTCTAAAATATTCTCTGGAGGTGCGCGGAAACTTCGCTTAATGACCCCCCTCCCCCTCTCCCCGTAGGGCATTTTCGAGTAAAAAACTCTCGGTTTGGCATTAAAAAACATCGGAAAAACTGACCACGAGAGCAACACGTCCATCAAAGCTCAAAAAGGGCATTTTGTTGTCGCAAATCGATTAACACAAGAGACGACAAAAGAATAATTTGTTTTGTCAAAATGTTTTATCGATATTTCTTTTTTGTGGTAATGGGGGGGAGAGAAGTATTAAGATAAAACCAGTTGTTGGTCCGCGTCCACTCATTGAATGAAATGAATGGTGGAGAGGGTAGAATATTATATAATGTATAGAGACCGAATTTTCAAGTTTGGGCTTTTGAGAATAAATCCATATTTCGCTATTTTCGCGTTTTTAGTCAAAATTTCGACTTTTTTATGGAAAATTTCTTAAGAAAATGCAATAAATCATTAAATTCAAAAATTTTGAGTCGCCACAAAAATTTCTATTTTTTTAGTTGTAAAATATATTATTTTTTAAATCGATCCAAAAACATAGGGAAATAGTCATTTTGTTACAAAACCATTCCACAAAGTGTCTGTTCATCATAAGAGAAGAGGGGTGTACTTTAAATTAGTAAAGTTAAAGAATTCATTTTAAAAAATATATTTTATTTTTGTTGTTAATAAAAATTGTTTTTAAAATATGTAGAAATGTGTTTAAATTAATTTAACAAAAACAATCTATTCAATTTGTATGTAAAATTCAATTTTACAATTTATAAAAAGCACTATTAATTTAATTTGTGCCTGGGATTTAATGTAAACATTTGTGCATTATAACAAATTATCGGAGGACATAAATAATTTATACGTTTTTTCTAAATTTATTAATAATTTAATTTTAGCAAAATTTTTGTGACCTTTTAATTCAAAATCAAATTAAGTAAAATAATGAAGGAACGAATAGCAAATAAAATTAGTAATTTTACCGTCAAAAGTAACTTAAAAGCTGTGTTGACAGAATGTTAAAAATCATTTCGGCAAAAATAAAACGTTTTTCTTGGGACTTTAAATTCTCGGAATAAAATTTTAACAAAAAAACCCGATCAGTTATTAGTAGAGACCGGATTATTAGACTAAAACGTGAAATATTGACTTAAAATATGGACTAAAAACGCCAAAATATGGGCTAAACCACCGCAAATCTGATGATGTCTAGTTATTAGGTTTGGGGATCCTGCGGGATTTTTCGGCTTACATTTTAGAAGAAAAACAAATTTATGTACGAAACAAATTTTTAATAAATGTTTCAAATTAATTTGTTTTTTACCTTTAAAAGCAATTTAAACAAAATAAAACAAATTGCTTAAATGGACCAAAGCTCAACAGCATTACCCACATCGAACTCGACCTTTTTGGAACTGCCGGACTACTTGCCCTACTTGGAGCTGGGCATGAACTGGACGGCACTGATTGCGCATGGCATCACAGCAATTTGCATGGGTTTTCTGATCTTGGTACTGTTTTTAGTTGCGGTTTTTAGATTCGAAGATTTGACGAGAATGTCCATATCGAAATCAAAAAATTAATTGCAAATAACAATGTTTTTTAGCAAAAACTACAATGTAAAAATTAGAGTAAAGCGGGTTCGGGACTATGACTGAAATGCTTTTTTGGGATAAAATTTGCACTTCTATGATCTCGGTTTTTTTCAAATTGTCAATTAGTCCCGGTGGTTTTTTGACTGGGATTGGGTCAATTTTTCACCTATAAAATTCCGGTATTTTTTAATCTTGATCCCGAGTTTTTTCGTTCTGATCCCGCCCGCTCCATTTTAGTATAAATTACCAAAAAAATCATGGATTTTAACAGAATTTACGTCTGCATTGACTAGTCACAGTTGGCACTCTTTGATTAATTATGGCACTTTCTGAACATCACACAGGCCATGCATTGTCAATCGCAATTGCTGCGCGTCCAGCAGTTGGCGTACTCGTTGATCCTGTTCTTCTACGCGCATTTCATCTTTTCTGTGCTCTGCACGCCGTACCAGGTGTACAGAGTGTGGCGGTGGCAAGCACCCGGCACGTACACGCACAACACCTTTTCACCATTGGTAAATGCGGACATTTTTGCTGAGATCGATTAAAATTAACTTGATCATTCCGTGTCAGACAAAACGATTTTTGGTAGTTTCAATTATAACTTTTTTGAAAGGGATCAAGTCACCTCGTTGATTTCAATTCTACCCAAAAAGCTTTCGATTGATACCAAATTTGTTTAGCTTGGTTGGTTCCAAGAAGAGTTATTGCAGTACAAAGGTCTCTAGCGCCCAGTTGAACGACTCTGGGACAAAATGCCATCGGTCAAAATGCCAACTTCGCCAAAAACCAAGTTGGCATTTTGACCGTTTTTGGCATAGTTGGCATTTTGACCTAGCGCCTGATCACTCATAATAATTATCCAAAAGTCCTGATATTATGCTAACGGGGGAGGGCATCGGGGTCGGGGCTCAACCCTAATTTTTATCATATTGAAATTAAATATTAGGGTATAAAAATAGGATTGTGTAAATTCAATTTGGAAAAAATGCTAATTTGTAAATGCTATTTTAGGCTCTTTACTGGCTTTCACTACCCGAAATGGTCTATTACGGCGCAATTCCGTCCGTCGTTTTTCTGCTCGCCATTGAACGATTTGTTGGCCTCAAATGGCCGCTCTCATTCATAAAACGGCATTTTTCGCTGTTTACCGCAACAATGTTTGGCATTGTTTTGCTGCTGAACACTGTTGGACATCTGCTTGAACTGCCACTGGACATGAGTTTAGGTACGGTAGGGGGCACACTGTAATGCGACAACCGTAACGGATTATGTGAACGAAAATGCGCAAAAGATGTTTTGTGCCAACTTGGCGCACCGACGCATAACTTCTATGCTCTTTTCTATTACAACATTTACAAACATAGCGCTTCCGAATAGAATCTAATTTATTTTATTTTCAAACAAGCTAATATTTTTTAAATTTATCTAATTTGTATGCTTAAGTGCGCAGAACCCCCCAGTTTTTCTGGAGCCGGATTTTTGCGCTTCCGATCCAAGGGTGTCGAATTTTTGCCCGGGTTTTCACTTTTTTGTCCCATAACTTTTTGTTAAGCTTTTGGTTCCAAAAAATTAATTTGACCTTAAACCTAAACAATGTTGCGCACTTGCAGTGATGATCTGCGAAACTGCGAGTTGCACAACCACAACCTACCGTCTCTACTTCCAAATCGTCAGCAAAATTACGTTCAGTTGCGCAAATGTGGCCTGCTCCATTTTGTTGCTTGTTATGCTGAATGGCATTGATAAAGCCATGAAATTGGTGGGTGCCATAACAAAAAATATTTTAAATAAATCGCACAAAACAATTTGTTCTCGTTGTAGAACAATCGTGTCATCATTTTCACGGTCATTATTGAACTGATTTTTGGCGTTTTGCCGTGCTTTGTTTCAATTTTGTACAACCAGGCAAGCAATTTTTAAATCTTTGACAATTTTAAATAACAAAACATTTTTATTTATATTTAATTTAACAAAAACATTTGTTTAGATTCTAGCCTTGCCAATTGGGGCACCCAATTCGGGCCTGAAGGGTGAAATTGCGATCACCTGTTGTGCATTTGATGGCGCAATGTGTGGCATACTGTACATAGTAATTTTATTGAAGCGAAAACAGTCGACAATTGCAAATGCCACTACCGTAGTGCCGTTTAAAAATATGCAAAAAATCCCAGAAAATGCGCCAACAAATTTGCTAGCTTTACCAATTGTTTCCTGAAACTTCAAAGAGTGATCTGAGAATCAAAATTTTTTAATTTCTCGTTTTTCGGACATTTTGGCATCTGATTACATCCCTGATATGTATTATGTTTTTGTCAAATGTTATTTTGCACAAAAATATTTATTTAATATTTTTTTATAAAAATATTTTAAGAATATATTTTTCTTTTTTTTCAATTCCTCACTTTTGGCTTTTATTTGTTTAAAAAACTATGTTCCGTTTGATCTCTTATCTTTTGTTTATTATAAAAGATGTTAGATAATTTCATTGTACATTTTTGCATTATTAATAAAATGAAAGCATTTTTAATTTATTATTTTTGTCGACGTTGAAACAAAAATAATTTAAATGTCATTAAAATGGAATGACATTATGGCTAATCATTTGGTAATTGTTGTTTAATGTTTTGCTTTATGTATAAAAATAACGTGACAAATGAAGCCAAATTTTAGATTTCTTTTACAAGAAATTAAAAAAATAATTTTTTAAAAGGTCTTTTATTTTTTTAATTTTAATAAATAACAAATTAATTATTATTTAAAAAAATGGCCTTAATAAATACAAATATTAAATTACCATATTTACATATTTAAAATTATATTGTTCAAAACAATAAAAAATTTCTTATTTTTATTATTCAGTAGCGCCAACATTTTGTCTATGATTTTAAAAATTCAATTCAAGTTTTTGTAAGAATTTCAAAAAACAAAACAAAATATTGAAAGATGTTCAAAACCTACAAGAAAATTCAAAAATTTAATCTAATTAAATTTTAAACCTTTCCCCCAACAAATTATAAATCAACCCAATCCAAATTGGCACGGCACATCCAACAACAACAACAACAACCATTTTACGCGCATGCAAATTGGTCATGATATGCGAGTGCGATCATCACCATTATTATCATCATTCAAGAAGCCGGTTCTGTTTCTTGTTTCTGGCAAATTTGTCGTCGTCGTCGTTGTTACAATTGCTGTAATTGCTGTTGTTGTTGTAGTGGTAGTAGTGGAGGTTGTTGTTGTGTTGCTGATACTGTTCGTCATATGCGACTGATGCAGCATGTTGCTGTTTTGCTGGCTTTTTCTGGTGCCATCGCTGGTGCCACTGGACCTGCCAGACCTGCTTCCGCCACCACCAGCGCCGCCTGCGCCCCGGTTCGGGCATGGGCTGACCAAATTGTTTGGGCAATTATTTTGCACAATAAGCCAAATTTTGAAGAAAAAAAACTGATCAGAGAGTATAACAAATTATAAATGGCTAATCAGGAACACTAAAATTTGGACGAAAACTGATCAGAATACAGAAAAAATTGAAAAGGTCTGATCAAAGTTTTAAAAAACTGATCAGAGTTTGCCCTATTTTCTCGAGTCTCGCCACAAAATATTGTCCGCAACCTCTAGACTTAATATCTCGGTTGAACCAAATGCCATCCCACTCACCAGTAGGCCGCGTCCTGGCCCTGTTTGCCCAGCGTTCCCAGTCCGCCCTCCTCGCCCTCGTTGCCAGGCGCGCCCGGGAAGCCGGCCGCCCCTGGTGGGCCCGCCGCGCCTTCCTTGCCTGGCCCTCCGGGGTTGCCGGGAGCGCCAAGTGTTCCCTCGTTCCCAATTTCGCCGGGCGGCCCGCGCGGTCCTTTGCGCCCGATCGGCTTTCTCCGCGTCATTGCCCTTGGGGCCATTTGCGCCCGGGGCGCCAACGCGTCCCTCTTCCCCGGACGCGCCTTGCTCGGCTGGCAAGCCGGGCACACCGTCGCGCCCTGGCGTCCCTGGATTGCCCCTTGGACCGCGACTGAATTTTGCACAAATTTTAAGCGAACGTTTTTTTTAATGAATGTGCACAGATTTTTAAGTGATCAGAGTGTAAGAAATTTTTCCTCCACTAAATTCTTTGATCAGGATTTGAAATCTTTTTGTGTTAGGAAATTCTTAAATTTTCTTTTGTGTTTAGAAATTCTTATCATGCTATGCTGTCGTTGGAATACATTTCTCCTATTCCTGATCACTCCGATCAAAAATTCCTAATCGTTATCATGAAGCGATCATATTCGCAATTTTGGGTAATCAGAAATTCTGAACAGAATCAAAAATCGCCCTTTTCCTTCCATAAATTTGTGTATCTCCAAAAAAAGGATTTAAATTCATACATTCCTCGTTGTCCCGGCTTCCCAGCAGTTCCAGGCGTTCCAGTTGGGCCCATTGGACAATTCTGTCAAATTTTCCAAAAATAAATAAATTAAAATTTAAAAATGACTGACGATGCATCCCTTGAACGGGGCACTTTGCCAATTCTCAGCTGTTATTCCCGGCACTCCTTCTTTGCCAGGAATTCCTGGCACTCCGGGAGGTCCTTCACCTCCAGCAGGCCCCGCTGGACCGGGTGGGCACACGTTTTTGGCCTTTGCATTCTGGAATGTTTTTTATTTATGTTTAAATAATTCAATTTGCTTTTTAATATTTTAATTTATAATTATATAATAAATACTTTTATAATAAATAAAATTATGAATTGAATTTGATTTAAATAATGTTGTTCAATGTAAGTTATATATAATATATTTATTTGATATTTTAAAATGAATCGAGCTAACATTAATTGTGATTCTTCAAACCATGATCAAATCACTTATTAAAATATAGCCATAAATGCTTTTCCTTACTGCAAACGGGGATCGGAGCCGGGGCTGCTTGCGGCGCGCTGTATCCACCGGCCGCTTGGCGTCGCGCTCGATTGGACGGCGTGCCGGCGCCCATGGCCAACATGTCGCGCCACATGTCGTCCGTCTCCAACTTAAACCGGTCCATCTCAAAGTCCAGCTCGGTCCAGATGGACTGGATCTCGTCATAGATGGTGGCAATGCCGAACAGGCACAACAACAACGTTGTGCCGGACAGACCGATCACGCCCAGCGTGGCCTTGTTGATCGACATTATTGGAGGTAATTTGGAAAATCGCCTAAATAATTCAAGTGATCAGACAAATATTGAAAGTTATAGTGCATAAAACAACACATTCCGAGAGGTATTTATTAAAGATCAAAACAAAATATTAATCAAATTTGAGTGCTCGCGGTGACAGCATTAATTAAAAAAAGTTGGTGATCAGAATCAATCATATTTTAGCTCAAATGTTGCGCGATCAACCGAGTACCAGCGATATAAATGTAGGATGGAAAATATATTGTGTGTTTAAATTTCCGATCACGCTAAGTGTGCTATAGAGCTGCTAATCGAATATGGAAAAAAATTTCCTTTAATTTCTTCTGATCACTCAGGCAATCTGATATAAGAAATAGTGAAATAATTTTGAATTCCCGATTATGAATTGATCAGAGCTGATCTCGGGTATTGTTAAAAAAATCTTTTTAAAAAATAAGGCGGGCTCATCAAATCAACCGGTGTGGCGGCTGGCGGTCTTTTTTGGGGTGATTGTGTAACAAAATGAATGTTCTTTTGCGATGTTGGCGTAGGCTTTATATTCGTTGGGTTTAGGCTGCCCAGCGGGCAAAGCCGGTTCTGCGCGAGGGGCTGAGCCTGTTGCCTTTTCAAATGGCTTATGGCACTTTTTGCACAATTTGTGCAAAAAAAAAGCGTGCATAATGCATGATCTGATCAGATTAGTGCCCATATAAATATGTGTCCGTCCGTCCGTCCATCCGCTTGCTGCATCGCCACAAAAAGCTTGATCAGAAAGAGGACCTGGTCATCATCATCATCATCATCCATTACCCCCTCTGATCATGATTAGCCGCCACGAAGCGGATTTTCGGATGATCCAATGATTGATCATTGCCCGTAATCGGATGCGTGATTTATAGAAATCCGCCGATCAGCAGCGCCCCCCCCCCAAACTTGTGTTGTAGTGCAAGCGTTTTTCGGCAAGTTTTTCCCGTTAATCTGATCACTGATCAGTGTAAAGAATGGGATGCATTCAGTTGTTGGACAGGCAATGCAAGAATAATTGGCAATATGGTGTCTAAATAATTTAAAAAAACGGTATTTCGTTGGCTACCGACCCGAAGGTCAAAAGGGTTTTGTGTTGAATGCAAATAACTTTCTACAACCCACACCGATTAGGTCAAACATTATACCAAATAAAAGCTCTCGATGAGGAGAAGCAATTAATAAGCAAAAGCTAAGGGATCTGATAATTGTGAAAAAAGTTATGGTCAGAAAACCTCCAAAAATGGCCATTTTTAAGTTTTTCACTTTTTTGGCCATAACTTTTTTAAGCATTGTTCAATTGTAAAGCTTTGGACAATTGACCTTCGGATCGGATGCGATTTCGTTGAAATTATTTAACATTTGAATGGTTTAAAATCAGCTAATTCAGCGCCGTTGTTTGGCGCACCATTTCAGCGTTGGCATTTATCCCCGACTATTTCTTTACGGCCAATTCAGCACCCGTAATAACTTTGTTCTACACTTTTTTTTGAACAAAAAATCATAAAAAGGTAACAAGAATGAAAAAATATTAAAAATTAGAGCCTTTAATAGAGTTAGTTAACTGCCAAAAATGGAAATTGAATTTTTTAATCTTATTAAGCTCTATTTTTTGATATTAATCTAAAAAATGTCTTGTCAACATAAAGCATGAACATAAGTGATCAGCCATTTTTATGTATTATATGCTGATGCACATCTGCTCACGCAAAATGTCATTGGCTGAAAAGAACTGCGCGCAATTGTTCTTCCAGAACTCCATTTTGGCACCTTTGCTGGTCTCAGTGTTGGCACTTTTGCTGCCACCTTTCGTGTTGGCACTTTTGCTGCCGCCTTCCGTGTTGACATTTTTGTCTAGAGTTTGAGTAAATTCGGGATTTAAAAAATCAAGACCTAGAGATTGGTCGGGATTAAACCCCAAAGCCAGGACCGGTCGGGATCGGCAGAGGGATATGATGTGTCGGTCGGGATTATGATTAATTGGGTACATTAATGGTAAATTGATGGAAAATCTTTGGCTGAAAGCGGGATCAAGATTTCAAAAGCCCAACATAATTGTAATTCTCGTTCCCGACCGGAATTCCCGGTCCTTATCTTCTCTACTTGTTCTGTCCTCCGCCGCATTGGCCAAATGCCGTGCCAATTCGTCCAATTGTTGTCCACTTTTGTCCAAAAAGTAGTAAAACAAGTCCCATCCAGTGAGCCAGCCCCGGTTTGTTGGCCAACGGTGCCTTTGCATCGGATGGCAAATATTGTCGTATTTTGGCAAACATTTTGATCAAATTGCCGACAAATTGTCCCGTAGTGTCCGTAACATTTTGGTTTTTTAATTCCTCAGTATTTTGCAGCATTGTCTGATGGGTAATTGTGAGCAAAGTGCAGGCGATGCCCAATCTGTTATAAAATGTAAAAATTAATAATTATTTATATTTTAATAACAATTTTTTCATAGCAAAATCAAATTTTTTGTTTACTGAAAATTTATGAATCTAATTAGGACAAAATATAAAATCATACGCACTTTGATTGATCAGCGGCCACAAATTCAATGATTTGCTTCATGTTAACATTGTCATTTTTGCTCAGAATTAAACACGCAAAATTTTGTTTCAAAATTGCGCCCAAACAAAAAGCCATTTGTTTTAATGGCAATTTTAAAATTTGATTTCCAACGAACGGAGCAATTGTTGATTCAATGGCCAAATGCGCGAGCGAAAGTCTTTCTTTTGCCGTGTCCAAAGCATCCAATTGTTTCAACGTCATAAACTTTATGCAATTAAAATTATAATTATATGAAAATGTCCATTTAGATTAGGCTTGGCAGGCGCACCCCGACGTCGGAGTTGAGATTTTTGAGAACCAATTAGGAAATTTGGGGTTGTTGGCGAAACCCCGACCAAAAATACCGGGGTTCGGGGTTCCAACCCTAATTTAGGTCATTAAAATTTATTTATAATTATTATATTACAAATACCCCCCCCCCCTCTTCCAAAAAATTCGGAAAGGGGCGAAAGTTCCCGACCTCGGGGTTCGGGTGCCTATTTTTTTTAACAATTCCATCATAATCTTTAAAAACAAATTTAACCTGACGGCGTTGCGCTGATAGGCGCCGCCGGATTAATTTAATTCATTTTAAACCGTTAAATACTAAAAATTTTAAAACATTTCAAAAATATTCAAAAACCACGAATTTTCGTTTTAAAATGTTTTACAAAATTCAAATTTTCCTTTGAGCAGCTTTCATTTCGACATCGATTACCTTATCTCGGTGCTCAAAAGCCAAAAAAGTTGTGAATCTTTCAAATTCTAACACAAATTGTTCTCTCATCCCGCTGAGCCAAAGAGCGAGTGCAACTCGGCGTGTTCCCCTCAAATCAACCTTAATTTTGTAAAAAATACTAAATTTGAATTAAGAAAAAATCATTTCATGGGGGGGGGGGGGGGGGATTTAAACTTTTAAGTCTTTTGGCCATAACTTTTTTGAGAATTGTCCGTAAAGGCTTAATTTAATAAAGCTTAGAATTGCTTTAAGAATGTTTGAATCGATTACGGTTGAAGCAGGTTATTGCCCCGGTTTGTGTTCGGACACCGGTTGGTATTCGATTCATACTAGAGATGCGATGTAAACGGATGCCAATAAATGTCCGGAAACCGAAATCCGGTTACATCCCTGGTTTGTACGGCAAAATAAAAAAACGTAAAATTAAAAAAAAAATTAAATTCCATAATTTTAATGAATTCCAAAATCTAAAAACAAAAATGCTAAGAATTATGTTTTTATTTATTTTACATACACTAAATTCGATACGTTCATCATATGGCGCGCTCAACAAACCGGCCAATTTTCTAAATAAACGCGAAAGGAAGAAGAGCACATTGGCACAGCCAATATTTTTCTCAATTTCTGGCGCTTTACCATTTTGTTGGTTGACGACAACTTCGTCACGTCTTGAATATTAATTTTAATATTTTTAAATAAAACATATTTCTTTAAACTGCATTTAAAAAGCAAAATAATTTAGCGAAGAATCGATGGGAGCTTTTTTGGGGATTGTGATCATTAATGAGAGAGCCCGGATTTTCCAAAAAAATTTCTTTAGAAAAATGCAATAAAACCAAAAAAGTATTCCTAAAAATCCAAAAATTTTTTACGCAAAAATGCGTCCATAAAAATAAATTCCGAAAAAACTTTTTAATTGATTTATACAAATTGTCCAAAAAAGCTTGTGAAAAATAATTGAAATGGACATTTTGCCTTATGAGCTGAAAAATAATAATTTTTTTTAAACGAAACAATGAAATTTTTTAATTGCCAACGTGAGCAGAGTTTGGCCGAATATTGCGATGGAATTTGTTTTGATTTCTTCAATAATTTGCGCGAAAATGTTGCTACTTTTGATGTGAACATTGTCCACAACGCTTTGTTTTAAGCGTTTGGCCACTTCAAACGGGACCATTTGTCGCAGTTCGCGTGCCAACGCCAATTTGGCATTCGTTAATGACTCAACCACCGGTTCGCCGCGTTGAATTCGCGCAATTGGTTCAATAATTATGGTGGATAAGTGCCGGATATTAAGTGAAAGCAAGCACTTTTCAACAATGTATCGGGCCTGACCTACTAAATAAATGCAATAAAAACTCGGATTGGCACCAGGGATGTAACCGAACGCCAAAAAAATGTCCGGAATTTCCGAAAGTTATGGAAAATTTCGAAATCTCAAAAATTTGATTTTGTTTTCTAATTTACTGTTTTTTTGTTTTATTTTTCATTATTTTTAAGTGATGCTGTTTTTGGACCATTTTTTTCACTGCGGACCTTCCCCCCCCCCCCCAAAAAAGACTCATACATTAAAGCAATCGTCCAAAAAAAAATTTAAAGTTGAGTTGGGCGGGATCGTGGTTTTTTGGAAAATCGGGTCTTAGAAACCCGGGATTATATAAGTCAAATTCTGGTCAAAAACAGGGAATCCGGCCGGGCGGGATCAGCTCCGAAACAGGTAATTCAGTTCCGGCTTAAAAGCGATGTTTTTACATTGTGATGCAATGCCTTTTTGACCATTATTTAATATTTGAAATAAATGCTTAATTTAATTAATTAATTCAAAAATAATTAAAATGAACAAATATGTGTATTATTAAAATTACGCATAAACAGCGCACTTGTGGGTGACATGGCCAAGAAGGCACTTCCAGCAGTCCTTTGATGTTGTGTGGCTGCAATTATTTGCTTTTTGCCCTTCTCCTCCAATTTTGTTGGATGGTTCAGCCGCCGCCGTCGCCGCCGCCGTCAACTTTTGCTGCTTCTTTTTGCTTGCTGCTTGCGCTTTGTTCATTTTGAAGTTCAGCTGCATGGACTGGTCAGGCAATTGCAACGGCGGCAGTCCGGGTGCCGGTCGTTTTCGCGCAATGGGAAATGCCGCGACAGTGTTTGGCGATGGCATCGACGAGACTACAAGCGTCGGCGGCCACGGCATTTTCGGAATTGCAAGAGTTGGCATAATGCTGTTGCGCATCAGTGTGGGTCGAACTGTGGGTAAAACGATGAGAATGTGGATACGGTGATGATCCCAGACTTTGAGCTTGACTCGAAAGTCTCTGGAGTCTCGTTTCTTCGAGAAGGATCCAGATTCAAGATCTTTTGGAGAGCTGTGAAATCTCTCTGTTCCAGGGTGGCTCATTCCAATAGTAAAATATGGCATGATTTTAAACAATTCAAAATAACAGTAAAAAACACTTAATCATCATTTTCTGCATCGTTTTTATGTTTTTGAGCAAGTCTGGTTATATATAGGTCATTCCGATCGGGTTCATAAACAGATTTGAATTCTCGGCACTAAAACCCCTCTTTTAGAAATTTAACGATTTTTTTCGAATTTTCCCATTTTTTTTTGCCTACGCTTTACCAAAATTTTGGTGCTTCTGCACAGAACCCGGTGCCGGCGGTCGATTTTCCCCAGCAATGTGACTTTCTGGATGTTGTGGATTCTCGTTTGGACTCATCTGCCCAAGACTCTCGATCAAAGCGTTCCATTCCTTGGGACTTATTTGTGTCGGATTTGTCATTTGTGCATCTGTTTGTAATTGAGGAGGTTCGGGTTCGGCATTGGCATCTTTTGCTCCTTGATGCTCGCTTTTAACAGGACTTTCGAGACTCTCGAGAAAGGCATTCCATTCTCTAGGACTTATTTGTGTCGGCATTTGTAATTGAAGAGGTTCGGCATTGGCATCTTTTGCTCCTTGATGCCCGCTTTTAACGAGTGGACTTCCGAGACTCTCGAGAAAGGCATTCCATTCTCTAGGACTTATTTGTGTCGGCATTTGTAATTGAAGAGGTTCGGCATTGGCATCTTTTGCTCCTTGATGCCCGCTTTTAACGAGTGGACTTCCGAGACTCTCGAGAAAGGCATTCCATTCTCTAGGACTTATTTGTGTCGGCATTCGTAATTGAGGAGGTTCGGCATTGACATCTTTTGTTCCTTGATGCCCGCTTTTAACGAGTGGACTTCCGAGACTCTCGAGCAAAGCATCCCATCCCCTGGGGCTTATTTGTGTTTGATAATTTGGCAAAAGGGCATCCACATGAGAACGAGAAGGTTCGGCATTGGCACTTGGTTCACTGTGCCAACTTTGAATGGGATAATGGCTCGTCGTCCAGTGCGTTTGATCGCTGCTCATAGCCGTATTTTGTGAATCTGTTGGGTCTTAAGAATTATTATATACCTGCATACCAGGGTTACAACTTTTATCATCCTCAGGATTTCCGTACATCAAAATTTATGGGAGTGATCTATGATCAGTATCATTTTTTGTGATTTGATCAGTGTTGGAAACTCCGAAACTTTGCTATAAAACATTTTAAATAACATGTAAACAGCAAGTGCCAAAAGTCACGCAAAAAGTTTCATAAAGCATGGGTGGCACTTGCTTTCAAAAATTTGCTCGTCTCTTGAGAAAATTCCCGGATGCCAATGACCCAGAGGACCTGCAGCGCGTTGACTATTTTCGGGCGGGTCGTGCATCATTTGGTAGCTCAAATTCGGATGATTTGTGTTGTAAAGGGCGTCCCCAAAAAATGGATGCGCACTTAATTGATCCGTTTGGAAATCATTGTGCGGCATTGGCACCGGATCCAAATTTAATTGGCCCGCGGTTGTTTGATTGTCATTGTACCAGTCGTCCATTGGCGTTATCATCGGCATTGGCACTTCATCGTTTGGCCATCCCTCCGCAGCTGCAGATGAACTTGATGCCATCGAATTCGATGATGTTGTTGCTGTTGAAGAAGTTGGTGTCGGCATCCAGTTATTGGTGTGATCATTGGTCTTGTTATTCATTCCGTTACAAAATGTTCCAAAAATTGTCAACATTAAAATTTGTGCTAAAACAACAACCGCTAAATCGGCCATGTTGTTGTTGTTGATGATATTATTACTGCTTTATCTTAAAAACAAATTATAATGCTGACGATGGCAAGTCCAGAGATCCGAGCTTCGGCTTTTCCAAAACGAGCTCCGGGGCTCTTCTTTTTGGCAACGGAATGTTCTAAAAATGAGCTCAAACTCCGGAGTGAAAGCATACCCAACTACATATTGCTGATTTTGTTCAGGGGTGGGCGCATAACTTAGAATATCAAAATTTCTGAATTTTACGTGTTTAAAGAAAAAGAAAAACCGAAGGAAGCAGACAAAAATCTTCAACGCAAATAATATTAGCTGGGTTAGAAATGATTAAATATTAGTAAAACACCAACCATCCTACACATATGTACATATGCTCATCGAATTGATTGATGTTCAAATGCCACATTTCATATATAATAATTGCAAAATTTTCAAGCAGTCAGCATAGGTCTAAGGTGCAATGACGATCAATTGTATTAGTCGAGTCGGTATCAAACAAACAAAAAACTCATCAGACCGGGTCGAAAAAACAAAAGGGTTCAATGTTCAAAAAATAAAAATGGATAATTTTATTTGTTCAAATAATTCCATTTACACACATCACACTATGAAGTTTCGGGTCAAATTAAAACATAATTTGTCCGCCGTCGTTTTGACTCAATTTCACCGCCCCTTCCTTTCGCCCCGGGGGGTTGCCGCCGTTTCCTCCAACAATTCACCGCCGCCCTCCTTCACATACGCCGGAGGCCATTGGAATGGCACGCCCTCCTTGCGCTGGTGCAACGACGTGCAGTGCAAATGCAGCCAGCCCATCGACTCGTGCTTGTACTCGCACACCGAGCAGAGGAAGCCGGTTGTTCTGCACGGGAGCGACAACATTTTTTGGCTATTGGACATTTCATCCCCATTAGCATTTTGTCCGCTGGACATTTCGCCCCAAGACATTTTGTACATTTCGTCCCCATTGATTTTGTCCATTTGGACATTGCCCCCATTTTAATTTGTCCCTTGGACATATCGTCCCATAGCAAAAACCGGCGTTAGGATAGGGACGGAGGATCGAAAGTCCCTGACAAATATGGGTACGGCCCATGAAAATGTCGAGATCGGGATGACCCCTGAATTTACGGAATTTTTTGTTGTTGTGAAAGTCCCAATATCGTTTTTAAACTGAGGACAATAAATACGGTGCCCCGTGCCTGTAATGTCCGTCCATGTGCGACTGGAGACGAACACGGCTCGGTGTGCTGAACGGACACATGGCACACTGCACATTGCCGCCATCGCTGCACGGAGGGGAAAATTTAGAAAAATAAAAAAAATGGATTTACAAATCAAAACAAATTCTTACATTGAATTTTATCAAAAAAGTTCTCGACTCACCCCTTCTGCGGTTTACTGGTACGACGAGAAGCAGCACGTGCACTGTTTGTTGTACTGCTCGAGCGTCTCGACGCCTTCGATGTTGAGGACGAAGGCTGTTGCTGATGATCTGAGAATGTCGGTATAAAAAATCGTTTAATTTTAATAAAGTAGTATTATCAAAATCAAAAATGACGATTTTGACCAACAAGTATTTTTGTTTTAAAAATTGGGAAAATGGATCATAGGGCCCAAACTCAAATCAACCAAAGGCGAAGCAACAAAAATTTTTTGATCAGATTTCCCCTATTATTTACCAAATTCCAAACAAAATTCAATAAAATTGTAACAATAATTTCATAAATGTTGGACAAAAACTTTCAGCATTAAGTTGAAGTCCAAAAAAATGAATAAAGTAAAAAAGAAATGTTTTGTACCAAAATTTGCCTCCTCCTCGTCGTCTTCCTCCTCAAAGCCGGCCCGGTTAATTGTTGCCCGTGCCAACAGTGGCGGGGGCCCAAATTTGACGGAATCGCCGCCGCCGGCACTGTACGCCTCCACCCCACAACTTTTCTTTGCGTTGATTATAATAAAATTTTCCTAAATTACAAAAAAAAATAGTGAAAAAACGGAATTCGCACCTCCTCCTCCTCCAGTGGGACCACTTCTCCATGTTTCTGTAAAATTAAAAATTTGTAAAATCAAATAAAGGAAATATCGCAATTCCACCGGCCCACAAAAAAAGAGCCGATTTCTTAACTAAATTTTGTTAAAATACAATAAAATTCAAAATTCGTTATTTAATGTCCATTTTTTCCCCTCTAAAATATTCTTGACTTTTCCAAACTTCATTAAAATGTTGTCCAAAAATTACTTTGATATTGTTTTTTGCTTTTACTCCGTCATCTCCTCCTCTTCTGTCCATGTGTTTGTCTGCATTCTCTAAAAGTTGTCAAAATTTTATTGATCAATATTTTCCAAAAGAATAAGGAGAGGGGTACAGTTTGAGCTACTAGTAAAAACCCCTCGGGGGACCCCTCCCCCCCCCCGTTTTGTGTTCTAAACTTTTTTAAAACAAAATCTGGCCCCACCTCCTCCAATGGGAGCTGGGCGGTGGTTCGGCCGTCAGCCGATGTTTTTTCCCCAGCGCATCGGCGGCGGTACTGCGCGGCGGTGTTGGACGCCCGCGGCGTGGCATGACGCCGTGGGCGCGTCTGAAAAGAGAGAGGGCCAATGCGCGATTTGTTTGTTTAAAAACAAAGATTCACAATTTAAAAAATGCCAAAAATCTGAAAACATAAATAAGAGCGCTAAAAATCAGGCGCGTAGCTAGAAAAAAATATCGTCAGTTGGGGGGAAAAGTCGATTTTAAGGGTCTGGTATTTTTTAAATTTTATTTGCAAATCTCTTAACGAATTAAATCAAAAATTCAAAATTTTCAGCGGCGCCTTCGGCACCGCCGGCCCCCTCCCCCCAGCAAAAGTAAAGCAGAATTCTCAACAAAAAGTCTTAACAAAAATGCAATAAAAAGGGGAAAAACACACCCCTTAAATCGAGCCTGGGAACCCCTATTGGTTTTTTTAATCAAAAAACATTTCAGGGGAAAGGCACCCCCCCCCCTGGATACGCACGCGCCTGCTATTAAGATTTAAGAAAACACAACAAGAAAAACCCAAAATTAAGAGTATTAAAAAAAGGCCAAATTTCTGTATAATTAAATGGGGGGAGGGGGGGGGGGAACGTGTGCATTGAATTTAAATAAAGGACCAACCGATGGAAACGGAGCGTTTTTTGGTTGGTGCACGAAAAATCGCAATGTTCACATTGAAGCGGCAGCTGTCCCCCGTGCAATTTGCTGTGATTGGTGAGCCCAACGCGCGAATCGAAAATGGCCGGACACTTTGGGCACGCGAAATAATCGAGCAGAGACTGTAAAAGTTTATGAAAATTTAAAAAACAAAAATGCTTTTAATTTGCGAATGAAAGGAAAGTCCAAAACACAATTTTTTTGGAAAAATTTCGGCAATTTGTTTGTAGAAATCCAAAAAAACCATAAAAAGTGCCCCCATTTTTCCGTGGTCAAACATTGGTTTTGTTCTTGCGTTGTGAAATGAAAATTTTGAATGGATAAAGTCAAATCCCGATCACAAATAGAAATTCACGGTTTCTTAATTTTCAGTCCCAAAAAACTGCTCAAAAAATATTCAGGATCAGGAGACGGGCACAAAATACTATTCGTAGTCCAGCAGGGCTTTAGTTGCCCCCCCCCAGACTATTATTATCCAGTAAATTTTGCTCCAAAATTTATAAGAACTTTGGCATCGCCCGGCGTGTTGTACGTGTAGCTGAACCCTTTGAAGCGCAAATCGTCGTCCTCCAAATCGTCGTTGTCCACCACAAAAGCATCACCACCACCACCACCATCGGTGGCGGCACAAATGCCAAACTCATCCGACGATGACGGCTGCATCCATCGTCGTTTTGGCAGCTGGCTTGATGAAGACAAACTGTCTAAAAACTGGAAAATTTAAAAAAAATTTGTCACCATCTTTGTTCTAACGAAATTTTTAGGAATTTTTTAGAAAATTGTGCTAAAACATATTCGGGCTCATGTAAAATTAGGGAAAGTTGTGGATGGGAGTTCCTTAAAATTTTTTAGAATTTGAAAATTAGAACAAAAATTAAAAATTTTGCAAAACAAAAGGGTCCCCCCCCCCCCTATGCCCTTGGGTAATTGTGTGATGATTAAAAAATTTCGGAATTTTCGAGGACCTGGATCAGCCGATAGTGCCGAAATGTTCTGCTTCCGTCGGTTTGGACGTTGTTTCAACATGATGTGTGTGGGTGGAAATGATTTTTAGTCCCAAAAATTCCAATTTGGTAGATGTGAAATGACCTCCTGCCAAAAAGTGATGTATTAATGGATGCTTTGTTATGTTCTCAAGAGATGGTGAAAGTTTGAGAAGGATCGTCCAAGGGGAGGAAATATTAAAAAAGGTGAGAGAGAGAACGCCAAGGGAAGAGGACATGTTAGAGATAAAAAGGAAAAGCGAGATAGTACAAGGGGTTTTCTATGCTGCTAGAGTGGACCCATAGTGAAACAGTCATTGGGGGAATTTCTATTTTATATGGGTAGTTCTCAGAAATCATTTTTTCATATATCATTCGACTCCGCTCATCGCGCTGAGCACGAATCCGTAAAAATTTTGAGTCGTAAAGAAATATGAAGAAAGTTATGGCTCCTCAAAGTTTGCCAAAAACCATAAGAGGGGGAGTAGGGGCCAACTGCGTCTGGCCAACTGCGTCTTGGGGCCAACTGCGTCTCGCCAAAAAAAATCAAAATTTTTTAAAATCTGATTTTTATTGCAATAATCGGCTAAAATTTGTTGTAGATTTGAACAGGCGGTAATACTCTAGTTTGTACCCCCCCTTTTTTGAAAAAATAATTTTTTTGTTTCAAAGTCGAGAAAATTATGTTCCTAGAGGTACACCGGGGTGTAGAATCCAAATCTAACCTCCATTTCGAACCCCGGACTCGAATTCGAACGTCTTTGGATGATTTTGAGGCCAAAATTAATTTATGAAAAATTTTGAATTTTTAAAAAATTGTTCGAATTCGGGTCCGGGGGTTTGAAATCGGACGAATCAGAGGTCAGATTCGTATTCCACGCCCCGGAATACCCCTAGAAACATCATTTTCTCAACTTTAAGACAAAAAAAATATTTTTTCAGAAAAGGGGGGGTACAAACTAGAGTATTACCGAACAGGCTTTTCCTTTTTCTTTTTCGTGCATTTTTGAACCATTTTCGGTTCTTTTCGGTTATGTGTCAACAACTTGGAGTTTAGAAATTGGTCAAAATGGAGGCAAGATTCGTACTCTACGCCTCCGAATACCCCTAGAAACAACTTTTTCTCGACTTTAAACCCTTAAATTCGACCAGTGAAAAGACAGGATTACCTACATATTTTTTGTGATGAAAGCCCAAAAACAATGGTTTTTGAATCGGTTGAAATTTTGAAAGAAATGTTTTTAGAAAACTATCCATAGGTTAGCAATTCCCATGCTAATATGGAGTTAGCTTTTTGACCAATTGTAAAAAAAATAAATTTTTTTTTGGCGAGACGCAGTTGGCTCAGACGCAGTTGGCCCCAAGACGCAGTTGGCCAGACGCAGTTGGCGAGACGCAGTTGGCCAGACGCAGTTGGCCAGACGCAGTTGGCCCGCTTCGTAAGAGGGAGGGACCCTTTTGGTCAAAATTTTAAGGAAATTTTTTTATTCTAAAAATTGTCTGAAAATGTGCTATTTGACACGGAAAATAGCAGTCAAAGTACCGCACTCTCGACTATGGCGGCCATTAGAACATTCTTAAAATCTTTGAAAAAATTTTCCCGGCGGCGCCTATCGGCACCGTCAACCCCACACCCCCAAGTATCTAAGTGCCTAAAATAGTTAAAAATGGCTGTCCTTGGGAATTTACAAGACTCGGTAACGTATTCACCGTAGCATATGTCTTTACCCGATCGCAGCCCTGATTTAAATGATTCTGCAAAAAACTTCGGATCCGCTCAGTTCGGCGCGATCAGTTATAACATAGTTATTGGGAAAGCACCCCTTAATCCGAATTTCAAAAAAAATTGAAATTTGGCAATTATTGGGGAAAAAAAAAAAAAAAAAAAAAAAAAAAAAAAAAAGTCCCAAAAACTGCTCAAAAATATTCAGGATCAGGAGACGGGCACAAAATACTATTCGTAGTCCAGCAGGGCTTTAGTTCCCCCCCCCCAGACTATTATTATCCAGTAAATTTTGCTCCAAAATTTATAAGAACTTTGGCATCGCCCGGCGTGTTGTACGTGTAGCTGAACCCTTTGAAGCGCAAATCGTCGTCCTCCAAATCGTCGTTGTCCACCACAAAAGCATCACCACCACCACCACCATCGGTGGCGGCACAAATGCCAAACTCATCCGACGATGACGGCTGCATCCATCGTCGTTTTGGCAGCTGGCTTGATGAAGACAAACTGTCTAAAAACTGGAAAATTTAAAAAAAATTTGTCACCATCTTTGTTCTAACGAAATTTTTAGGAATTTTTTAGAAAATTGTGCTAAAACATATTCGGGCTCATGTAAAATTAGGGAAAGTTGTGGATGGGAGTTCCTTAAAATTTTTTAGAATTTGAAAATTAGAACAAAAATTAAAAATTTTGCAAAACAAAAGGGTCCCCCCCCCCCCTATGCCCTTGGGTAATTGTGTGATGATTAAAAAATTTCGGAATTTTCGAGACCTGAACAGTGCCGAAATGTTCTGCTTCCGTCGGTTTATTGTTAAATATTTTGGGTGAAATGATTTTTAGTCCCAAAAATTCCAATTGGTGTGTAAATACCCTCCAAATTGATAGGATGTTTGTAGTCTAGAGATGTGAAATTTAAGATGAAAAATGTGAAATTTAAAAAAGTGGAAAGGGCCGAGGGTGAAAGGACATTTAGAGTAAAAAGGAAAACAAGCAGGGGTTTTCTAGCTATGACCTAGGAAAAATTGGGGGATTTCAATAGGGTATTCCGAACATTTTTTCTTTCTTCGTGCATCTGACACATCCGTAATTTTGAGTGTAAAAATTGAAGAAAGTATGGTCCAAAGTTGCAAAAACCTAAGGGGGGATAGGGGCAACTGTTCCTCGCTTGGGCCACTTTCGCCAAAAAAAACAAATTTTTAAAATTTTTTTATGAAAACGAAAATTTTTGAGTTGAAAGGGAAATTGTTTTCCCCCCCTTTTTTGAAAAAATTTTTTTGTTTAAAGGAGTAATTTATGTACAAAGTAATTTATCATCAACCATTGGCCGACGATTCCCAACGCTTGGCAGAGCATTTGAACAAAGATTGGCCAAGGGCCGGGTTGGCCAGAGCAGTTCCCGCCCCGATCCTAAAGAGGACCCTTTTGGTCAAAATTTTAAGGAAATTTTTTTCAAAAATGGAAAATGGTATTTGACAGGAAATCTCAATCCGCATTCGACTTGGGGCCATTGAATTTTAAAACTTTGAAAAATTTTGGCGCATGGCACTCAACCCCACCCCCCAATACAAGCCAAAATTTAAAATGCCTTGAATTTACAAGAGAAGATTCACCTACATATTTTTCCCGATCGCAGCCCTGATTTAAATGATTCTGAAAAAATGGATTTTCGGCGACTATACATAGTTTAAGCAAACCAACCAAAATTGGTATTAAAAAAACGAGTTGATTAAAAAACGAGTTGGTGAAAAACGAGTTGATGGTCGTTCGGCGGTGCCGATAGGCTCCGCCGAAAAATTTTTTGCAATTTAATGATTAAGAGATTTGCAACCAAAATTTAAAAAATATAGATATTTTTTGCACTTTTTAGGAATGGTATGGTAAAGGTCCAGCGGCGCCGATAGGCGCCGCCGGGAAAATTTCCTTGAAGATTGAACAATATTTGTTAAGAAAATTGGTCCAAAAATTATGAATGTTGCAAAACAAAGCCCTATGATTTACAACTAAAAAATGAATGAAAAACTTGTGAATTGTCATCTAAAATATTTTTTTAAAAATTTGAAAAATTTAAAAGAATTTTTAGAATTGTTAACACCACCGTAATTGTTCAGAGAAAGTCAGAAAAAATAATTTACATTGTCGTAGAACTGAACCCCACCCAACCAACACTTACAAATTAGGTAAACTTCATGCACCAATCACCACTTGGACACAACTAATCTGCATTTATTTGCTTGCTCAAAAATCCCATTCTTAAGGGTGCATTTTTATCCCGATAATCCCGACCCTACCGGGATCGGGATTTCGCTTTTTCAAAAACCGGGACCGGGATTACAACTTTTAAAACGTGTGAAAATTGCCGCAGTTTGGCGCGGTGACTTATAACTTCCTTTGTTTAAGTCGAATCGCTTATTTGTTAGCTCTTTTCTATGGTTACACTACATTTTGCCTCCGTTACGTTTTGCCTCCTCAGCAAAAAAGTTACATTTTGCCTCCTTACGTTTTGCCTACTGTACATTTTGCCTCCGTTACATTTTGCCTCCATTACGTTTTTGCCTCCCCAGCAAAAATGTTACTTTTTGCCACCTCAAACTTCGCACTGTTACGTTCTGCTAATGTTACGTCATGCTTTCATTTAAGTGCTAATTTTATTCATAAATTTTTTACTGCTTTTATATTCAATTTCCAATAGCGGCATTATAACACGATTTTTACAATGATGGACGCTGATAGCGGCTTGATTATTGACGACTTGGAGCAAGAGGAGAACAGTGAAAATATGGACCCGGATGAGGATGAAGAAGCTGCCGAACAAGTTCAATTCGAAAAAAGCACAACGACACACGGAGCATTAGCTACCACCGCTTACCCCCACCCCCAGAATTTCAAAAAAAAATTGATGTTGGATGAGGGAATTGAAGTTGAAGACAATGAGGCAGATATTTTTGAATAATAAGTCCACCATTGACAATTACAAAAAAAAATTTCCCCCTTTGTCAATCCCGATCCCGGTTCAACATGCTAATCCCGGTCCCGTGCAACGCTAATACTATTCCAACATCAGTACACTGGTCACAATTTACACATTTGTCATGTCGCAATAAAACCTTTCTTTTTTTGTGTGGTGGCAAAATTAGTGGCAAAATGTAACATTTTCTGGGGGTGGCAAAATGTAACATTTTGGCTGAAGAGGCAAAAAGTAACATTTGGCTGAGGAGGCAAAATGTAACATTTTGGCTGGGGAGGCAAAACGTAACGGAGGCAAAACGTAGAGGAGGCAAAACGTAATGGAGGCAAAACGTAGGGACACCCTTTTCTATTATTGCATCTACAGACATAGTGCTTTCGAATGATACCAAGAATGTTTGGTTTGATCAAATAAACAAAAAGTTATAAGGTTTCAAAAACGTCGGCGCCGAACTGAGCCGCGCCGAAACGAACCGACCGAAAACTTTGATTCAGCATGAAAATAATCGATCAAAATCAAATTGACAATTTATCAACACAATCAACTGCTTATCGAAAAACGAAATAAAACATTTTGACATCAAAAAATTTAGAACAAAATTACGTGTGCCAATTTGTTCGCCTCTTTTTTAATGAGTACTTTTATTCCTCCAATGTCCAAACAGTTCAAAATTTTTTCAAAAAGCTTAACATCGTCGTTTGGCATGCCATTCTTCACAATGTCCAGCTTCATGAACTGCTCTAACTTGTCCAACTTCTCCTTCATCATTTCAAATGTGTAGTAGTGAGAAGGTGTCATGTCCAACTCATTGTTCACATTAATAAAAAGTTCTTGGATCTCTTGAAGGATTTTTATGCCATGCTGGCGTTTTGCGACGAGTTTTTGGTGTATTGATGTGCAAGTGTTCAAAATCTGTGTAACTTTTTAATTAATAAAAATAATAATAATATAAAAGTTATACAATTAATATGCAAATATAAAATTCACAGAAATTGTCGAAATTTTACCAATTTTGAGTCTCGCTATTTCATTCAGCATTGTGCCAACGTTTTCTAGCCGTGCATACACCGAAACTTTCTGTCCTTCAAACAATTTATTGGCATTGACTATTAAATTATCAAAATTTTTGTTGGCCAAATTCTGTTCCGCAAGAGGCAATGTTGATTTAAGCAACAAGTCGTTGCAAAGCTTTTCTGCAGCAAATATCATTTTCGAAAGTCCAAATGAAAATTGTATGCCAAAAAATTTGCCGTCATCCATAAGATCAATCATCACATTGCTCAGCATATAATGAAATTGATTCGATTAAGCAATTTAGGCACAATTTTCAAAAGTTTGTCCAATTTTTCTTTTTGACCCCCGTTTCCATCGTTGGCCAAATTGGTTATTTGCTCCCTGGCATTCTCGAACAGTTGTTGACTATAATAAGTATTGCGAAGGCAAATGTCGTTCAGATTTTTGTCGATCAAATGTCTCAATTCAATCACCAATTTGTCCAAAGCATCGTTGGGGCCTTCATTAAGCTTAAAACTGGAAACCAATGAGCAAATTTCTTCCCAATTTATAATGCTGGTGTCCATCAGCCGTCGAATTAACACCACTCGATCCGTGATCTGATCAATGCCGATTTGCAATCGTTTTCTGATCACATTACTGTCCAACCCTTCTCCGATCATTAAATTGGTGCAAAACTGGGCAATCTTTTTTGAATGCAGAAAAATAAATGAGTGCAGTTTGAGTGTATCATTTATTTTAATCAACTCGACCAGTTGTTCAGAATTGTCTCTCAATTTCGCTATTTTTTCAATTATTTTCTCTTTAGGTTCATTATCTAACGCTTTTAATTCCAAAATGTGTTTCTCCATCATTTTGACCAAATCTGAAAAGGAGTTTTCGAATTCAGTCCAAATATAATGTTTTTATGTTTGTTTAAATTAGGCTTAAGCTCCACCAAGAGCCTTCTACGGAGTGCTCATCTCCAAAAACCTTGCTCCCGACATAACCCTAATAATTTATCTTACTGGATCCGGTTTCGTTGCACAATCCTCCGCTGATCAGGAAAAGACATAAAGGCAAATAAAATTTCATTTCAATAAAGTAAATAAATTTATATTAATGAAAGGTAATCATATAAGTTGATGGAAGATGGGGGCATTTACGAAGAAAATGCCACGTTTTTTTATATACATACAATGGAAAATCAGCATGTGAATATTTTTGGCAATTGCGTAAGTGCCACTATTCTTCTCCAACGATTTCAGAAAAGCTTAAACCCATTTCATCCATAGCGTAGTTAAGAAAATTATAGCAGAGATTGGCGTTTACAGAATGATCAGAAATCGTTAGCGTTTTTTTCTACTTCGAAAACTAGGGAACGAGTTGATAAAAAGGTAACAAGTTGATGAGAAACGAGAAGTTCGTGGGGAAGAGATAATATTTTCGTGCGCGATTACTGTTTGTTATTTCGTAATCGTTATTTAATCAATTAAGGAAATTAATTGATTAGGTATGTAGGTTTAGGAAGTGATCAATGCTGACATACATACCAAAAATATAATGCCGAATAGTTTTACTAATTTTTTAATCAAATTTATTTGTGAACAAAATGATGTGACGCCTAGGTAATTGGTAAAAATGGTTTACGTAACACGCTCGAATGCGGTAAATCATATAGCAATCGGTTCCGCTCATCGAGCTAGCACGAATCTGGAAAAAATTTTCGCAGAAACCATTTTGAAGTAAATTGTTATATGACCTTACAAAGGGAGGGCCCCCAAGTGTCCGCGGAGTTTCGGCATGAAACTTGGCACACTGATAGATCACCCCCACATTTCTACCACAAAGTGGCATTCATTTTTGCTAAGGAGGCCTGGGGAACGAGATATAGGACCTCAAAGTTTTTAAGTTTTCACTTAACGACAAAAGATTATAAGCACTCAGGTGCTGGTATGGCCTGGTGGTTGCGGTACACATCATTTCAGTGCCCACACTTCAGAGCCGCACACTTCAGTGCCCACACTTCAGTGCCGGTACACTTCAGTGCCGGCACACTTCAGTGCCGAAACACTTCAGTGCCCAGACAAAAAATTTATTTTGGCACCTACGAATCATACATATTAAAGAAAAAATTATTTAAATTATAATTATTCACATCTTTTCTATTTCCTAATGTTTTGGCATGCACTAGTGCTGCACGAGAGTCTCGACTCGAGAAAAGTCTCGGGTTTTTTGGGTCTCGGTATCGAGTCTCGGGGTCAAGTCTCGGAAAATTTTTAGGTCTCGTGCAGCACTAGCATGCACCATCAAGACTTAAAGCTGATCTTTTAAATATCCGACAAGCTTTTTGTCAAAATACAACAGTAATAAATATCAAATATTAAACAACAATCTAACTCCGAAGCCAAATAGAATAACTGGAGAAAAGTTAGAGATTTAGGGGTTCGTTAGGCTCAGGCCTAAGCCACCCTGGCCTGGGGTTCGTTAGGCTTAGGCTTAGGCTAGCCTAGGTTTAGGCCTAAGACGCAATTCCAGCATTTTTTCAGAAAAAAATGCTGGCACTGAAGTGTTACTGAAGTGTGCCGGCACTGAAATGTACCGGCACTGAAGTGTGGGCACTGAAGTGTGCGTCTCTGAAGTGCGGGCACTGAAACGATCGCCGCCGTGGTGGTTGTGTGCTCAATTTTCTTTTTGTTGTGAAAGTTCGAGTCCTCTTCGATTCAATAATTTTTTTTCTTTTTTTACCAAATTAGACATAAAAATAATGATCAACCTGCAAAATTTTATTCAATTCAACTTTTAGAATTTCAAAATCCACTTTTTCATGCATTTTTCCATTAATGAAATAAAAAATATTTTGTGAATTTTCTCTTCGTAATTGACTAGCAAATCTGTGAGAAGTTATTTTTAAAAATTTTTTCCTGAGCTCGTTTTATTGAAAGCTTGCCACCGAAAAGTTGAATTGAATAAAATTTTGCAGGTTGATCATTTTGGTAAAAAAAATAATAAAAAAATTGTTGAATCGAAGAGGACTCGAACTTTCACAGACAAAAAGGAAATTGAGCAAACAACCACCAGGCCATACCAGCACTTGAGTGCTTATAATCTTTTGTCATTAAGTGAAAACGTAAAAACTTTGAGGTCCTATATCTCGTTCCCCAGGCCTCCTTAGCAAAAATGAATGCCACTTTGAAATGTGGGGGTGATCTATCAGTGTGCCAAGTTTCATCCCGAAACTCCGCGGACACTTGGGGGCCCTCCCTTTGTTAGGGGGGAGGGGACTGTTGGTCAAAACACTCATTGAGCTGTCGATTGATACCAAAAAAATATTTGTAATGAACGCCCCACTCCAAAAGGGCATAGTAAATGACAGGCATGGACACGGTTATGAATTTCCTTAACCGTAACCGCCCGTCCTCAAACACTTAGAAACGTTAACCGTCCGTAACCGCCCGTCCTAAAAATCTCATAACCGTACGTTTTAAAATCCTATAACCGTTAACCGCCCGCGGTTAGCCGCGGTTAACCGTATTAATTAAAAATTACTAAAGTTTTCCAGATTTCGAATAATTGATTTTTCAAAGCAATTTTTTCCGATCGTGTTGTGTCGTCTTACTAAAATTCAACCAAAAAATTTTTTCTGTGTTTTTTGGCGCTTTAGATTTATAAAAAATTTTTTGGAAGTGGTGGGGGTTCGGCGGTGCCGATAGGCGCCGCCGAGAGAAAAAAAAATTGAATATTTACCGACTTATGCTAAGAAAAATTGTCAAATTTTAGGTAATTGAACGTTCTAAAAATGAGCTAATTATTTATGTAAATAGTTAGAATTTAATTTTTTATGGCTGAACTTTTTACAAGAAATAGTAATAATACTAAAAAGAGAAAAATTAAGAAAGAATTAAAGTATAATTTAAAAAATAAAGATTTGTTGCGAGAGGGGCTAGAACATTAAAGCCAGAATAGAATCGATTTGAGCGTCCAACCACTCAGCCATTGATTGTGTTGGTGCGTTGGGGATAAAAGTGAAGGAAATAAAGGCATCAATAAATTTTCCTTCAGCACTCAAAAAATAACGGATACGACGGTTAACCGCGGTTTTAGTGGTCATAACCGTTAACTGACCGTAACCGATGACGTCCAGGCCCAATACCGATCGCTTTGTCTTGAGAAGATTCACCGGAAAAATAGGTCCTAATTTGCGGAAATGCGTTAATCCGTTTTTGAACCACTTAAACTTGGCCATAATGAATCCTTTTGACCTAAATTTTGTGTCTTCCGCTGCGCACCAATCTCAAATGCGGTCATTCGACAGCTCATGATGAGACAAATCGATCTAGAGGTGAGCAAGTCGATCAGAGGCCATTGAATACCAACCGAATGAGTCCGAGTGCAAAAGTGTCAGTACCAACACAATTATTATTTTAAATGTCCTTAACCGGTTTAAAAAATGCAGGCCGCTGGCGGCCCGCCAACAGCGAGATGCGATGACGGAGCAAGTAGTGTTTTCCGGTCTCAGTTCGTCAAGACAAAATGATCGGTATATCAAACTCGTCTCAGAAGTGTCTGATCAACTTCCCCCACCCCTATAGATCGATTTGTCTCATCGAGGCTGTCGATTGATACCACATTTACGCCGTTAGTCAAGCGGGGAAAAAGGTGCAATAAGTCAAGATTAGCCCATTTTTGTTTATGGGACGCATAAACCGGCACTAGAACCAAAAGTTGGTTGAAATTTATCTTCAAAATGAAAATTAGTGCCCATTTTGGCATTTTTGTGTATATTTGAGGGTTTCTGTGCCCATTACATGCCTATTTTATTCGTGCCTATTTTTGGCGTATATTTCAGGGATCGCATATGTCCTTATTAAATGCCCTTATTTATAAGATTTGTCCTTATTTCAGGTCTTCGTCCTTATTTTGTCTTTATTTTATTGGATTCTGAGAATTTCATAAAATTTGATCCAATATTCAAAATGAGAAAATTTCGAAGCGAATTTTTTAATTATTATTTAAATTAAGCCCCTTTACAAACGAAATGGGCGATTCTGCAGTTTTTGTCCAATTTTCATAACAAACATTGTTAAATCTTTAAAAAAAGCGGCGTCTATGTCACCGCCGGACCCCTCCCATTCCTAAAAAGCTTTAAAAAATTACGGTATAAAATTTTGGTTGCAAATCTCAACAAATTGAGTCTAAAATTCAAAATTCCGCCGATCCCCCCCCCCCCCTCTAAAAGTAAAGTCAAAAAAAACATTGCGTTTTTAAAATTCTAACAAATTCAATAAAAAATAAAAGTGCACCCCCGTAATCGAACATTTTTTTGAAAAATTGCTTAAGAAAAATGCAATCTCGCATTTATGCCAAAATAAATGTTTATTAGATTTTAGAACGTTTTGAAAGTATGTCCTCCTATAACTAGCAGTCCTGTTAATTACCCTTTTAATTGCTTGAAGTAAACTCATTCCTTTTATCCCCTACAGGTAACCTGAAAAGTAAAGTGAAGACCAGCCATTTTCTCCCCTACCGATGAGTGCAGTGGACGAACCCAAATTCAGGGGCCCCTGTACAAAGCCAAGCCTGCGGGCAAGAGCCGATTTCTGAGACGGGAATTGAGGTTGAACCTCCGTTTTAAAAACGGATTTTAGAGAAAAAAAATTGACGCTATGAAATTCCCTATTTTTCCTTTTGGTATAGGCAAAGCAATTGTTGTCGCCCTTCTCCATACCGGGCGTTTTGCACTTTCTGCAACAGGAATGGAGTCGTTATGAGCTGGAACGGGCCCAATGGGAAATTGAGCGGTCAGAACTGAAGGTTTGTGCTGCAGATTGCAGTTACTAAGTCTGCCTTAAATGTGAACAAATTATAGGGAATTAAAAAACCTTTTGTGATTGATTTTATTGTTTTTGAAATTTTAGGCTCGGCTCAGCTTTTTGATTGGTGAGCGCAAATCGCAAGAGAATTTGAAACATGACTTGGTGCGTCGCATCAAAATGTTGGAATATGCGCTGAAGCAAGAGCGGTTGGTTTTTGGTTTTTGGCACTAATGTGGGTTGTATCCACCCGCCTTTTGGGTCTTAAAATAAAAAGAATTCATTTTTTTAATTAGTCAATTTGAACAAATTTTTACGGGGTTTTCTTAATAGATCGGATATTGAAAAAACCGGGCCAGACCGAAAAACTTGGGTTGCCCGAATTTTTCCGAAATCGCCCGGGGGCGGAAAACCCCGTGACAGGCCCGAACCGATCTCTAGTTTCGTTTTGCCGAATTTTTGACAAATTTTTGCATGTTTTTTTTCATTCAGGGCGAAATTTCAACAGCTGATGGTGAGCAACGAAAACCACGACAAATCTGCTGCAAATTTGGAGGAGGAGGAGGACGACGACGATGAGTTAAAAGGTTGTTTTTTTTTTTGAAAAATTGCATTAAATTTGTTAATTTCTCCCCCTCCCCCCTCAAGCATCGTCCATCAATCCTCCGTCCACCGTTCCGTTGGACATTGACGCAATTTTGCCACCACCGCCGACCCAACTTTTGGCATCGTCGTCGTCCACAACTGCCTCCGGTGCTGGTGCCAATATGCCGCCGACATCAAAGGCTGGCGGCGGCGGCGGCACTGTGCCACAGCAGACACCGACACCAACCGATCATGCCTGGGCACACGCGCGCGAAACGCTACGCCAATATTTGCAGGTTAAATGTTGCAAAAAAGGAAAGAAAATTCTCTTAATGATTTCTAAAAGAGAACATGGGCCAATTTTTAAACAATTTGTCAATTTTTATGTCCCGAGGGTTATTAAAAAGGTAATTTCTTTTTTTGTAAAATTTTAAGGAAATTGGCTACACCGAGCACATTTTGGAAGCGCGTTCTTTCCGCGTCAAGCAACTGCTTGGCATTCAACCGTCCACTGTCGCCGATGCGGCGCCAAAGCGTGGCGCAGACGGTGTCACGACGACGGCACCGGCTGCTATGACAA
Organism: Globodera pallida; assembly: GCA_020449905.1. Classification (NCBI taxonomy): domain Eukaryota; kingdom Metazoa; phylum Nematoda; class Chromadorea; order Rhabditida; family Heteroderidae; genus Globodera; species Globodera pallida. Next base: position 3,214,805 of record JAIXHY010000007.1, on the reverse strand, counting down.
AAACAAAGCCAATGAGCGGGGCGAAGAAGGCTTTGCTTGAGAGTGAACAGGTTCAGTGAAGTGTAATTGCAGGGTTGTCTCGGAAGATTGGGTCAGGTTTTGATGTACAGGTGCTCATTCATTGAAAATATTTATGAATTTGCTCTTCTAAAATTTTCCTGGGACCCTTGACGAATAATGGGTAAAGAGAAAATGCGAGCAGATTTTGAAGGTGTATTTTTGACAAAATCTCAATTTTTAGGGTGTCTATCTTGATGCCGTTTTGGAAGCGGCGCAAGCGATTGCAAATAAGTCGTCAAGGACGTCACAACGCCCTAAAATAATGAAGAACGAACGCTACAAAACGCCCAGGAATGCGGAGGACAGGTTTTTTTTAGGAAATTTAAAAAAATTTTGACAAAAAAATTTGGAAGTTTCCGGGAGTGTGGGGCTGACCCTCGAAAAATAGTTTTTAGGGCCATTTTGGGGGGGGGGGTCTGCATTCTTTATTACAATTTTTTAACAACCTAAACACCCGCGGAATACTCTCTGATAACCCTCGGGCTTGTCCCACACACTGAAAGTTCGAAAAGTTGCTTACAAATTAGAGTTTTTTAAAAAAGTCCAATTTTTTTGGAGGTTTATTTTGGGCAGTGGGCGTAGGTCAACCAACACCAGGTACTGTCGCCGTTGTGCATTTGTTTTTTAAATAATGAAATTATAATTTAGAGGCAAAATTTGATCGTGTTATCGTTAGTTCGTTTTTTTCAGCGACTGTTCATCCGACGACCAGGACGCTTCTGGCGGTGGTATTGGTGACGCGGAGCTTGACGCTGAAACGGTGAACGCGTTCAGCGAATTTGCTTTTTTGAAGAAGGAGCCGCAACCGAAGCAGCTGCAGGAGATGCGGGAGCAGTGCATGTGAGAAATTGTTGATCGACAAATTTACGATCTTTTTTCCAAAAGTGGTCGAAAATGCAAGACTTTTATCGGTGGTGGCGGCGCTTACTCATCGGCGGCGGCACAACGGCACATTTCGGTGGACACTGTGCACGGCATTCCGCCAGCAACCGCCCTCAACACAGCCAGTGCGGCTGCTGCTGAATTGATGCTGCTGGACAACAACGAGAAATATGCGGACATCAAAAGCGGTTTTGATGTGTGTGGTGTGGTGATAGAGGGGGGGGGGGGATAAAATTTCTTTCTTTTTGGCTTTTTATAAAATTTTTGATTCTTTTTCCTTTTTTGGTTTCATTTTTGGGCCTTTCAGCTCGAGATTAGAAAAAAGGCAGCGCCTTTGGCACTGTCGTTTCCCAAAATGTGAGTTGTGTCGGTCGGTTCTTGGAAATGTTTCGGTTATTCTTGACCGAAAAATTTCCGTTGAACATTTGAATTGTAAAGGAAATGATATTTTTGAATGAACCAACGCTTTGAGTATTCAACTTAATAAATTGCCGCTTTTGCGGTTCGGTTTGGGACCGCCAGTCCTGCTCGCTCGAGTTGTCCGCTCCCCACCCCCACCCGATATCTGAAAAAAAGCTTTAAAAAATGTGAGAAATTTGAAAATGATTGCGGCATTTTTTAAAAATTATTTTTGTTTTCAACAGGAGGACGATGACGACGGTGTGCAAAAGTTGCGCTGGAACATTCGGTACACATTGCGCTCTCACTACGATTCCATCAGGGCAATGCAATTCCATCCTGTCGAGGTTTGCTACGGAATAAAAATTCCCCGTTAAAAAAAATGATGTTAAAAAATGTTCCCAACAAAATTGGAACTTACGAACATTTCCTGATAAATTTAGGTCATTTTTTCATTTGCAAATTTTTTAAACAAATATGCAAAAGGCTATGTATAGTAAAAAAGCGTTGAAAAACAATCCCGAATATAAATACATTTTGTTGAAGCCTGTGCTGATCACCGCGTCGGAGGACGGCACTGCCAAACTGTGGGATTTGAGCCATTCCTCTGTTGTCGGCGGCACTGGTGCCAAAAATGAGGGCGGCGGCGGCGCCGCCAAAACTGGTCATTGAAGAGAGGAGAATTGGAATTGAAAAGCATTTTCATTTTTAAACAAATTTTTTCGGGTTTTTTGAGTATTTTTGAAGTGTTACAAGCATTTCCGGGTATTTAGAAAAAGTGATTTAAAATTGTTTGGGCCTGTTTTAGAACAGAGCTATCCGGGTTGGGGGATCGGCGATAATAACCGGTCTTGGGTAACTCTCAGCGAATTTTTTATTTCATTGTTAGCCCAATCAGCTACTGGAATTGTGGACATTGAACCGTTGTACACATTTCGGGGACACAGGTATCAAGATTTTAAATTCCAATGAACATTATATTGTTGTAGAGGCCCAATTCTGGCGTTGGACCTTGCGCCGCTGGGTGAGACTTGTTACACGGGTGGCCTGGACGGCAACATTTGTTGTTGGACTGTGCCGGCAACGGGCGGGTTGGACATTTATCAGACGTTTGGTGGGTTAAACAAAAATTTGTTTATTTATCTTATATATCTTTTCTGTAATAATAGGCTCCTTTGTTTGTTTAGCGACTCCCATTTTTGTTTGCTTTGCTTCTACTTTGTTTATTATAAAAATTAAGCGCTTTTGTCGAACTCCAATAAGGCAAATATTTCCATGTTGTCATGCATTTTTATAGGCTAGTATTGGACGCCTCCGTAGCTCAGTGGTTAGAGCGTCAGTCTTGTAAACTGAAAGTCGCTGGTTCGATCCCGGCCGGAGGCTCTTTTTTATTATTTTTTGCATTTGAAAGCAAGTCTCACACTTTAATTAACTTATTTCTTGAATTATGTATGTTTTTTATTTTAATCCTTTTTTATGCGCTTGCCATTCACGGCCTCCGTGGCTCAGTGGTAAGAGCATCAGTCTTGTAAACTGAAGGTCGCCGGTTCGACCCCGGCCGGAGGCTAATGTCTATTTTTTTTTTTTTGCTTGTCGTTTGTTTGTTGCTGAATTTTTTCTGTGCATATATAATAATTTTATAGGTAATTTATTAAAAATGGAACTATTTTTATATAGATCCGTCCGTGTTGCAAGAGCGTTTGTGCGGTCACACGGACGCTGTGTGGTGTCTGTGCTTCCATTCAGCTTCCAATCGACTGATCTCCGCTTCCGCTGATGGGACCATCAGAATATGGTGTGAAAAGTGTTGGGGAATTTTTGCATAAATGGGAAACTTTTGGCAATGTCGATTTTTAAAGGGTTGTAAAAAAGTAATGATTTTTTAAGATGTTTATGTGGGGGGTTTGAATCCGAAACTGGCCTTCCATTTGTTTAATTTTGAAACGCGAGTCCGAACATTAGATTGTCGAAAATTTTACCACCAAACGGTGCCGCAGAGGAACACTTTTTTTGTTGAAAATATGAGGATTTTTAATTTTAAAAATGGGTATATCCGGTGATTTATATTCCCAGAAGTCATGAGATTTCGAATTTTTTCAGGATTGTTGGTCTAGCGGACGGCGCAATGCCTTCACCGTTGTTGAAGACCATCCAGGTATCGGAGGAGGGGGAGGGTGGGCGCATTGTTCGTCCGCACTCCATCGATTTGGTGTCCACGGCGGACCGGCAGCAGTTGTTGTGCGCTTACCAGGGTCCATCACCATGTTGCAACATTCGCGACTTGGAGACAGGCCAAGTGGTGGTCAACTTCCAGTTTGACGGTGTGTTACTATAGGTGGTGTGCAGACGCCGTGCCCGCCGTTGTTACGTAAATCTAAACTTCAGAACCTCATAGTTTTTCATTTTTGGCCTTCCGTTTGTTCGGGCAAATAGGAATTATTTTTAATAATTATCGTCTGTCCGGTGGGAGTCGAATCTTCATTAATGTTTGGTTCCATTTTGCCTTACGGTTCAGCCAGTTCCAGGTCACGATACTGTTAAGATTAGAGTTCGGACTTGAGGACCGATCGAGAATCTCGAGAAAATCTCGTCGAAATTTACCGAGATTTCGATCAAGAATCTCGATCGGTCCGATTTCTGGTTAAGATTGTGGGCAACGGCAGCTGGGCTTCCACACTCTGAGCTACGAGCGTCTCTTTTTAAAAGGGTTCAGAAAATATTGAGCTTTTTAGGTGATGATCAGCCGGGGTCTTTGAACAAAATCGTCTCTCATCCGACAATGCCGGTGAGCATCGCCGCGGGCGAGGACAGAAAAATTCGCTTCTTCGACAATAACACTGGTAAACTTTTGTGTTATAATGATGTCCATGAACCAGATCCATCGTTTTTTCATGGTCTGATCAGAAGCATATTTTGTTGGTTGTGTGTACATTTGCGCCCCATCCTTTACAGGCAAACTGATCAGCGCCACCATGGCCCATGTTGAGGGCGTGTCCACGCTGGCCATCGATCCCAACGGCCTGTACCTGCTCAGCGGCTCGCATGATGGCTCTCTACGCCTTTGGAATGCGGAGAAGCGCGTGTGTCTTCAGGTGTGGTTGGTGGGGTTGATCCATACAATGGGCGTGTTTGGTGGGCTCAATCCACACAATTTTTATCTGCAAGTTTTGTTACTATGGACGGGATTTAAGATTTTGATTAAAATCCAGCAAATTTTAGCTATTTTCGTTTTCGAGTTTTCAAAAAATATTTGAGTAAAATGATTTACTTTTAAACATGCACAGGAAATTGCTGCACATCGTAAGAAGCTTGGCGCCGGCGTGATGGCGGTTGCCTTTCACCCCTCACGACAGCTGATCGGATCGTCGGGGGCGGACAGCTTGGCAAAGGTAAAATGGAAATCCGATCAGGGGACCCAACAACAACATTAATAATAACGGATCCGTGTATAACGTGGAAGATATGACCAATTTTCTTTTTTAAATTTTTTTTGTTTCCGGGGGTATAGCCCTTCGGCTACACGCTCCTGGTTATGATCGTGACTGACCAAACCCAACTCCCTCCCACTGGTCGCAGGTGTACAGTCCCAACTCGTCAAAGTCCGCGCAGCTCGTTGATCTCCGCCGCTGCTGCGTCGCCCTCCTCTTCGCCCGGCTCGTCCGGGCCCAGCTCTGTGGCCGGATCGCCGCAGAAGTCGTCACCCATTTCGTCGGCGATCACCTCGGCCAAGCAGCAACACAGCACGAAAATTTGATAAACATCGTTTTTTTTGTTTTGTTTGTTTGACTCAATCGATCGATCATTATCATTCATTCAATCATTTGCCCAATTAACGAGGAGGAGGAGTGTGTAATAATTGTCAGGGTTATTGGAAAAGCACCGAAATTTTTCCTGTAATTTAGTGTAACATTTTGACGCATACGATCAGATAAAAGTAACCCACTGGAGCAGCGAGAGGAATTGAATTTATTGTTGTTTAAATATTATTATACTATATATCACAACAAGTAAAGAGGGAGAGAAAAATCGTATCATCGGCAATAGATAATATAGTCGAAAAAAAGTCCAAAAATGTTTTGACGCGGGGACAGTACAGCGACGGGCTCTCGCGTTCCATCCGGATTCTCTAGTTCTTAACACTAAATTGTCGTGCCCCAAATTTTGTTCGCTCTACGACTCCCGTGACCCATTGAAAAATTTTGTTTTTCTTGAAAATTGCTGTGAAGCCAAGGGAATGGACAAAGAAAATCACACCGGCTTTTTCTGACTGCCGAGACGGAAGAATACAAAAATTGACAATCACTATAAACTATAAATAGAAGAGCATTATATGAAGGGGGGGGGGTGAGGATTGTTTGTCGTTGTTCACGAACGGCTTCAGAATAAAGGAAAAAGAATGGATTTTCGACGGTTTTTTTCATCAGTAATTTTCTCTCATCATCATCACATTTTATTATTGTATATTACTCTCTAATATCATGGTCGCTTCTCAAAAAAATCGACGTTCATCTTGAAGAACACGTACGGCTGCAATTGCAAATATTTAAAAAAAAAATACCGGACGAACCGAGCCCAGTGAAAAAACATAATTTGGCAAATGTTGTTGCCGAAACGCAATTCAGCGTTTTGTTTTTATGGCTTTCAGTGTTTCCATTTAAAATTTACCAAATAGTCGTGTACGCCCAACGACATTAGTGTAGGCGCGTCCTCAAAGGCTTCGATTGGTCCGCTAGCGGTGCCGTCCAAATGCTGGTACAGCTTGTTCAGCTCGACGCGCAGCCGTTTTTGTGCATTCTTCTGCGGTTCCATGATGGCCGCCATGAAGTTCACTGGAAGCCCATACCTGCGGGAAGGGGGAAATTTTGCAAGAAAACAAATATGAAGATCCCTTTTAAGCGCGGGTCGTTTCGGTTCCGACAACAAAAAATAACTCGTTTTCCCATTCCAACAAAAAAATTTTTTTTTAATTCCAACCCCCTCCCCCCGCCGCCGCCTCACCTCAGCACGGACTCCACAAAAACGCGCAACGCCTTTACGTGTACATAGGCGCAAAAAATTTCGCCAAAATTGATTTTCAGCCAGCGTACCAACGGCGCGTATTGGCGTTGTTTCTGTGAGATTTTGAGGCGGAAAAAAATTTAGAGAAATATTTATTTTGTTTTTTTTTGTCACCTCCTGGACTAATTTGTCCCGCTCACTTTTGCCCGCCTTCAACGACTGCTCATCGTAGACAAAATCACGCACAATAAATCTGCAAAATTCAATAAAAATTTTATTTTAGTACTAGTTCTTTTTGTGTATAAATTAATCCGTTTTTCCTTTTTTTTTGAATCGAAATTTAATATAATTGTTGTTTTTTAATTAATTAAAGTATATTTAGTGTTTAATAATATTTTTTAAAAAGATTTTTAGATTTATTTTTGGGGAAAACAATTTTTTTTAAAATAAATTAATTTATCCCCCACTTTTGTTCCCGGCACGCGGTTTTGTACTCGTCCAACACTTTTTGAAACAGTGTCACTGTGTACAGCACATGGTCCGCGTCCTCTACAATTTTGCACGCCGAGCCGGGCACAACCATTTGGGCAAATGTGTGGTATTTGCTTTCCCATTCCTTGGCCAAAAGTCTTGAAAAAAAAGAAATTTTAATAAAAAAAAAAATAGAGAAATTAACATTTTTTATTTTTAGAAAAACTGCGCCGCCAAGGATAAAAAATTGTATCCATTAACCAGGGGGAAATATTTATTTTTGGGCATTTTCCGATACCCCCTCCGGCGGGGTTTTGACCGGCGCCATGAACCCCCGGTATTTTTACTGAAAATTTCCCTATTTTTCTTTAAATGCCCTCTGGCTTAACATAATCCAAAAATTGAGGGAAGGGGAGGGGGAAAGGGATTTCAAAAAAAATTTTATGCCATTTTTGTTACCCCCCCCCCCATACTTTGGCACAACGACACAGACGGTCTGCATGTACTCGGAGCCAAGCACAAAGTCCTCCGCCTTCACCAAATCGGACAAATCACGCGTGATCAGAGAGCCACTGAACGAAAACGATAAAATGTTACTCTAAAAAAATATCCCTTTTTTTAAATGGGAAAAATTTTCGCAAGGCAAATTATTAAAAAATGAACCCCCATTTTAAGCAATAATTTTATAACATCAAAATTTTACGCTGTTTTCCTGTCAATTGATGAAAGCGCATTTTTGAGCGAATTGTACGAAGCCGCCTTCGTTTTCAAGTCGTTTTCAATTTGGCTGACTTGCTGAAAAAAAAAGAATTTTCCCGGGGGATTTAGGCGATTTTTCCCCCCAAAAAATAGGAGGTTTTTTGCTTTATTTTTATTTTTTTGTTGAAAAACCTTTCCGATCAGTTCGCTGAGCGCCTTCAGCGACTGCTTGACCGGATAGCGCGCAGCCTCCCACTGAAATTTGGTCACATATGTGCGCATGTCCTCTAAAAATGGAAGGTTAAAATATTGAAAATGAATCGTAACAAAATTGAAAGGGTTTTAAAATAAAATTCGCGGAATTTCCATAAAAAAATTTGAGGTGTACTGACATTTGTAGAAAAAAACCAGGGACGTAGCCAGAGGGGGGGTGGGGGGGGGGGGGAATTCCCCCCCCCCCCCGAAATGAAATTTTAGAAAAAAACCTAGGGGTACAAAAATAGGAAAGCATTAACGAAGCCAAAGAGTTCAAATATAGACATTGGATAAAATGTCCAAAAAAATGAACGGTCAACCAAAGTATTTTTTGCAAAAGGAACAAAAAATAGGCAAATTTTGGGTTTTACGGCCTCCAAAAATGTGTAAAAAATTGTAAGAAAATTTCCTTTTAAAAATCCGTAATAAAAAAATAAACGCACTCCCTGAGACGACCAAATTTTCCAACAGTTTGTTCCTCTCCTCCTCAAGCACTTCCGAAAAGTATTGGACCAATTTTCGTGTTGTCCTGCAAAATTTGCATAAATTTTTTTGTTTGAAAAATCTGCAAAACTGTTCAGTAGCCGTGTCCAATTTGGCCAGGTCATCCGACAGGCCTACGAGCTGATCAAGCGTGCCGACCTGAAAAAAACACGAAAAATTTTTTTTTCTGAAATTTGAAAAATCTCAACAAATTCGATTTAGCAGTTATTACTTATTAAAAAAAACTTAATTTTAGAGAGATTTCGCTTAAAAATTATTCTTTTTAAACGATGCAGGAAAAATTCCTAAAATTAAACAATTTTGAGCCTTGACCAATTTAAAGAAATTGTTTTTCAACACAGAGCCCGCCAGCAGATTTCGGGGGGGGGGGGGGCAAGCCAAAAAAGTCGATTCTTAGGGGTGCATTTTTACGTTTTTATTGCATTTTTCTTAAAGAATTTTTGCCAAAAAAAGTTTGATTTTTGGGATGTGCCGCCGAGAAATTTTACAAAAATTTAACGATATTGTTAAGAAAAATTGGTCCAAAATTACAAAGTTTGAAAACAAAAAGTTCCTCTTTGGTTTTTTTCTCTCTCAAACATTTTGGGGGAGGGGCCCGGGCCCCCCTTTGCTACGGCCTTGCCCCTCGGCCTCCCCCCACCCCTTGCATTTTTATTTCATAAAAATTAAAACAATTGTGGACCTTCAAATCTGGTATGTTAAATTTGCTGTTTGTGCTCAAATTTTGGGTGATCGTCTGCAGACGTTCCCATGTCTCTTGGGACGTAGCATCGCCGGGCGCCGAAACGATCCAAAGTTCGGCGGTTGACATCAAAAAAATTTATTGTTTTTGGGAAATTACAGTTGAACGCCGATAGACCTGAAAATGAAAACAAAAATTTTCACACAAATGTTCCGGCAAATTGTCGAAAATTTATGTCCAGCGAATTGGAAAACCTAAATCCAACGATCCAGCCTCGAAGAAGAATTATTGCAATTAAAAAGTCGTTTTTTTTTGTAAAGTTTATTCTATTTCTACGCTTTAGCAGTGTTTTAAAGGTCAATTTAAGCTTTTGGGATTTAACCGGTTTTTGTTGGCGAAATTGCCAAATTTTACATTTTCGAGATTTTTGAACTAAAAAAGCCAGAAAAATCAAGAGCCCTGTGTGTTTGTTTGTTACAATAAAAACAAGAGCAAAAAATCGGATGGATGCGCGTACAAAAGAACGCGAAAGAACCAAAGACCAAAAATTCAGACAAAACGCCACAAAAGCGTAAATTTTAAAAACATAAATTAGCCCATAATTTAGGCGGCCTTTATGACCAAAATATGCATTTGTCTGTGCTTCAAACCCCTCAAATAGGCAAAATCTTGTTTTGAAATTAGTCTCAAAGTGCTAAATGCAAACAAAACTATGCATAAAAAAGAAAAGGTAATGTAAAGACACCTTTTTAGTGTTAATTGTGAATTTTCTGGTGGGTGGGGGTCTTGTCATTAAGAAGAGTGATCAAAATTATGAACCGTGCAAAATTTGGGGTATTAAAACTGCATAAAGAGCCCTAATTAGTAAGAGAGACAGACGGCTGGTGGGTGGGTGGAACGTGCACTAAGAATATGCATTTGCTTATAAAGCCGTTCTCCCCAATTATTTATTTCAATCATTTTAAATGTACCGGTGCCATTTAACTGCAAAAAGCATCGAAGCTCCGCTACCTATCTTTTGAAACGTTAATTTACCAATTATTTCGATAAAATAAATATTTGTGTCCTTAAATCCCCTACGCCGATCAAATGCTAAAATGCCAAAAACATTTTACTTTTGTCCTGTACATTTTTTCCTACTTTTTCGCGCTTTGTGGGCTTTGTTTGCAATGTTCGAAAATTGCAAATACCGGCATTTGCCGGGACCCGCTAAACACAAATTAATTAACAGAATTTATCAAACGATTAATGCTTAAACATTTTAAGTATTTTAATTGCAAAAATTGAAATAAGACTGTATAACTTTTTTAAAGCGTCCTTTCGGTCAAACTCTCAAAATTCGGGCCTTTCTACCCTATTGTTTTGGGCATTTTCCCGGATACTGGACCAAGACTCAAATCACGGCAAAATTTCGGGATCTTTAATTTCATTTTTCGAAAAATTAATTTAAAAAATTGCCGTAATTTAATGAAACAATTTTTAAATTTTATTTTAAAAGATGTGAAAAAATATAATTTTATGCGTCTCTGTTACTAAAAATATGGAGGAATTATTCGCGCAACAATCTCAACAGTGTTTTTGAACGTCCGATAAAATCAATTCTAACGAATGAGCACTCCGAACAATGAGGCAGCCGCCACAACTGAAAAATTGGTGAAAAATGAAGCAAATTAAGTGATAAATGTTCCAGAAAAGCCCAAAACGACACAAACTCCGACTTTCCCGGCCCCGAAGGATCGAGCACAGTGCTTTCATTGCTCAGAGTTAAGCAAAAATGTTATTTTTTTTACCGATAGGCTTGCAGAAAAATGCCGAACATAATTGCAGCAGATCCGGCACCGGATGCCATCGTCGTGGAAACAATTGGCGCTGATGGCTTTGGCGTTTCCGTCACGCTTGTCGACGGCACCGATTTTTGCGTTGTCAATTTGGACGCCGACCCTTTGGGGCTTGTGAATTTGGACACCGCCGGCGGCGGTTTGTCTGTTCCTTTCGAAATTGGGCCGATGTAAGGCCCATAAACAGAGCATGTCATAATCTGCGGCTTTGGGTCATGAGTGAGGGCAGAACAATCGGCCTCCCCAGTCAGGCAAAAGCCCTCCTCCACGCAGCCCATGAAGTGCTCCTCGGCTAAACATTTTTTGGAAGGCTTTGTTCATCAAATTATTTATAAAAAATGCCTAATTTTATCAAAATTTCAAAATACTCTTTTATTGTGAAAAAATACACTTTTTTAAAATATTTTTAACGAGAAAATGACTAAAATATGTTTTTCCGGGAACGGGAATTCAAATTTTAGCGGGGACCGGGATTCCTCGTTAAAAATTCCATTAACTTAATTCTTATTAAATTGCTTTAAATTGTTGAAAAACAAATTTAAAAAATACATATTAAAAACCTTTTTTTATTTATTGTTGGCATAATTTTTTTAGGTAATTCTCACAAAAATTGCTCTTTCCCAGCCGTGAACAGGTTATTGTCCCGCATAACTGCTCATCTTCACGAACGCATTTCTCAAACACATTTTTCTGTTTTGAAGAAATCCATCTTGGGCATCTTTTTGTCTCGTCATCATTCCCAGAATGAGCTGAACGTTCAAAAATTATTAAATAAGTAATTTAATTTACGACATTATTTTATTTTAAATTTTCATTTAAATGTTAAAATTAAGTATATTATGTTCAAAAGGTTAATTTAAACAAATTCATTATGCATTTGGGCCATAATGTTTATTTATTATTAAAAATAAGTATTTTAATTATTTTATCGAATAAAATATTAATAAATTAATACAAAAATTTGTAATAAGTTGAATACCCACCGATTTAAATCATTTGTTTAAATTATTTAATATCTTAGTTAAGCGAAATATATGTTTAAAAATAAGTGTCCCAATTTTTAAATGTTTTTGGTAAATAGCGTAATGAGCCTTTAATTTGTAAGCAGGCAGTGATATTAAAAAAGTGGCGCTTGTTTATGCCACCTGTTACACTAATTAAGGTTGGTTGTGCAAATTACGGCTCGTTACGGTATCTATCGCCCGACACCCAAATACCGTACCATAATGCATGCATAAAAGAAGGCACAGAAACAGAAGAAAATGGTTGTTGCTGCTGCTGGTCGTCGTCATATTTGGCCCAAAAACAAAATATAGCAGCACTAAATTAACTGAAAATTTAATTAACAATTTAATAATAAATGTTTATAAGCTATTTTTGAAAATTAGAGAGGATTAATTTTTAAAAATAAACGGCGTACGGACCGATCACAGACGGGAGAAAATAACTTGCACTAACCTTATGCATTTGTAGGTGCTAAAAACTCAATTTAGGCGCCTAAAAGAGGTGTCAAAATTTAGAAAAAAAACTTTTCCGAGGAAATTTGTAACTTTTATTTTCAACATCTACTTACTAATAAAGAAAGGACTTGAGAATCGAACAGATTCAATTCAAGAATCTCGAAAAAATCTCGTCTAGACTTACCTAGATTTCGATCGAGAATCTCGGTCGTTACTCTACTTAATAGCACTTTCAGTAAAAGAAATTGGAATTGTAACTTAAAATTGACAACTCAAATTAAAATTGATTAATTCGCAAATTTTTGTTCCTAAAGACATATATTAAATTTGTTTTAAAATTCCTAAAAAATGTGATTTTTTTTATATGAAAGAAATGTCTCAAGCTTTAAATGAATAAATGAATGGGTGAATAACACAGCACACATTTCTTATGAATGAATACAACACACGACGTATAAATGGCATTTGTTCGTCAACACATTTTTGGAGCAAAATGAATCACTTAAAGAAATATATTTTGGTGGATTCTCGGCTAAATGTCATATTTTGTGTTGAAAATTCTAACGAAAAAAAAGTGAATCATTTGGTGTTATGGAAGGTTACGATAAAGGAATGAAAAAAAATTGTGAAACAAACAAACAAACAAATTTCGCTGACTTGACATTTTGTCGGCTGGAAATATTGCAATTAATGGAAAATCGTATACTTATCCAATTGAACATTTTGCCACCTGAGTCAAAATGCCGAAACTTGAATTTAACGAGAATCGAGACTCTCGAGCATCCCTAATGCATATACCCGCCCTACTGGTCGCCGTTCAGGACGCGGCTGGAGGAAGTTCAACGGCCACAGTTTCCCATGGCCGCGCCGTTTTATTGTTCAGTTGAAATCTTTTGAAACCACTTTGGCTTAATGTGTTACTATTTCTTGATTTTTTGCTGCACCATATTCTTAAGTTATGTTTAAAAAATATTTCGCTAATTTGTAAGGATAAATTTATGCAAAAGCCATTTTAAAAATGATCGAATTGTCATAAATGTGAAATGAATTGTCCTCCCCGACCATAAATTAAATAAATCGCAATAAAATCATACTTAAATACAAAGCAAATAAAGGGGGCCCAAAGTGCCTAAGGCTTTCAAAATTTGCGTCAATTCAAAAACAATAAATGATAAAAACTCGTCAAAACAAAATGCCCAAAAAAACTAAATAGCTCCAAATTCAAATCTTCAACGAATTCTCGTCACCGCCGAAGGGTCGTTTTGGAGATCGAACGCCTCTAAAGGCATGGCACTTCCGACCTCTTCATCCTCATTTTCAACTGTTGAGTCTTGATTACCGGCTGCTTTCATGGTAGCCTTGATCTATAGAAAATTTTTGTTAAAAAATTTAATTGTAAATAAAAAAAACTTAAATTTAACAAATCATTTTGTATAGTTTAAATTATTTATAAAAAGTTTTCTGCAGCACAATCAATCACCTCTCGCGCCATCTCATCCTTCAACTCTGACCACCGACTGTTCATCTCCGTATGCATGCTTTGCCGTCGCTGCTCCCATACATTGTCAACTCGCGCAGCAACATTGTCCGCTTCCAACTTTATGTTGGCCATGCGCAATATGTACAGCTTGGACAGCTGGCCCATGCGCCAGGCAAGAACCTTAATTTGGTTCTCAGTGCTTGCTGCTGCTGGTGCTGTTGACATGAAAAGTTTTGTGGGGGGGGGGAAATTGTGAATAAATTGCCCCTCGGGGGTGAGAAAATTTGCATTCAAATTTTTCGTAATAAATAAATTTGGCACTAAATTTTATTTTATTTTTATTCGGAAATGGCTAAATAATCAATTCTTTGTCTTCTTTTAACTGTGCCCTGTTAAAGCTCTTCAAGAGTTACCCACTGACCCACGTGATTTTATGGATAAAGGTTGAAAAATTCAAAATATTATCCATTCGGTACTTTTTTCGGTACTCAAATTTTGTTCGGTCGGTACATTCGGTTCTCAGATTTTTTCGGTCGGTACTTTTCGGTAAAGTACCGGTACCGAATAGTACCGAAAAAGCGTCGGTACTTTCCCGTACCGACCGAACACTATTTTTAACCCTAAACACGATTTTGTGTTGTACAGCAGCAGTGCCTTCTGATGTCAGAGAAATGCCAACCCATTCTCGGCATCGTGACAAGCGTCGCGGCATGAAGTAATTGTAAAAGTAAGAATGGTGCGCCAGCCAAAGTCGTTTGAATATGACGAAAAGTGCCTTCAAAATTGTTAAATAATATTTCTCGAGCCAATTTGGCGTGGCATTTTAAAAGGGCATTGAGAGGTTACATTTTTTTAAAATAAAACGTTTTACGGTTTTATGCCGCCAAAAACAGCAAATTCGATTTCTGTGATTGAAGAATTATGTAATTATTTATTTTTGACTAAATCGTTTAATAATTTCACTTATAAAATATATTGATAATTATAGTGCTTCTATTGGGTAAAAAGACGATTCGTTCCCGGCCGATTCGTTCCCCCCCGATTCGTTCCCTTTTTTTGAGTTTTTTCGTTATAACTTCTTTCTAATTCAACCAAATCGAACATTTTCGATATCATTCGAAAGCTTACAACTAGGAGAAGCTTACAAAAGCAAAAGCTAAGCGATTGGCAAAATTTCAAGAAAGTTATGGCCAAAAAACGCTTTATGGCCATAACTTTTTTGAAATTTGGCCAAAAGCTTAGATTTAGGGCTTGTAAGCTTCTCCTAGTTGTAAGCTTTCGAATGATATCGAAAATGTTCGATTTGGTTGAATTAGAAAGAAGTTATAACGAAAAAACTCAAAAAAAGGGAACGAATCGGGGGGGAACGAATCGGCCGGGAACGAATCGTCCTCCGTCCTTCTATTGTTACTTTATTATTTTTTATAAAGTTTTAAAATTTCTTCTTGATAATTTAATTTCTTTATTTTACAAAGAATATGCAAACAAACTGCGGTTGCATGCAGCATTCCTTGAGCGGATGCTTTCTCGCCCTTTCATGCCCCGTGGGAGACTAATTTATTAATTATTAACTTATGTTTAAAGAAATTGTTTTTTATTTTGGCTTTCTATATGGAAATTAGAGCCCGGTCGAGACGAGATCTCGTCTCGAAATCTCGAAAAATCTCGACGAGATTCTCGAGAAATCTCGTCTCGACATCTCGTCTCGAATAAAACTGAATTTTCGAGATTTTTCGAGATACGAGATTTTTTCGAGAATCTCGTCTCGAGTCTCGCTCGAAAGAAGCTCGAGATTCTCGATCTCGACTCCAAAAATTTTTCATGAAAACAGTGCTTTTCTTAACAAAGATTGCCAATTTTTGTAAAAAATTCCCCCGGCGGCGCCTGTCGGCACCGCCGACATACTTCATTTTGGCTGCAAATCTCTTAACAAATTGAGTTAAAATCCGGATACGGACACATTTCAATTCCGGTTTAATTTTAATCAGACAATACAACTCGATCGGAAAAAAATTCGCTTTGAAAAAACATTTTTTCGAATTTTAGAGAAAACTAGTGAATTTAAATAATGCGGATATCCGCGGACTGATATCCGGATATGAGATTTTGGAACGCCACGGATACGGACGGATACCGGATATGAGATTTTGAGGGCGGACGGATACGGATACAAAAATTCGTATCCATGCCCACGCCTGGAATAAAAATTCTAAAAAAATATTTTTGAAAAATTCCTTAAAAAATGTTTAAAAAATTCTAACAATTTTCTCACCTGCTCTTTCTAGAGCCCATTGGTCCAAAATGGTTAAATTTTGAAAACATTTCGCCAAGAAAAATTAACGGGAACGGGAAAAAGAATAAAAATAGAATTTCCGGGAACGGGAACGGGAATTTAAAATCCAACGGGACGGGAACGGGATTCCCGTTTTTTTCCCGCATGCGGCAGACAACATATGGTCAGACACTATATCCCCTCACCATTGAATTTTCTTTTGATTTTCAAAACCTTAGAACACAGGCTTACACTTATATTTCGTTACCAAATTTTGCAGCCATGCATTTACTGATCCCTTCTTACCCTTACAAAATTTGGTGGATTTCTGAGAATTTTGAAAAAAAATTAATTTTCATCAAAAAAATCTCGAATCTCGACTGTTCCAGCTCGAGATTTTTCGAGATCCGAGATTTTTCGAGAATCTCGTCTCGACATCTCGTCTCGACTAAAATGAGCTTCACGAGATTTTTCGAGATCCGAGATTTTTTCGAGAATCTCGTCTCGAGTCTCGCTCGAAGCTCAAGTCCGGGCTCTAATGGAAATATTGTAATAAAATTTTTCAATTTAAAAGGCTGTAGCTAAAATTTTTAATTTTTTTTTTGTGAATTATTTGTTGAACTGTTCTATATTTTTAATTTATAGCATAACTTAATTAAAATTTTTATACAATTTAAAAGCAATCAGATATTGAATACATTATGTTTTGCTTCGCAAGTCCTCAATATACATAATTTATTGTCAATAAATATTTTGTTTTGCATTTTCATTATTGATCCCTCTGTATGTCACACCCATTGCCCATAAATTCATGGAACGACCATCAACTCGTTTTTCACCAACTCGTTTTTTTATTCAACTCGTTTTTTTCCTTAAATTTTCAAAAGAGCTTAGGGGTTTGTTAGGCTTATAAGACACCCTGGCTTGGGGTTCGTTAGGCCTAGGCCTAAGTTTCTGCGCGATTTTGATCATAAATACATTTGTTACTAAAAAACGAGTTCAATTTTTAATTCTTTTTTATTCAACTCGTTTCAAAAATCAACTCGTTTCCAAAAAAAACGAGTTGATATTTTACCAAATTCATGTCCTTTTGACCATTCCTCAACATTTCTATGCCATGTTGCTGCGCTCCCTCCACCCCAAACGGTTGATCCTTCTTTAGAAATTCTTCGCTTCTTCACTTTCACAAATTTTTAATATTCGTTTAATAGACTGATGTTGACCAACTTCAAGCCTTTAATTAAAACATGAAAATTTGAATTACAAACCCCGTTTATTTATGGAAGAATGCCCCCATTCAGGGCAGGCGCGCGCACCGCGTTTTGCACGATGTGCGGCCGCGCAATTTTTCGGTGCGAGCGCAGCCCTGTTGCCATTCTTCTCAAACTAAAAATAAAATTTCCGGAAATTTTGATTTTTTTTAAATAAACGCCTTAAAATCTTTTTGTTATGACTAAGTAACGCAATGTTTTTCGCATACATACATACAGAGGATAGCCTCAAAAAATTATTTGATTGTGCCATGCCCCGCGACGCTCCTCCCCATTTTTGTTGTTGTTCCTTTTCTTTTACAAGTCAACAACACTTGTCCACATTTTGGCCATTTTCAGCTTTCACTTTATTCATTGAACAACAAAAGTATGCGTATCGTTGAGTTTTGAAATTGTTTAAAATGGTTGCGCGCAAAAAATAATTTTTGAATAAAAATTCATCATATCTTTCTGAATAGCACCTAATAAAACGTAAAAGTGGCTTTGGGTAATTTTGAGTCTGGGAGTTCAAAGCGATATTTACTCACCGTTTTGAACAATTTCAAAATCCTTTCTGCTGCGGGAAGCCCGTAAAAAACAACGGCATTTTTACGGGAAAAAGGCCGGGATTTTTTTAGCGCGCCTTTTTTCAAATCAAACAATTTAATACAAAAGGGGGGGGGGCGGGGGCGGGGGAGTAGGGGTCATTAGCGTCCCGCCACTAACGTCCCGGCCACTAGCGTCCCGCCACTAGCGTCCCGGCCACTAGCGTCCCAGGCCACTAGCGTCCCGGCCACTAGCGTCCCAACCAAAAAATATTTTTTATTTTATTCTTTAACAAAAACCGACATTTCGCCCACGGCGTCTTCCATTTCGAACCCCGGACCCGGGTCTGAACATTTTTTTGAAAATTTAAAAAGTTTTTTTAGGAGTTTTCTGGGCCGTAGAATACGAATCTGACATTCATTTTGCCCAATTCTAATCCCGGACCCGAATTCATACTTTTTGAGAACGGTTTTGAGACCAGGATTGATTTCTGAACGTTTTTAAATTTTCGTGTATGTTATCTCCGACCTCGAGTCGGGAACGAAGTTTTTCGAGGGTTAGAAGTTCGGGTCGGAGAATTCTCCTAAAAATTTCCGGTTTTGTTTAGTGGGCGAAATTTGTTAAAAAAATGTTTCAGAAACAAATCAGAAACCCTTGGATTAGGGGTTCATTAGGCTTAGGCCTAAGCCACCCTAGCTTGGGGTTCATTAGGCTTAGGCCTAAGCCACTCTGAACTTAAGGTTCCTGCTTTACTACATGAACTTTGGTGTATACTGAACGATGTCACTTTATAAACAAAGACAAAGCAAAAAAGCTATTCAAAAGCGTTTAGAAGCTTAAAGATGCAAAAATTATAAATTG
This sequence comes from Globodera pallida, assembly GCA_020449905.1. Lineage (NCBI taxonomy): Eukaryota > Metazoa > Nematoda > Chromadorea > Rhabditida > Heteroderidae > Globodera > Globodera pallida. The sequence continues at coordinate 3,196,148 of JAIXHY010000007.1, read as the reverse complement.
TATTCGAAAATGTAATTTTGCTATTATATTTAATCAAATTTTGCAGTCCAAACAATATTAAAAAAATGGTTGGGACGCTAGTGGCCGGGACGCTAGTGGCCGGGACGCTAGTGGCCGGGACGCTAGTGGCCGGGACGCTAGTGGCTCGGGACGCTAGTGGCGGGACGCTAGTGGCGGGACGCTAGTGGCCCGCTTCGGGGGCGGGGGGGGGGCATCGGCGTAATTCTCTAATTATAATTTAGCATGTCAAAATCACAAAGTTTGGGTGGTCGGATGAAGCGTTTGCTGGGCACCGGCGATGGTGCGGATGTGCACTTTTTGGTGGGGGAAGGAGATGAAAAAGAGGCGAGTTCACAAAATTGTATTGTCGCGTTCGCATAAACTTGTATTTATATTTCACACTTAAAATTGGTATTAAGGATTAAATTTTTAATATAAATATGTTTTAATAAATAATCGTGAAAAGATATTTTAGGCTCGTCCTCCGAATCAGATTTCCACTTTGAAATAATTCGAGCCTAGAGCCCGAATTTAGAGCATTTATTTAAATTTGTCACCGCCGCTAAATGGAGGACCGGGGAAGGAGAGGCGGTGATGAAAGAAAGGAAGGAACGGAAGCGGAAGATGGAGAAGCGAGCGGTCGGGAGGCAACATAAAAGGAGAGGACCCGACCCCCGAAGCAATCATTCCATCAGCATTGCACATTATACATCGAATCATCGATCAATCCATCTAACCAAAGAATAAAGCATTGTGAAATCCCCGAACCCCAAAAGGAATCGATTGAACCTCCCTCGGGACAACTTCGGATAATCGGGAATTACGCATATTATCAGAAGGGAAAGAGCCGGGATTAAGGGTTCCTAGGAATCATACCTAGAAGGTCGGAATATAAGCCCCAAGGGAAAGGGTTATTCGTGACAAGTGGTGCAACGGCAACGGACCGGAACCGACGACATTGGGCAATAGTTAGTTCATTGGGGTCAAAGGATTTGATCAAAGGGGATTTATTTGATCAAAAGGATCTGATCAAGGGAATTTTTTGATCAAAGGGTCGGATCAAAGGGATTTGATCAAAGGACGATTTGATCAAAAGGGATTATTATTGGGGAATTTCGCGTACACCGAGTGAGCAAAAAGGGCTGAACAATAAGTGCAATGTCAGCAGCCATAAGAATGGCAATTGGGACAATGGTAGAAAGGCTGATAGGGAGACTAAATGAAGTCCAGCCAATCACCCAAGCAGAGCAAAGAACAGAAGAGGGCTTAAATAAATTAAGAGAAGAAAGGGTGATTATCAATGGGCTGTTAGAAAGAATTGAAGGGAAAAACAATGAGTGGGACATTTTTTTAAGGGGACTGGATGAAACAGTTCGGGAAGGGGAAAACGAAAGGTATGCGCTTTTTAGGCGCCAGGATAGGCACTTTTATGAATGGGTAGAAGAAGGGAGAGAAGTGATGAACCGGGTGAACATTCTTTTGGCAAGTGAAGACGAAGAGAGTTTAGCGGGAAGTGTAAAGTTGATGAATGTAGGGTTTAGGGAAGGGAGAAGAGAAGAAGGAGAAGAGGTGAGAGAAGAAGTTCTAAGGGGACCAAGACAGCGAGGGGGGCCGGCAAATGATAATGTGAGTTTTCCTAAGGCCCCATGGCCATATTTCGAGGGCGACCCCTTAACATGGCCAGGGTTTTGGCAACAGTTTAGCGCCAATGCAGGGGATAAAAATATACCGGAAGTTCAGAAATGCTCTTATCTGCTGTTGAGCTTGAGGGGCAAAGCAGAAAGAGCGGTAAAAGGGTATTTGGCCACGAGCGAAAATTATCAATTGATTGTAAACACCCTCAAACGCCAGTTTGGCGACATAAAAGTGATAAGGGAAGCCCTTCAAAACGAGTTATTAAATTTACCAATGGCAAATGAATCTGTGGTATCCCTGCGCACCTGTTTTGAAGAGATGGAAAGAATATGCCGACAACTGCAAAATACGGGCTTGCAGCAAGGGGAAGATGGGGAATTCATGTTAATGACGGTGAAGAACAAGTTCCCAAGGGCAGTAATATTGGACATTTTGAAAAAAGAGAAAGAATCGGGGAAAAAGTGGAAAATGGTCGAGTGGAGAGAAAGTTTGAACGAAGCCATAACTTTGAGGGAAGAAGCGCTTCGGTGCACAAGAACTTTGAGCTTGAACACTAACCACTTTAGCCAAAAACGGCACGAAGGGACATACAAGGGAAACAACGGGTTTAGAACAAACGGGTTCAACAAAAGTGGAGAGGTTCGAAGGGTCTTTAGCGTCCAAGAAAAGGGACGACTAGACGGGACTAATAAATCGGGAATAATCCCGAAGTGTTTCCTATGCGGGAAAGTCCATTGGGCTGCAAACTGCAGACAAATAACGGGGAGAGAAGCTCGGTTGAAAATAATAAATGAACAAGGAAGATGCCATAAATGTCTGAGAAAAGGGCATGGGAAACTGCAGTGTTCAGGAAAAGGATGCATGATTTGCAACCAAGACCATCACAAGGCAATTTGCCCAAGAGGCCAAACAGCTAGAACGGGAGCAAATACGATGGAATTGGGAAATAGGACACAACAGCGTCAAATACGCCCGAATGTCGAACAAAGAACCGGGACCACAATGGCGGTCACCGAATTGCAAAAATTCAAAAGAAACGAAGTTTTGTTGATGACAACCAGGGTGAAAATTTTTGCCGGTCTAAGCTCACACCGAAGCGTATCGGCAATAGTGTTTTTTGACTGTGGAAGCCAATCGTCATTCATCACGGACGAGCTGATCAAAAAATTGAGTCCACCTCGAGTAGGGGAAGGGGTTTTAGACTTACTGTCGATACGCCAAAAATCACCAACGAGGATTAATTCACCTAAATATTTTGTGAAACTCGAACTAAGTAACGGAGAAAGAGAAGGATTAATTGTCAATAGAATTGACCATGTCACAGGGAACATAAAAAGAGTGGACATGAATTCGGGGGAAACGGTAATGCTAAATGAGAAGCCAGATATTTTGGTTGGCATGGCTGAATTTTGGAAATTTTTCAAAGGCGTTTCCCCAATAACAAGTAAACTATTCCGCGTAGACACGACGACAGGCCCAATTGTATGTGGTCAACTCGAGAAAAGCTTGGGCGATACACCATTGGAAGGGTTTACCGCAGCAGTGCGAGAAGTAAAGGAAGAACAAGAACCCAAATTCTGGAATTTAGAAACTATTGGCGTTTGGGATAACCCAGAGGAAAAAGACGATGAAGTTGCACAAAAAATGTTCAACGATTCGGTTGCACGAAGAGAGGGTAGATATGTAGTAAGTTGGCCTTGGCGGAGCCCGAAGGAAGAATTGCCAACAAATTTCGCTTTGGCCTATCGGCGATTGGTGTATTTACTGGGAAAAATGAAAATGGTTCCAAACCAATTACATTCGCTAGACACATTATTCAAAGAAAATTTAACGGAAGAAATTGTGGAAGAATCTGAAATTAAAGGTCATACAGAGCATTTTCTACCTCATCACAGTGTGTTTACGCCAGGGAAAAAACCAAGAGTGGTTTACGATGGGTCGGCAAAAGTTAGAGGGGGCAAATGCCTAAACGACATGCTCTTCAGAGGACCAATCGAAATGCCTCAATTACCAGGGTTACTAATAAGATCACGCATTCCAAAAATAGCGCTGTGGGGAGACATACAACGAGCATTTTGGACACTAGAGTTAAAAGAGGAAGACAGAGAATACGTTAAATTTTTATGGATTAGAGACGTGATGAAGCCAATCTCACAGTCAAATCTTCTAGTGCTACGGTTTAGAAGGGTCCCATTTGGGGTAATTTCATCACCCTTTTTATTAGGAGCAGCTGTGCGTCACCATCTGAAGCAGGAAAAATCAGACCTCGCAAAAGAAATTGGGAAAAATTTATTTGTAGACAACGTTTTTGTAGGGTGTAAAGATGAGGACGAAGCGCTCGAGAAATATACACAAATGAAAAGGCTATTTAAAGAGGCAAGAATGAACTTGAGGGAATTCGTTTCAAACTCACAAAGGGTAAACTCGAAAATTCCGGAGGAAGACAGGTTAGAAAAGGAAAAACCAAAAGTAATGGGGGTAAAATGGGATATAAAATTGGACGAGCTCTCACTAGAATTTCCGGAACTGGAAAAATCCAAAATAACCAGAAGAAAGGTCCTGAAAGACCTGAACTCTATATTTGACCCTTGTGGATGGGCAGCGCCATGCCTCCTCCCGGGAAAGTTATTTTTCCAAAATTTATGGGACTCAGAGCGAAAATGGGACGACCAAATAGACGAAAATCAATGCAAAGAGTGGAGAAGAATCACGGAAAGCTGGGAAGCAAGCTCATTCCAATTTAAAAGAAAAGTAACATTAGACGAAAGGGCGAACTTACAATTACATGTGTTTGTAGACGCATCCAAATATGCATACGCGACGTGTGTATATCTCAGGAGTGAAGGGGAAGAAATCAAAATTTGCCTCTTATATTCAAGAAGCAGACTTAAACCGAAAAAGTTAAACGTCTCTATTCCACGAATGGAATTGTTGGGCGTCCTGATCGGGTCACGAGCGGTAAAATTCGTGGAAGAAGAATTAGGAATAGAAATCAAAGAAAAGTTTCTATGGTGTGACTCAAAACCCGTGCTTAGTTGGGTACGGTCTAAAGAAGATCAACCAAGATTTGTGGCAAATAGATTGGCAGAAATAAGATTAAACATTGGACTGGAGTTCAGATACGTACCAACAGAAGACAACCCGGCAGATGTTGCAAGCAGAGGGTGTACACCGGAAGAATTAAAAGAACACAAGTTATGGTGGGAGGGCCCAGAGTGGCTGAAAAAGCCACGGGAAAATTGGCCAAAGGAGGTCAATTTCAAAATAACACCACAACCCGATGAAGAAAGCATCGAGGTAGAACTAACAGGAGTCGTAAAAAACTACAGCAATTCAAGCGAATTTATAAAATTTAGCGAGTATAAAGACTGGGACAAAGTGGTAAAGCTAACGGCAAGAGTAATGAAAATTTCTTTAAAATGGCTAAAGAAAAATAACCGGGAATCGGAAAGCGCGTTGAAAAAAGTTTCCGACGGAGAATATATCACCCCACGGGATTACGAACTCGCCGAAAAACTCATAATAAAAACGGGACAAAGGGGGTGGGAAGAATATGCAAGCAAAAACAGTCAAATAAGATGGGAGAAAGATAAAGATGGGCTAATAAGACTGATCACGAGAATCACAAAGAGTGATACACCAAAATTACTGCACTCACCAATCGTATTTCCAAAGGGTTCGCCAATTTTGGAGCTTCTCATACAACGGGCACACATAAAAGTGATGCACGAAAGGGTTGATTCAACATTGAACACCTTTTTAGGTGAATTCTGGGCCCCCGGAGTAAGAACAATTATAAAAAAGGTTTTGAAACATTGTGTCATTTGTCGAAAAAATCATGGACCACCATACAAACTACCACCAATGCCACCCCACCCGGAAGAAAGAGTGAGAAGATCAAAGCCGTTTGAATTCGTAGCATTGGATTATTTGGGGCCGTCGGTTAGCAAAGAAAAGAAAAAAGGAGGAAATACCCAAAAATACTGGATCGTGCTGATAACCTGTTTGACAACGAGAGGCGTATATTTAGAACCGGTGTTCGATTTGACGGCAGAGTCATTCCTACATGTGTTAAGACGGTTTTCGAGCAGAAGAGGAAAACCGAAGTGCATAATGTCGGATAATGCCCAAACCTTTAAGCTAGCCGCTAAAGCCGGAGGAATGTATGACGCAAAAGGAAAAAGGGGAAAAAAGGACCAAAAGTTAGATGAGTATTTAACAACGGGCAAAATTGGGTGGAAATTTATACCAGCACTATCACCATGGGAGAACGGGTGTGCGGAGAGGCTCGTCAAAATCTGTAAAGATGCCTTCAAATCAGCACTTGGACGAATAATACTCACACCGGAGGAATTGCGCACCTTTACGGCGGAAGTGGAAACGATTTTAAATTCACGCCCGATTACACACGTGTCCATCGAACCAGATGGAGAGAGGGCTCTAAGGCCAATAGACTTCATTAATCCGGGAGCAGAGCTGGGCATTCCCTTTCCGGAAATGGGAGAGGACGAAGAAGACGGAGAATTTAGGTTAGGCCAAATATCCTTAGAGGAAAAATTGAGGGACCGATGGAAAAGAACTAACAAAGTGTTGGACATATTTTGGCAAAGATGGAATAGCGAGTATTTGGTATTACTCAGGAATCGGAACCAATGGACACACAAAGGACCAAGATCGGAAGAAGGAGGACAACCAAAAGTGGGAGAAGTTGTAATGGTCGAAGATGAAGTTAGACCAAGAAACGTTTGGCCAATGGGTCGAATTGTGGAATTAAACGGTACCCCGGGGTCCATCAGAAGTGTTAAAGTAAAAATGAGAACGGGAAGAATAGTGGAGAGACCAGTAAGTAAGCTTTACCCATTAGAGGCAAGCACAAAAGAGGCAAAAGAAAGGGATGAACCATCAAAACCCGAAGAAAGGGAAAAAATAACCTTTCAGAAAATCAATCAAAAAAGCGTAGCGGATGAGTCGAAAGGAAGAAACCAACACCCAATGACCACAAGGTCAAAATCCAGAATTGGAAAAAGTGGATTAACTTATCTGGTTAATATTTTAGTAATTTTGTACATTACGGGTTTAAACATCACAACGAGCGGGGAAGTAAAAAACAAGGAAAAACTTCAAAATTGTGACGATTGCAAAATAAAATGCGAGCCATCGGGAATCGTTATGGAAACGCCAAAACGAATGAAAAAGATTGAAATATGTTGCATGGGGAGCTGTTTCACGCAACTGTTCACGGGAAAGTCACAATTCCAACTACCTAAAGAATATTTAGTAGTTGACCATGAGTGCGAGGTCATCTATTGGTCGAGGAGGAGGATAAAATCCAAAAACAAAATTTTTTGTCCACCAGTAGAAGAATGTGACATGATAACTTTGATAAGCTGGGAGATGATCCTAAATCCAGGATGTTGGACAAAGGGAACAGAAATAATTTTTGGGATTATAATATTCGCAAGTTTGAGCTTGATAACGTGCCTTTGCTCATGCTTAAACTCGATTGGAAATACCATTAAGTTTATTTTGTCATGTCTCTTATTGCCATATAAACTTCTCAGGGGTATAAACACACGGAAAGTCACACCACACCAAAATGACCTGGAAATGGATCTACTAATAGATGACCGTGAACCAATAATAAACAAAGAATGGGAGAAAAGAAAGAGAAACCGACGATTAAAAAAGTTGAGCATGGGAACGGGGGTGAACATAACACTTATGTTAATTGCGGTAGCATTACTGGAAAAGGCGCAGGCCGGAGCGGAAGTGGCAGTAATCCAAGCGACATCAGAAGATTGCATTCGAAAAACAAATGGTACTATTTGTAGAATAAAGGGAACGGCACAAATGACCATATTACCAGCAGGACAAAAAATTTCACTATCCTTAAAAAATCAGAAGGGGCAAAGTGTCGGAGAACTAAAAGTAAGATTAAAATCGCTTACCTTACATTGTGTACAGGAAACAGTTAATTGGCTAAGGGATTATCGGATTAGGGTTAAAGCCGCGAGGCGGTGCCCAACAATGGGCACATGCAAAAAGGGAAAATGTACAAATATTCGCCCAAGTGAAAAAATCGAGGAGTTAAAAGTATTCTGGAACTACCCAGGAAACTCGTATTGTATGGAAGGTGAAGCAATATGGGGTTCAAAATGTGCTCTACCATCATTAGGAATTAACGAATGTTTTTTCTATAGAGTCATCGCCGTTCCGATCACTCCAGTAATTTGGAAACAAGTAAGGTGCATCAGTTGGGACTATGAGATAAAAGTGCAAACAGAATTAAAAACGGCCAATATCTCAGTAAAAAAGGATTTAAATCTGTACCCGGGAATAACTGAGGAATGGCGGGAGATTTCATTTACCCCCCAAGGGGTAACACCGCCAATTGCGCCGGTTTTAGACGACTATTTCATTACCTCAGAAAGAGAAACAATTTACGCGGGAAAAGAAGTAAGAACAGAATTAAAATGCAAAGATGAAAACCAGGCCAAAAATTTTGAATGTACACTGGGAACCAAAGCATGCAAAGAATGCTGGATAAATGGGACAGCGCAAGATAGAGAGTCAATACAATGCGAGTGCGAAGATATGAGATGGGATCAATTGGAACCAAAACTCCCTTTTACAACAGACAGATTAAACCTAAGAAGGGAACAAAACAAAATAATAAGCGAAACCAGCTATACCCCGATCCAATTGCTAGTGAGAATTGAAAAGTTAAAAATTACCGCGGAAATCGAAGGAAATAGATGTAAAGCCAAGATAAATGCACCGGTAAAGGGTTGTTACGACTGCGCGACCGGCGGACAAATAAATTATACCTGCTGGACCGATTGGGGGGAGAGTATTGCAGAGGTTAAGTGCCCCGGAGGACTGATCTTCCTTGCAAAATGCAAAAAGGAAGGCGAAAACCAAATTGACGTGTTACCATTCCAAACGGCAAAAATCGATATGAGTTGCGAAGTTGATTGCCCAGGGGGAAAAACAAAGTTTGAAATCAAGGGCCAACTAATATATATCCCAGTAAACGAAAGAGAATTTAAAAGGAAGTACTCGCAAAACTTGAACATTAAAAGTGGAATCGGGGTGAGTTGGGAAGATTTTCTGGAAGTCGATTGGAAAAACCTGCTCAACCCACTTCGAACATGGAGAAATACCGTAATCACCATCGGGACATCAATTTTGTTATTCTGCGTCTTATACTCCCTTTGGCGATGGATGCCATTTCTTATGGGGTATCGAATCATTCTCGGGGTGGTGCTTTGGGGAAGGATGACACACGCGTCAGCAATGGCGGCGGGAGGGATGCGACTGATGAACAGCAGCATAGAGAATGACTCAAAAGGTCAGGACCGATATGAAGTGGCAGCAGAGGTGAATAAGAAGATGGCCAAAATGATGAAAATTCATTTCCTCTCCATTGAACAATTCATTATTCCAAAAAACCCCCACAAAAAAATTCACCCCAACATTAAAAATGTCCAACAAAAAACGGCTCATCAACTTAGCGGCGGAATTGTTTGAATGTAATCCAAAGGACGTCGCCAAACCACTTCAATTTGCGTCCAATCGAATTCGTTTGGAAAAAGCGATCGATCAAACGCTTCAACTGGGAGCATCGCTACAATATGAAGTGGACACTGATCAGTCCAAACAACTCCAGGAAACCCCTCTGGCAGTGATGGCGGACCGTCCCCCTTGGGGAATAAGACCAACGGTGTCACACAGGCGGTTTGCCTTCCAAGTCTTGAGACTCAGACGGATCCCGGGAAGCTGTTTGGGGCCAATGGTAATGACGGGAGGCCGTTACTACCCTCTGGGAGGATTGGAGTTTTGGGGTTTTCGTGATGAATATGACGCGTACGGGGACTTTCAGAAATTTGTGGAGGAATGGGAGAACCGGGACCAATTGAAAGCGGATGAGATAAACCAGAAAAAGGTGGAAAGTGAGAGAGAGAGACCCGATCCCGAGGCGGAGTTCGAAATTGAAATGGGTCAAGCAAAACTAAGTACTAAGTGTTCGAAAAATGGAAGGGAATACGAGATCAGCGGGGAAGTGGGTCAATCCGATCAAATTACGATCAGATTAAGCGGCAAGGGAAAATTTAAGGGATGCCTCACGGTTTTGAGCATTTGTTGGATGGTTTTGAGCATGGCGCAAGCCATGGACCAACCGCGAGGAAAGGCTGGCCATCTCAGTTCGGATGAAGAACTATTTGATTTCGAGATGCAACAGTGGGAGAATGAACTCGGAAATTTGACGACCGAACCTCTTGAGAATCGGGAAAGGGTGGAAATGGCAAACACGGAAGGGCCGGAAGAGAAGACCAACGCGTCGGGCCAAGGCCTAGGGGTTGAAGCCGTACTGCCGGTCCAGCAACGGGTCCCAGGTCCCTCACGGAGTTCAGACCCAACCCCAATTAGTACCGGAGATTCAGGGATGGCGGTGAGACCGGTGTGTACTACAGCGAACGGGGCGGCAGTCCAGTTTCAGATCAACGCCAGCAGCTGGGCAGAAGTGCACAAATGCATACCCCCACCCACCCTCCTTTTTCCCGGTTCACAGGGCCTTCGAACTGCAGTGGTCATACCATTGGACCAACGGCCGTCGACGTCAACCGAATGCCGTAGGGAAACCAACCCATCGGGAATGGGCCCCGGCCCAGACAGATACACAAGCGGAGAACGAGTCCGGCAGTGGGACGGACGCTCGCGTCATCCTCGAGCCCGACCCAACCGAACCGAACCGCCATACGGCTTCCGAACCCGACCAACTCGCGCCAACCCCATGGAAAGAGAAGAGCAGAGGGACGTTCAGCCGAGTCCAGCTCGACTACGAAACCCCCAGGGCTCCCCTTCCTTGCAAATCCCTGTAGGCATACGCCGACAATTCCTACGCCGACTGAGTCAAGAGCGCGAACACACCTACGGCTTGGCACAACTCATCGCGCACTGGAACCCTGCACTTTCCCTCGCCTTCCTCAGCTTGGAGATGTTTTACTCCTCATTGCTAGCTCAGGCCTTAGACGAAGGAAATGCCGGCCATACGACGTCCAATTTCGGCGCTGGGGAGTGTCACCGCCGCTAAATGGAGGACCGGGGAAGGAGAGGCGGTGATGAAAGAAAGGAAGGAACGGAAGCGGAAGATGGAGAAGCGAGCGGTCGGGAGGCAACATAAAAGGAGAGGACCCGACCCCCGAAGCAATCATTCCATCAGCATTGCACATTATACATCGAATCATCGATCAATCCATCTAACCAAAGAATAAAGCATTGTGAAATCCCCGAACCCCAAAAGGAATCGATTGAACCTCCCTCGGGACAACTTCGGATAATCGGGAATTACGCATATTATCAGAAGGGAAAGAGCCGGGATTAAGGGTTCCTAGGAATCATACCTAGAAGGTCGGAATATAAGCCCCAAGGGAAAGGGTTATTCGTGACAAAATTGAATTTTAAAATGGTCATAAATTTTTCGCAACATTTTAATTATTTTTTTAAGAATAAAATTGTCGAAAAGGGAGTAAAATTGAAGGCAATAAACCCGGAATATTTTCGAATATTTAGCTTCTGCCAGCACATAAAGCAATTTTGATGGCGGCCTCCGATGTGTTTGAGGCAATGTTCCGTTTTGATGCTCAAAATGCAAAGGCTGCCGCCGCCGCCGCTGGGACCGGTACGGAAAATTTGTTTAAAATTTTGGTATTTACACTAGAAGGACACGGGCCGGGGTCCGTACGTGTTTTCACGGACCCCGTAGCCCGTGTTTTTTTGGTCCGACACGAGGTTAAATGCCACGTTTTTGGGTTTTGGCGATGGCACACCTGCTTGCTCGTGTAGGTCGGTAAGCCGTGCCCGTAGCCCTTGCCCGTGTTATTTGAAAATTCCGATCTCTAATTTACACTATACGGTAATAAATCAAAATCAATTAATTATATACCAATAGATTCCGCTCGATCTCTAGAGTAAAAATCCGATAATTTAGTCTTGACAGAATTTTTTCCGCGCAAATTCGTGCTTTAGAAGCCGAGCGGAGTCGATTGGTTTATGAATGGATTTTGATTTATGACTGTATTGTGTAGAAATTTCAGATTAATATTTTAGCTCATTTGGAAGTGACTACACCCGTGGAGGTGACCGACGTGGAGGTGAGCGCGTTCAAGGCGATGCTCAGCTTCATTTATGCGGACGATTTATGCGGACTGAACGGAGACAATGCGATCGCTGTGCTTTATGCGGGTCAGAAAAAACTTTGTTGAATTTTCTGTTTTTTTTCTTTTGTGTTAACAATTTGCAAACGATGGGGGGGGGGTCTTCGGGGGTTATGCGCACGTATATAAAATCAAAATTTTTTTACAATTTTCTTTTTATTTATTGCTCAATTTTAATATGTACAAAAATATTAGCCAATAAATATGAAGTGCCCGGACTGATTAAAGCGTGTGTGGACTTTCCAATAGCAAAGCTGAGCAATGTTTTCGTCGCGTTTGACCGGGCTCGCTTTCTTGGGAAAGAGGTGGGGAAATGTAACTGAATTTTAATCTTGAATAAATTTTATTGTCTTTAATTTAAATAACCGGGATTAATTACATTTTTTTATTTCGGGATTTTGCTCGCGGTTGTTTGGATTACATTGATATGAATGCGGGCACTTTGATACAATCTACGGAATTTTTGCAAATTGACCAAAAACTGTTATGTGAGCTTCTGGACCGTGATCAGCTGTTTGTCTGCGGAGAAATTGCAATTTGGAATGCCGTAAATTTATAAAAAATTGATAAAACAAATTAAAATTTTTTGATCGCTTTATATATATTATTATTTAGATTTTTCTTTAATTAGGCACTTCGCTGGGCGGACGAAAAATGCCGTCAAAAGGGGAAAGACTGTCTGGCGAAGGATCGACGCGCAATGCTCGGCCCGGCACTCTTCAAAATTCGTTTTCCGCTCGTCCCGAAAGGGGATTTTTCTAAATTTATTGGTATAACCTATTTTTGATTTGACGATTTTTAATTTAAATGCAAATCTATGGTTTGTTTTCATAATTCTGACTCCAAAATTTGGTTGACCTGCCCTCTTTAACAGTTCCTCTCGAAGTGTTAACACGGGACCAGGCGATGAGCGTGTTGCTGTACCATTGCCACCCGGACCGCGCTTTGCCCGAACTGTACCCGCTCCAATTTTCAACTAAAAGACGGACCGCGAATGATGGTAGGCTAAATAAATAGGACTTCTGCAATTTTTCATTTCTTTTTTTGGTTGGACGAAATAAACCATAGGGGATGCCCTTTTGTTGTGCTACATTTGTAATGTTTGGTCCAATTTTCTTAACAAATTTGTTGTTCGAGCCGTAAACCGAAAACTTAAAAGTATAAGAAGTTCAAAATAGAAGAATTTTCTAAATTTTCTTCTTCTTGAGATCTTGAAAAAAAGACATGGGTTCAACAAATTTCCAAGTAATAAACTAGCTTTTTTCCTTTTAAAGAAAAAGTTTTTTTGCAATAGAAAGGCAAGAAATTGAAAATAATTAAAATTGGGTAGAGCCTAAGCGGTTTTAAACCGGAGGTTTCGGTTTCGGTTTTTGGCCGACACCCGGTTAACCGAAAACGGTTTTTTACAAGGCATAGGGGGCCCTTTTGATTTCCAAGTTCGTAATTTTGGTCAATTTTCTTAACAAATATCGTTACAACTAAAATTTTCCCGGCGGTGCCTAGCGGCAAATAAGAGCAGACTTTTAAAAGTTCTAAAATCTGAAAAAAACATTTTTTGCATAAAAATGTAAGTTGTTAAATCAGAGCTCCCAACAAAATTTTCTGAAAAAAGTACATCAACGCCAAAAAAGATTTGGGGCCATAAAAGTACCTTAACATCGTTAAATCTCAAAAATTTTCTTGGGCGGTGACCCTTCCATTCCTAATTACTAAAAAGACAAAAAGTTACCGTATTTTTAAAAATTTACGGGTGCAAATTAAGGCATGTTTCTGAACTGTTTAGAAAGCTAAACACAATTTAGGACTATAAAATTCTGAAAAGAGAATTTTTTACTCCAATTCTTTGTTAAACAGGCAACCGAGTGGAGCAGTATCTGAACCAGCTGGAGCAGCATAGCCTTATCAACTCTTATGCGAAGAAACAGAGAGAGATTGAGTTGTTGCAACAGCAGAGAAGAATTGAACATCAAAATCGACAATATTACGGTAGATGTGGGTGGTGGCAATTTGGGCGGTACTTTGAAGCCTTAAATTGGAGATTTTGTTTTGAAATGGGGTTACGGTATTTACTGTAGATTTTTATGAATTGTTCTAAAAACACCCTCCACTAACGAACGAATCGTCTCGTGACTTTAATTCAAACGGCGCTCAAATTGCGAGTGGAAGTGCCGTCTTTCGTCAACAGCCGCAGTTGCCAGACTTTGACTCATTTTGTCGTAATCGCTTTTATGGGTTTTTTTGGAGGGCATTGGCGTGCCTTAACCTTTTAAAAAAAAGGCTGGAAATTTCAAAAAGAATTTTCATTTTGCAGGGCCGTTGGTCGTCTACAGCCGCGTTCGGCCGTATCACGCGCAATCTCCGCAGCTGCAACAACAGCAGTCCGAGCCGTTCTCCTCTTTCGACCTCAGCTTACAATAATAAACGGGAACGCCAGTGACGGACATAAAGAAAATCGAATGGAAGTGTTGTGTGGAAGAGTTGAAATGATTTGTTTTACGATTTTAACAATTTTAAAATATTTTGATTCCATCTCGGAGTTTTCAATCATTTTATATTTTTGTTTTCGAAGAATCTACTTTAGCTTATAGTTAAATTTGTTTCTCTTCATTTGCATAAATCTATTCGGCCTTTTTTGTAGTTAGCTGTCCATTATTTTCTTGAACGAGTTACTATTAGAGACCGGGTTAAAAAAATCCCGGGTCAAGATTTGGAGATGATCAGGATCAGGATTTACCAGGATCAAAATTCTGGTTTTCCAGGATATCCTGTTTTAAACCATTTTAGGCGAGACTATTATCGAAGGGTTGGTAGCTTCAGAAATGTTGAGCAGGAAGCGAAAAGAATCAACATGTGCTGAATTTTGCTGTCGTTTTTAAGTTTTTTTTTGTTAAAATATAAGGACACGGGCGACCAACAATTAGATTAGCGGTCCAAAAAGGACACATGGCTTTGACAAGAAGCCAAAACGTTTGAATATGACAAAAAGTGCCTTCAAATTGTTAAATTATATTTATTAAACTCGAGCACTTTTTCACCAATTGACGTGGAATAATTCTTCTTCTGTGCGTGTGGTGCGCTGCGCGAATCTTTGATTATATCAAATATTTTGCTATAAAATAAAGATTTTCAAGGTTTTTTTTGTAAATTTTTATTATTTAAAAAAATTTAAAATACAGTCGTTAATTGATAACATGAATTTTGCTTAAGGAGCCGTGACGGTATAATTACGGGATTTGTAATTCTCTCACAGTACCTAAATATCATAACCTTTATATTTTCTTAAATTCTTACTATTTTTATAAGTTTTAAATTTTAATTTTTTTTTACTGTTTGATCTCGACACGTGCTGATAGTGCCACTTTTGTCACTTTTAATGGGATAATTGAAAATATTTACCATCCACAGAATAATTATGCTTTGTTTAATTAATATTAAAATTGTTGTTGCTCTAACATTATTTATGGTTGATTATACTATTTTTAATAGTTTATGTTGCTTTTTATTTTAAAAAGGATTAAATTAACTAAAAATACAACGAATTTCGGGGATGAGCAAACCGGGGAACGGGGATCCCCGGCCGGGGATGGGAAAAATCCATTTTTAGGGGTGCATTTTTGAAAAAATTCTATTTTTTGGGGGACTTTTTTTTAAAAATCGAAATTTCTTCAAATTAAAATGCACCCCTAAGAAAAGGCTTTTCTTATGGAAAATATGCACCCCAAAGACCGGGGATCCCCGGTTTTCCCCGTCCCCGGCCGGCTCCTACCCTAATTTAAATGTGAATTCTTTGGGCATTCATTATATTTGTTTCATAATTTGTATTAAAGTATAATTTCTTTCCTTTTACAATTTCGTTTGCACTTTATTTAATAAATGCGCAATAAATCTCGGGTACGATTTTAATAAAAAGTTAAAATTCTTCTTGATATACAATTCTTCGTTTGGTCTTGGAGGTGTTCAATTGTTTCATTTGCAATAAAAAAATCCTTTTAATCAATCATTTAAAAAAAATTTAGATGAAAAATTACGAAAAGCTGGATGAAATTTATATGAGATCCAACAATAATTTCAATAAATAAATTTGTCAATAAATTTAATTCCCGTTTAACGGAATGTATTCACGGCCATCGAATGATTGCATCGATTTTTGCGGGGGGACGGGAAAAGGCAGCCTCTGCTTCAGTCATTCTTTCCATTTCACTCAAACAAATCAATTTTGTCATTTTAAATTTGTAGGGAATAGCGTTTTCCATCAAAAACTATTAAAATTAGAGCAAATTTTCGTGCCTAAATGCCTATTTTGCCGTTTTTTATCAAAAAAGTTTCCTTATTTCCAAATGCACTTCTAAAAAATGATTGTTCTATTACTAATCCCTTAAACATCGGTATTTTATAAATTTTTTTTTAATCATTTTTGCTATTTTTTATAATTGTTCAAAACATGTGAATTTACCCCGGAACAGCTTGAAGTACTTGATTAAAATTGCAAGCCAAAAGATTGACTTTTTTCGGATTTTTATTTTTTATTTTGGCACTTTTTGTGTTTTAGTGCCATTTTGGGGAGGGGGGGGGGAGGTTTTAGCGCTTATTTAGGCGCAGATTTTAAAGTTTTGTGCGTGAAAATCCTGGCTCAAGTAGTACACCCATTTTTTTAAAGGTTGTTGGTAAAATTATGGATTATGTGTACCTCTTAGAATAGAGTTTGTCGGGACCGGGCCTGGTACTGAAATTTCAATTTCTCCATACTGAAATTTGGTTCCGTTTTTTCAAAATTCCGGTCCTGCGTTTTTTATAAATATTTTTTTTCTTCTTTATTTTGGTCTATTCATCCCGGTTGGTTTCACCGGCTGATGAAAGGTCTTTTTATAGGGCGGGGGGGCTTAGTTGCCAATTCTAAACCGATATAATAATGATATGCATTAAAACACCTAAGACAATACAATTAATGAAAAATTTCATACTGAATCTTATGCAAAACTAATTTATCTAAACCAAAAAAATAAAATACTAATAGAAGTTGGTGAATTGGACCAAAACAGCAAATGTAAATATATAGCTGATAAAGTGCAAGTTAAAAAAAATGAATTCCATCAATTCAATTTTATAAAAAAATTAAATTTAAGAAAACGAAGTATATACAAGGGAATATAAAGATAAAATATTGAATTTACCATCGTACTGAAGAATGCCTCATCGAGCAATCATATTTTATTCAAAATTTTTGATCAATTTGAAAATATGTTTTATTATGTAAAAAACAGAAAATAAAATGAAATAATCGACTTTGCTCAAGCCTAAAAATTTTAAATCGTAATAAATTATATAAAAATCCTTTAAATTACTTTATAAAAAATAAAAGCGAATAATCATTTTATTGTACAGGATCGATTTAGAGTTGGGATTTCTAGGTTACAACACAGTTCGTGGGGATGGAATTACCGCGGGAAAATTACGGGATTGCCGGCGGGTACCGCCTTTTTGAATTTTTAATTAAATTTGCAATTTTTTGCGAGAAATGGTGTTCATTTACTTTTGCAAGATGCTTTAAGATGAAATTAAACTACTTTTGCCAGTATTTAGTTTTTTATGACATTTTCAAAAACAGAGTTTAGCGCCTAAAAATCTTAACCTCTAATGTAAATTGCTAATAATTTATTGCAAATATCACAAATTTACCTCTTAAATTTAGTTTGATGGCAGCCAAGATTTAAAATTTTTTTTCAATATATCCAAATTTTAATAAACAAACTGAATTTGAAAATTAAATTGTGCTTTTTTATTGAATCTTAGTCATCCTTTACACAAGTTTAATTTTAACAAAAAAATGTAATTGTCAAAAACGAATCTTGCAATTTACAACAATTTAAATTTTTCAACATTAAATGGATTACCATTAATAAAACAATTGGTTATTTTGGACAGTTTGAACAGCCAAGATTTAATAAATTTATAAATTTAAAAACAAACAAAATTTAATTATTTTAAATAACCAATGATAAAAAAATATACATGGCTTAAACATTTCAAAAAGCAACCAAAACCAACGAATGCACACAAAAATAACAAAAGGCTCCGCTTCAAATCAAAAAACAATTCAAATAAAAAAATGGTGACCTGATCGTGCTAAACAATTGTTCTGGCTCCAAACAACGCATTTTTTGCGAACGCGCTTGGCAGTCAAGTTTTTAAATTATAAATAACAATCAAACAACATTTAAATGTTTAAATATTTAATAATAAATATTATATAACTTAAAATTTCAAAGAGCAACCAAAACCAAAAATGCATACAAAAAAACAAAAGACATCTGTGGTCTAATAGATGATTTGACATATCTACAACTCATTACAATAAAATTAGTGTGAACTATTAGTAAAGAAGCTTCATAATATTTTACAAGAAAAGTATTAAAGAAAACGCGTAAAATAAAGAAAATAAGTGACTTTTAAAATTTTGATAGCTAAGAGCAAAATATGCATAAAATTAGCTCTACAAAACAAATAGTTAACTAAATGTAATAGGGTTTAGCCGGTGAAACTTGAAATGTGCTTTAATTATCCAAGTTTGGATTTGAGGCCTAACAAGAATAAACTTAAAATTATTAATGGAAAGTGCAGCCTAAATTTGAAAAATAAATTTATACAAATAAAAACAGTTATATTTGTTACAAAATAAATAAAAGGCGCGAATTGATAGCGCATTTCAGGGATGGGAACCGCTACCGCAACCGCGCGGTATTTACCGCATTTATCGCCTTTTTTGGGCATATCGCATACCGCATACCGCTACCGCATTTGAAAATGGGTTTATCGCATATCGCTACCGCATTTGAAAATGGGTTTATCGCATATCGCTACCGCATTTGAAAATTGGTTTATCGCATACCGCATATCGCTACCGCATTTCATGCAATACCGCGCGATATTAACCCCTAACGATTGGATTTTTAATTTAAAAATAATGTCAGAATGCCATAAAAAGTGGAAATTTCGTACAATTTTTTTGAAAAACTGGCCCATTCCATTAGCGAAAATAGTTTGATTTCTCATACATAGCATTTTTCTCGCCGGTCAATCATTAGAGATTAGCAATTTTCTGAAATATATCAGTTTTTTTGTTTTATCAGATACATAAATGGCAAACAATTTTGGAAATATTTTACACTTTCCGTTGACAGAGTTGCTCGATGTAATTGGCAGATTGTAATTTTGCAAAAAATTACCCTCTACTCGCCTGTACTACCAAATTAGCAGAATTTTATTTATAAATTATGGTGATTTTTGAAGCGCTTAAAGCTTAGAAGAAGTCCAAAATTTTTGAATTTTTAGTTCTACTTCGGCAAAAAATTTTCAAAAGAAAAAAACCCGATTTCCAGACTACCCGGATTCCAAACACCGCACCAGAATTGTACCGATTTTTTTTTTGCGGTTTTTTGGAATCCCTACAGTTTAAAAAAAATTTTTTGCTGGATTTTAAAAATTACCGCAACCGCGCGGTAATTACCGCATTTATCGCCTTTTTTGGGCATATCGCTACCGCATTTGAAAGTCGGGTTATCGCATACCGCATACCGCTACCGCATTTGAAAATGGGTTTATCGCTTATCGCATATCGCCACCGCTTTTGAAAATGGGTTTATCGCATACCGCATACCGCCACCGCTTTTTTTTTCGGCGCGGTTCCCATCCCTGGTGCATTTGTTACCATAACAATTAAACACAAATAAAATTTTACAATGTTTAATCGTAATTTGAGCTAAAAAAGGAGAATTCATCAAAATTAAAAACATATCATAATTTCTAAGTCAAATAATTCACCACAAACATTACTTATTTAACTTTTCAGGAGGACGAATTTTGCATGCGAAACAAATGTATAAAATATTTGTATTAGATTCACTAATATTCAAATAAATTAATAAAATTAATACAAAAATTACTTCAAACATAACCAAAAAAAAACACTTTTAATTATGTTTAATTTAAACAATCAATTAAGATTTCTGCAAATCATTTTTTAACCTATACATTACACTGAATTAATCAGTAAATATAATATTTTAATAGATGTTTTTGGTTGTCGAGCAAATGAATTAAATTCAAAAATTGGTATATAACATTAATTGACGCATTAAATGCTAAGTTCTACGAAAATGAAATAAATGTTCATTAGTGCGAAAAACAAAACGGAGACGATAAGCTGCAAATATTGCCAATAGTTGCACATTTTTTGCATCAAAGACAATGTATTATGGTATTAAATCATTATTATTCAAATAAATAATTAAAATACAAAAATTACTTTAAAGAAAATTGAGTTAAAAATGCCGAAACATCATCGGTACTTTTTCATTAAACAAATTTGATAAAAATTGCTTAATTTAAAGGCTAAATAGGTAATTGAAATTTGAAATCTCTTTTTTTAAATTAAAAGGCAGTGCCTGTGTAATCGAACCTCAGTTTTCATGCAAGAAGGCATTTAAAACAATATTTTAACGGGTCGCGTCACCGGAAAATACCGTTCGGGAAGTGCGTAAGGCTTTATTTATACATAAAATGTAAATAAATTCTGAAAAGAAATATTAAGATTTAAAAATGAATGACAAATTAAATTTTCATTTAAATAAACAAATTAAATAAAAGTTAATCGTTTTCCAAAACCACATAAAGA
Organism: Globodera pallida; assembly: GCA_020449905.1. NCBI lineage: Eukaryota > Metazoa > Nematoda > Chromadorea > Rhabditida > Heteroderidae > Globodera > Globodera pallida. The sequence goes on along the minus strand of JAIXHY010000007.1, from coordinate 3,175,625 downwards.
GAAAAAATGCATTTAAATCAAGAGTAAAACTCTAAAAAATGAAAAACGACAAAATAACATTTTATCTTACGTAGTGTTAAAATAAAGCAAAAAAAATAAATAAATTATTAAAACAAATACTGGAATTCTTTTCTAATATGTCAAAATTTTAATAATATAAAGTGCATTTAAAATTAGCAACAATTTGATATAAAATTTTATTGAAGCCATTTAAATCTTAATAAAAACCTACCCCGGTTCTTCTGGCGATTAATAAAAAAGAAATATAAGTAAAAGAATTAATTACATAATAAAAAATCTGTTTAAAAATATTTTTAATAAACAAAACAATTTATTTTTTATTAAATATTTTATTGCAATAAATTAATTTTTGTTATCTCTAAATAGAAATATTTCTGAGCCAATGGAAAAAACTTTTAAAAAACATCGAGCATGCTATTGGCGTTCCAATCAACGAGCAATGGATTTTTCGGCTCCGCACATAATTAGTTTAACAGGAGTAAAAATTAAAGTCATTAAAACAAACAAAATTTAAAACAAAACCTAATGACAGTTGACACCCCCAGGGGTTGAGAAGATTTCGGGGTTCGGAGGCGAAAACCCCGACTAAAAATGTCGGGGTTCGGGGCCGGTGAGGTGCAAATTTTAGCCAATTCAACAGAATAAAAAGCAAATGGCAAGCATTTCAAATTGAGTTTTGCCAAGATAGGTAGAAGAGCTTTGATACTTTTTAGAGTTAAAATGGTACCGACATTTAAAATGAATGAAATAAATAATTAGAGGGAACAGATTGATAAGCAAATGCATATTCTTAATGCACGTTCCACCCACCCACCCACCAGCCGTCTGTCTCTCTTACAAATTAGGGCTCTTTATGCCTGCGCCCAGTGAGGCCAGATCGCCTTTGAGAAAAGTGCAACCGGCACCAAAAATATGGGCTTTTACGACATAGAGTTATGCAGTTTTTCTTAAATAATTTTTTTGAGGGAATGGGTCGGCGGTGCCGATAGGCGCCGCCGAGAAATTTTGAATTTTTGGAAGATTTTCAACCAAAATTTTAAAAATAAGGTAATTTTTTATAGAAGCTTTTAATGAATGGGAGGTGGGCGGCGGTGCTGATAGGCGCCACCGGGAAAGTTTTTTGAAGATTCGTTTGTTATGAAAAATGCTCTAAAATTACAAAATGTTGCCATTATTTTCTTAAATTTGGGGGTTTTCAATAAAAATTTCCAAATTTTTGAAAATAAGTAAAAAAAAAGGAAAAATCCCAAAAATCAGCAAAAGAGGAAAATCAGAAAAACATCCAAAAATTATGAAAAACATGATAAATCAAATGTACTTGGTCATTCTATTTATTTATGTTATCAAAACAATAATTCATCTATAAAATAATAAAACGTTTAGATTTTAACTTTCCAAACTACAAAGGACGACTCAAGTGCTATATTAGCAACCAATATGTTGGTCGTGATATCAAATAATTAATTCTAAAACATATTTTGGGAAAAAAACTCATTAAGCTTATTACAAACTTATTTTAATAAGTTTTTTAAAATTTCAAATCATCAAACCAAAATTTTTATACCGAGAAAATTGATTTAATTAATGCATTATTTAATTATTAATTTTTATGCTCTTACCAAAACTTATTACAAGCAGTATTTCTATTTGTTTAGCATAAAAATTTAGTCAACTCAAGAAAAAGGCCCAATGCCTTGCACATCTGCATACTACTGTATCATAAAGCGAATAAGGTCAAGAAAAATATCAGAATAGATTATTTATAATAACCAGAAGTTAAGAAAAATATACCTGTGACCTACATAAAGCTAAATTCAGATATATTAAATTTAAAATAACAAATCCAAATTAAAATCAAGGCAAATAATAAATAAATTGATATTATAGAAAAAATTTATACCTTTGTAATATAAAAAGGACTAACAAATAATACAAATAAATAATAGAAATATATTTTTAATAAACCTAGAAGATGTTATAACAAAAAATTCTTTAAAATGAAATTAGTTAAATGTAATTTGCACTAATTAATAAATGATTTTATCAAGCAAAAAATATTACATAAACATTAACAAATAATATCATAAAATACAATGTTTAAAAGGCTTCACAAACAGCAAATCAAAAACTTTTCCAATACCGAATCGAAACTATTTGCAATAATTTCGCTGCCAATCACAGTGTTTGCAAAAACGGAGCTCGGATTAGAGTACGGTTTTTCCTTTTTGAATTTTATTTTTTAAACTACGCTTTATGGCACATTGTCTGGGAGCTGCGTGGCAGAGAGAATTCATTGCTTGGCCATTCTGAATATCAAACCAATTGAATAACCCTTACATTAGCAACCGTCAATATTTATCTATTTTTAATGACATTTTAGCACCAATTTTATGAGCACCTTTTTTCATTTTGGAACCTATTTTAACATTTTTTGGGTTTAGCACCTATTTTTCATGGGTTTAAAATGGGTAGAAGCTAATAGGTACATAAACCAGTTGAACGCCTAAAAATATCAACTCTAATAATTTAAATTGACAATAATATAATTACAAATATTGCCTTGTTTTAGTAAATTCATAAATTAAAAACAAACAATATTTAATTATTTTAAATACAGTAATAAATAACATTTTAAAGAGCACCTTGATGGCACGCGATCGTGCCAAACACATTGTTCTGGGCTCCAACTAACACTTTTTTTGCGAAGGCGCTTGGCAGTTATACTTAAATTATAAATAACAACCAAATTTTAAATATTCAATAGTAATATTTACATAACCTGAATATTTCAAAGAGCAATTACGACCAAGAATGCCCACAAAAATAACCTAAGGCAGCTGTGGTCTAATTGATGATTTAACATATCACAAAAATTAATGTGACTATAAGTAAAGAAGCTTCATATTACAATGAATCGATATTTTGACCGCAACGCATAATACAATTTTAATTTAAATAGAAAACAATCATTTTATATTAAATAATAGAAAAGTATTGAAGAGTACGCGTAAAAATATAGAAAATAAGGACTTTAAAACCTTTATCTAAGATAAAAAGCTCAAAAAATCTGCCCTAGCAAAACAAACCAAATAGTTAATAGCGGTGAAACTTAAAATCTCAAAGTTTGTGGCGCCTGACCCAGTCCCTTGACTCCAAAATTAACCACAAAGAATAATTCATGGGGTTAAGTCAGAAGAGTAAGGGGTGGTCATTCCTAAGCACCGATAAAACCGGGAAAATTGGCTAATCCCTCCCCAAACCAAAAGAGAAGAGGGGGGAAGAGAATAAGTCCAATGGCATTGAAAAGAGGAGATTCTGGATCCCATACTCTGTCATTTTGGTGGTTGTGTGCCGCTTCGCTATGAAAATTTTTTTGCCCTGTAAAAAAGTTTGTCCCTGAGCTGCGTGCCGCTGGAGGCACCAGTCGAATTCTTTGAACCTTTACTTTTTTTCATCTGTCGATCGGAAGTTGTGCTTTTGCAGTTTGCAAGACTAACTCCCAGCTCGCCTTTGGCGATTTGTTTGACTGTGTCTCTCTTCAGGCCTGTATCTTGTGCCATTTAACTCATTGAAATCCATGGATTTTGGCCCACCCTCAATTTGATGAGCTAAAGGGTCCGGGATTTGCTCACTGGCCGGGGTCTTCACTGCTTTTGAGGTCATTGGTTGTGCCATGCTCCCTACATAAGTTTTTTGGACTTTAAATGTTTTTTAGTGTTCCGAGTGACGGTGCTATTTGACCCCAAAAAGGGTGGGAATTTTTGAAGCAGGCATTCAATTGTTGTGTAGCGATATTATTGAATCGCGCTTAGAGACCATGATAGAGAATTGATTGGGCTACAAAATGACTATAAATCATAAGAATTTTATTTAGAATGACATGATTTATATAATTTTGAAAAGTGGTGCAGGACTTTTGGGTCACCCTGTATGTATGTAGAAATTGTAACGATCATCTGGTACCTTCAAATTCAATACACATAACATTTTATAAAAGTTTATAAAAAAATATCATTATTTATAATGAATTAACTAATGCAAATAAACCTTTATTTAAGAAGGCAAATAAATATTGGTAAATCTTTCAAAATTATATAATCGAATACTTCTCCAGAGCCATTACACACGTACGCATATTGGCGGCATGCTCATAACAATTTAGAAAATAAACAGATTAAAAAAAATTTGTTTTGTTTTTTAAAAAAATTAAAATATTGTCTTAAAACAACAAATAGAGTTTTGCATCTTTCTAGAAAAAATAAACAAAAAGGGAATAGAAAGGTTTAAAGTTGAATATTGCTTGAAATAAAATTTATCCATAAAAAGGCAGAAATTTGCAAATTAATAATTAAATAGAAAGCATTGACTTATCTCTAAACTTTTATATTATCCAAAAAATTTTATTCTTTTCTTATACTTTGATTTGAGTAACGATTAAAAAAACAACACCACGAATGATATACAACATTTTCGAACTCTTGACCATTATCAAATATTCGTATTAATTCACTAATATTCAAATAAATAAATTAAAGATAATAACAAAAACTACTTTAAATAAAATCAAAAAGACACTTTTAAATTAAAAAAAATTTAAGATTTTTGCCAATCATTTTTTAACAACCTACAACTCTTACATTTAATGAAGTGATCAGTGAATATATTTACAAAATACTAAAAATTTTTGGGCTTAAATTTTGCTGATTGGATCTTTTGATTTTTCTCAACAAGGAAGTATGCCCGGTGCGTTTACTCATAAACAACCTAATATTAAGCGTCATGACTTTTGTGAGCGGATGAATGCATTTATCACTCAAAAGAAATAAAACATTTGTATATTTAAATAAAATTTAAAATAATACAAAAATCTGTATAAATTTTATATTATATTTTGAGCCCCTAATTCTTCTAAAATTAGAAACTGCAGATACTGCCAGCTATTGCACATTTTTGCATCCGAAACAAATGTTTTAAATATTCATATTTTATTTATTATTCAAATAAATAATTTAAATTAATACAAAAATTACTTTAAAGAAAATTTTGAAATTTAAAACTTCTTGATTTAATGTATATTTACTTCGTAATATTTAATTTTTAAAAGATCATCGGCACTTTTTTAGCAATTAACAAACTTTTGGTAAATTGCTAAATTTAAAAACTGAGTAAACAATTGAAATAAAAGCTTTGGTTTTAAATTAAAGGCTGTCTATGTAATGGAACCTCAGCAGTAATCCAGGAAGGCCTCAATATTTTAACGTAAATTTGCCGTGTCACCGAAAAAGTCATCACAGTGGTTACGGCACCTCAAAAACAGAAACTTATCATAAAATTATATTAATTAAATTTTAAATAGTTTATTTCTGGTTACAAGGAACCAATAAAGCACCTTCTGAATTTCAAATCAAAATTTAAAAAACAAAAATATTATATGTTAGCCTCCAAATCTTCTAAATAAAATTAGAAAAGACTAATTAAAATTAATTAAAATACAAAAATACTTCGAATTTTAAAAACAAAATTACACTTTTATCTATTTTTAATTTTTTAAAAAAATTTTGCCAACATTTAAGTAAGCTATTTTATTTATTAAATGTTTGCGATTTGGGCAATCACAGATTGATTGGCCCCAGCAGTACTAATCAAGAATTAAAAACTCATAAATAATATTCTTTTTTAAAGTAGAGATTGTTTCAATGAATAATGATGTTTAAATCATTTATAATTTTGCGTTATAAATTAAAAAATAGGTAATAAAATAAGGCGAGGCTCCAGCAAGAACAAGAGCAACAAAAACAATAACTTATCAAAAAATTATTAATTAAATTTTAAAAATTTATTTCTGGTTACAAGGAAACAGCGTGGGAACAAATGAAACACCTTCTGAATTTCAAATAAAATTTAAAAACCAAAATTTTTTATAAAATTATACCAAGCATTTAAATAATAAGAACCAAAAATAAACAAAAACGTTACAATTAATAAAACGCAGCTAGCGAGTCGAGTAATTATTATCTAAATTTATATCTAAATATTGTACATTTATGCATGTAATTATAATTACAATTTACCAATTTACCCAGTTTTTTCATCAACAAAAATGGAATAACATAAACAAAATGAATAACAACTTTTATAATGAAACTGTATTATGAAAATTTAAGCTAAAAAATATCGCGTGACATAAGCATTTATTTAAATAAAAGTTCTATTTCAGGAGGGGGGTCCTATTGTTCAACCTATTTTTTCAGAAAATGTTAACAAAATTTGCAATTTTTGCAGAAAATTTTTTGGCTAAATTTGAACAATTTTGACCATTTTTACTGCCAAATCAATCACCGAATATAAATTTTATTATTGAATAACAAAATTTTTCGAAATTTATGGGTTACCTACCCAACCAATTTAAAAGTTATTGCCAATTTTTTGTCAAATTTATTTCGCAAAAATTCATATCTACCTATTTTTAAAATAAATATTTTTTAAAAAGTTTAAAAGTTGGACGCTTTTTATTATTAAAATTTATTTTGATTCCAAAAATAAATTCGAATCTGACCTGAATTTTGCACCGAACCCCGGACCGGAACACAAACATTTTATGGTAAAATTCAAAATTTTTCAAAAATCATTTTTGACCTAAAAATCATTAAAAAGCAAAAAATTACAATGAAAAACAAGTAATGCTCGAATTCATGCTTTTTCAATGAAACCAAATGTGGAGGAAGACTTATAAAACTCTTATAATAGAGCCGGAATGAAAATTTAGAACTTTTCGAATTTTCATTTTTTTTACAAAATTCACTGAATTTTTAAAAATTCATATTTTAATAAACAATTGGTTAGTCAGACAGTTTGGGCAGCCATGATTTAATAAATTCATAAATCTAAAAAAAACAACATTTAATTATTTTAAATAAAAATAATAAAATATATACATGACTTAAACATTTCAAAGAACAACCAAAACCAGAGAAATGCACACAAAAATAACGAAAGGCTCCGCTTCCAATCAAAAAACAATTCAAATAAAAAATGGTGACCTGATCGTGCTAAACAATTGTTCTGGCTCCAAACAACGCATTTTTTGCGAACGCGCTTGGCAGTCAAAGTTTTTAAATTATAAATTAACAATCAAAAAACATTTAAATGTTTTAAATATTTAATAATAAATATTATATAACTTAAATATTTCAAAAAGGAACAGAAACCAAGAATGCATACCAAAACAAAAAGCATCTGTGGTCTAATAGATGATTAACATATCAAATCACTACAAAAAATAAATGTGACTATTAGTGAAGAAGCTTCATTTACACGAAAAGTATTAGTATTAAAAAACGCGTAAAAATAAAGAAAAAATAAGTGACTTTTAAAAATTTTGATAGCTAAGATAAAATATGCAAAAATTAGCAAAACAAAAACAAATAAATAAAAGTAAATTATTTTTTTACTCACCAAATAAAAAAGGAGCAGTGTTGATACGCGCATTTATTACCATAACAATTAAACAAAAATTAAATTATACAATGTTTAATCGTAATTTGAGCTAAAAAGTAACATCATTAAAATTAAAAAATATAATTATTTTATAATGAATTAACTAATGCATATAGAGGTAAATATTGATAAATCTTTTAAATTTTATATTCGAATGTTTCTTAAAGGCAATTACAGTACGCATATTGCCGGCATGTGCATAACCATTTGAAAAAATAAACATATTAAAAACAAATATAATTAATTTATAGGAAAAAAAACTATGCTCTCAAAACAATTTTATTTAATTAAAATTGTGACAATTAGGGTAATATTACATATAATGTAACTAATAAAAGAGGCAAGGTAAAAAAGAATTGGTGTTAGAATCATAGTTTCAAAATTATTATAAGTAAAATTTACCAGTGAAACTAAATCAAATATTCAATTAAGACCCAATTCTCTTTAAATTGATAACGAGTAACGATTAAAAAAACTTCAGTACAACAAACGATACCTATTTAATTTATCAGGCGGACGAATTTTTGCATGCGAAACAAATGTATAAAATTTCGTATTAGATTCACTAATATTCAAATAAATTAATAAATTAATACAAAAATTACTTCAAACATAACAAAAAACGAACTACCACCAAGCCAAAGCGCGACTGATCAGCTTAATCTGAAAGCTGCGCACGCTCGACTAAGCTGCAATATTGCCAACTGTTGCACTTTTGCATTTAAGACAAATGTATTAAATATCGGCATTAAATCATTATTATTCAACTAAATTAATTAAACTACAAAAATTACTTCAAGAAAATTGAGTTAAAAAATGCCGAAACATCATCGGTACTTGTTCATTAAACAAATTTGATAAAATTGCTAAATTTAAAGACTAAACTTAAAAAAAAAATTAAAATGCAGTGCCTGTGCAATGGAAGCTCAGTTTTCATGCAAGACGGCATTTGAAACAATTAAATAAAAGTTAATCGTTTTCCAAAACCACATAAAGAGAAAAAATGCATTTAAATCTAAAAATGATAATTTTAAGCTTCTTAATAAAATCAATAACTGAAATAAGAAACAATATCACCCCACTTTACATAATAATGCAACCGACGACCAATAAACGGATTACAATATATAATTGGAAAAGCCGAGAACAAAATAATTGATATATGCATAAATTCGACAAATCTATCAAAACACATTTTTTATGTTAAAGTATTAAGGCTGGTGTCAGTACGTTTTGCCAACGAACGTTTTGCCAACGGTACGTTTTGCCAACTGTACATTTTGCCAACCCAGCAAAAATGGTACGTTTTGCCAACGCAGCAAAAATATTACTTTTTGCCAACCCAGCAAAAATATTCATTTCGCCAACTCATCAAAAACTTAAATTTCGATCAATTTCGAACCCCGGACCCGAGTTCGAAGCTTTTTGATTTTAAAATTTTTTTCGGAATCTTGTGGCCTCAAAACATTCAACACATGCTCAAAATCATCCAGAAAATGTAAAGTTGGCAAAATGAACAGTTGGCAAAACGTACCATTGGCAAAACGTAATATTTTTGCTGAGTTGGCAAACGTACGATTTTTGCTGGGTTGGCAAAATGTACAGTTGGCAAAACGTAGTGTTACCATTAAGGCTATAAAGATTACAGAAAAATGTCAAAATTATTTGCTTTAGTAACATTCAAGAGCATTTAAATATGTCAAAATCAATTAAATGAAGTTTTAAGAATAATTTCTAATAATTGAGCAACAACGTAATGCGAGAGGCAATGACCAATTGTAAGTGGAAGCTAAAGGCCAAATAAATTGTTGATATACACTGGAATAGTTAATGCTTCAAACTCATTTATATGCATCCCTCTAGGGTTTCAGTACAACAATATACCAGATCGGCTAATCGTACAAAAGCAAAATTAATAATATTGGTAATAAAAAATACGATTTCTCACTATTCACATGTTGATTATCAGCATTATCACAATCCCAACCCAAAATATCTGATATTCAGTAAATACCTATGCTGAAAAGATTTAATTAATTTCATTTTGTTTTTAACACTGAACAGATGCACAAAAGCCGATGTCCAAGACGGTTGACCCCAGCAGAATCAACTAACTTTAAAATTGTCAGTCAAATAATCCCTTAAAAAGGTCAAAATAGTCACTTTGGCTGGCAGAATTTTTAGTCTCGACAAAAGTCCATGTTAGGGTGCATCTTTTTGAAAAGTTGAAAAACTCGATCGTTAGGGGTGAATTTTTCGGGTTTATTGCATTTTTCTTATGGAATTTTCTGAAAAAACCCGAAATAGTCACTTAAGTTCTATTTATTCATTTTTAGTCACCAAAAAATAAAAGACTAAAAAATAGTCACTAAAAACTCAAAAAAAAACGATCGCTGTGCACTAAAAACTCGATTTTCGTGCTTTTCAGAGCAAGGCGCGTTCAGGAAAAAAATAGTAAAAAGACTAAAAATCCCACCTAGTGATAAAATAACATTTTAATTAACGTAGTGTTAAAATACACTAAAAATAACAATAAATTATTAAAACAATACTGAAAATTTTAATAAAAGTGCATTTAAAAATTGGCAACAATCTAGGTATAAGGACAATGTTTTTGATGTAATTTAATTCTTAATAAAAACCTATACCCTTTGGTCAACATTGTCATTAAAATTTACTTTTACACATTGTATAACTTAAACCATTAAAAACTCATTTACCCCTATGCAAAGTGGCGGCATGTTCTCGCCGAATGGCATATTTTCCCTTGTGACTGAGAGCTCCGGTATGATTGAGCCAAAAACTTGAGTTCCCTTTTTGTTAGGCCACGCTGTAGTCTAATGAAAAATGATTAGAACAAAAATTTATTATATTAAAGGAATTATTTCGAAGAATGTTACACAGAATCTTCTGGCGTCTAATAAAAATGAATATAAGTGGAAATATAAAAGAATTAATTCATGTAAAAAATATTTAAAACAAATAATATTTTCAATAAACAAATTTATTTTCATTAAATATTATTGTATTATTTGTTATCACTAAATATAATATTACTGAGTCAATGGGAAAAAAACATCGTTTAATCATGTTATTGGCGTTCGAATCAACGAACAATTTTGGTTCTTCCACTCCGCACATAATTATTAACAGTAGTATAAAAATATAACCGTTACTTTCTCAGCAATTAAATAATTTTAAATTACTTTAAAAGTTCTACGAAAATCAAAATAAATAAATGCCATTACTACGAAAAAAAGAGACCCAATTTTTTAAATAAAAGGCAGTGCCTGCGCAATGGATCCTCATTATTTATTGAAGAAGTCCTCAATATTTTAACGTAAATTTTGTCACCCATCAGGGTTTACGGCACTTGGATTGGGACGAATAAAAGTTTAATCGTTCTCCAAAACCATAAAGATAAATCAAAAGCAAAAAAATGATAATTAAGCTTCTTAAAAAAGTGCAACAAATAAAAATTTAAGAAAATTTTAAAGAGTTTATCCTAAACATCAGAGCGTGGCTGCAAGCCAAAATTGCAAAACCTCGATCAATTGAAGGCAAAAGAAATTTATATAAATCGTTTATAATTTTGCGCTATAAATTAACAAATTTAATTACGTAAATAAAATAAGCTGAGGCTCTAGCAAGTTACAAAAATAAACCTAACTAATTACCTAAAAATACAATTAATTTTCAAGAAATGTTTAACAAATATTGACAAAAAGTTATTTAACAAGTAAAAATAATATTTATTTAAAACCTTTTACTCAAATTATTTAGTTTGAATTAAAATTTATTACGTAAATTGCTTTTTTAGTTGGTAAATCAATCAAAAAATGTTATAAAAATGTCTATAAATAAGTAATTTAAATTAATACAAAAATTACTTCAAAGAAAATAAAGTTAAAAAAATGCTGAAACATCATCTCGCTGAGAGCCGTGGCAAAAGGCGTCGACTACACAACGCTGTGGCTTGTGCCTACGAAAAGTTCAAAATGACTCGAGTCGAATTTTTTCAAAATATTTTGATAAAAATTACTAAACTTAAAAACTGAATAAACAATTGAAAATTAAAAGCTTTGTTCTTAAATAAAAGGCAAGTGTCTATAAAAAAAGATAACAAAAAATGCAAAGCAAAAAAAATTTTAAATTAATCCGCGGAAGAACTAAGAAAGAATTATTTTAGGCATCTAAAAAGAAAAAAAAAATTATTTCATAGACTAATAAAAAAATAGAATCGGTTATTCTCTCCCCCCTAATTTGAAAAATATAATTTATTAATTTACGCATCGTTACGGTTCATCGCCGAGCACACGAAAAGCCCGCCCTCACCGCGGGGTCGAGAAAACGAGACCGACCGCCCGACCGCAACGATACCATTTCCGGGCCATCTTACTTAAAGACCATAAAACTAAGAAAATAAAAATTGAAAGATAAAAACTTTTAAAAAGTAAAATGTTAAAATCAGATTCGCTAAAATCGAGCTAAAAAAATAAAATCCGGCTAATTTTAAACAACAATTTAGAAACCAACAGACCTAAATCTTTTGAAATAGTAAAATTTAAAGAAGTTCTAAAGGCTAAATACAAATTGTTTTTCGATTTTAATCTTTTGTAATTATTATTAATTGAAAAATCAAGCACCCAGCCAATATAAAAGTATGGGACAAACTAAAATATATAAAGAATAAAAAGAAAATTAAAAAAAGATTTGTGGTAAAAGATAACGAACACTATAAATTTTTTTCTCCAAAAATTATTTTAATTTTAAATTTGTTTAAATAAAGTTCCTGACGATCCAATTTTTGTGTTAGCTTTAGCGGCCATGACCAAGTGAATAAAAATAGGGGAAGAGAGCGACCCAAAAATCTTAAACTTCAAGTAAGCGACATAATTCCAAGTTTGAACCATTTTATTCCCAATATTTTATCCTGGCAAACAGGCCAAAATTACAAGTAAGGACGGAACATATTAATAAAATAACAAAAAATCAAGTTTTATGAGTATAAATTATTCTTCTTAAAAGTAATGAAGATGTTTCAGCAAAATAAACATTGGATAAAAAAAGCTAAATATAAAACTGACTAGACAATTAAAATTAAAAACTTATTTTCTTAAATTTAATGCAGTAATTGCCTATGATATTTAAATAAATAATTAACATTACTTATAGGTTATTTTAATCGATGAATAACTTTAAATTAAAACAAAATAGATTTAGGAATAGACTTTCAACTCTTAAATTAAAACAAATATAAATTATAATTCTGTTAATTCTAATTTTAATGGATACAAATAACGTTTTAGAGTAAATTCAGTGGATGATTCCGTTTTTGCGAATTAAATTGGCCAAAATTCCTCTCTCTCTCTCTTCAGTCCGGATATTGGCTATCCTGGTCGAGCTCTATGCCACTGTAATTACCGGAAGAACCACCGGCGGAAGCGTCATCGTCAAGCGGTTGCTGCTCTTCAGAAAGATCGTTGTCCCCGTCGAATTCAGTGGGGTCAGCTTCAATAGCATCAATGTTGTCAATGCCAAAGTTGTTAGCGTCACGTTCAGCTACAATTGGAGCACTGGATGGTTCGGGCATCAAAGATTTTAACTTTGGTTCAGCTATTTTGATGGCTTTTGGCTTTGCTTAACATTTATTTATTTAATAAATTATTTGCAATTTTTATTCTTGCCTGGAGTTGATTTGGCAGCTTTGGGTTTTGTGGCTAAACTTTAATTGTTTAATATTACATAAAATTTCAAATAATACCGGGTTTTGAGACGCTTTTTCGCTTTATTAGCTGCTTTGTCCTTTGTCGCAGCATCCTTAGACTTACTTTTTTGTTCTAAATTTTTACAAAAATGGGTATAAAAATAAAATAAAAACCTTTTTTAGCTTTGGCATCCTTTTTAGCCGACGATTTTGCATTTGCTTTTTTATTACCTAAAATTTAATGACTAAAATATATTTATTGTTATTAAATTGCTTACCTTTAGCTGCTTTACCAATGGCATGGATAGCTGATTTAAGCGATGCTTTTCCTTTTGCGGGCGCTCCTATTATGGGTTATATATTTAGAGAATGAATTGTTTTTTTGACAAAGTTCGAAAAACCTTTGTTAGCCTTTTTGTTAGCTGGCTTTGAATTAGCTGAAATTGCAAAAAATATAAAAAATAAAATAAAAATGTTTTGAAATGTTTTCCGGACCCGTCTCTAGAAGAGCAGCCAACACCAGGCAAAAAACGGCGAGGAAAAGAATGGCACGCATTTTTGAATAAATTAAGAAAAAGTTTTATTAAAATAAAATGGCGACAAATTATTGAAAATGTTTTTTTCTGCTGCATTTTCAACTGATTATATATAGGCCTTTGAGTTGGGCGTATTCTGATCAAATTGTAGAAATAGTTAGCGAATAGAAGAGCTTATAGAGATGCAAACAAATTTTGATTGATTTGTCTTTGGCTAAAATTAAAAATATTGTTTTCAATTGTATAATTTCTTCATTATTATGCCAACAACATCCTCTCATCACATATCCGCCCGCACATAAAAACATGTTTTAATGCATCTTCACTGATGATAAAATTAATTCATAAAATTATTTACCAATTATTTATTAAATAACCACATCAAAATTATAAAATATTGGAAAATTAATTTAATTACCAATTATAAATATTGAAAAATATTTACTGATTATTCTATAATCTAGTAAAATTTTTAAATTCTCGTTATTAAAAATGACAAATTAATTACTAGTAATAGACTTAACCTAATATGACTTATTTATTTGTAATCTTGTTTATTTATCATCCTCCAAAAGGTTAAACGCCCAAAAGGTGTCGTTTTTTAGATGTATGGAATGCATCGTAAACTTAATAAAAAATTTGATACACAATTAAACTCATTAATTACCTCATAAACTTTCGTTAGTCCCTGATCAAATATCTGATGCCAGTGCAACAGATTTTAGCGGTTCGATTGTGCGGCATAAAAGATACAAAAAAAAAATGTTAATACCTAATAGACCCAAAAGTGCACAAAGATTCAAATAAATATTAGAACAAAACACTTATAATCATATTTAAAAATTCTTAAACAAATAAAAAAATACACTAAACTAATTTAAAAGAATTATAAAATAAAACTACTATAAATTAATTTGTAATCAAAATAAATTGGTTATGATTAAATTGGAATTAAATGAAAATACGCGCAAAATAGGTTATTTTTCTGGAATGTGGCAAAGTTTTGCAAAATGCGATGCTAAAATTCTCCAGTCGAATATTGCCCATATAAGCTTCTGCTGGTCAACAAATGGCTATGTCATTAAAATGTGACAAGAGACTTTATAATAATTATTTTAGTATTTTTATAATTAAAAAGTCATTATTAATAAATATCTCTACAAAATGTTGTTATATGCCAAACATCATTTAAAAATCTCAAATAGCTTACTTCAACCAATGCTTCCTCAGTAGCCTAAACCAAAACAAAATTTGCATAATTTACCTAAAAAATGTTATAAAATATTAATCAGTATCAGATTGGGCCCACTCCCATTCCTAAAAGCTTCAAATTTTTAAGTTTTTGCTTGCAAATATTCAAGTAAAATATATTCTACTCATGACAAAAATTTAAATTCTCATTTACATACGATCAATAGCTAAAGACAACATTCTTAAATTCAAATTATAAGAAAAATTTAAAATTTAAATTCATATTACTAAATCTAAAGTTGGCTATAAAATTTGAATTCTGAAAAAAACATTAGATATATTGCATATAATTTAATTTAAACCTATTTCTGAATATCAAACCAATTGATTAACCTTACATTGGCAACCATTAATAATCAAATTTTTGTTTGGATTAATTCTTTTGCATCATGAACCGATAAGTGATAAAGCCATAATCTCATAAAGAAAAAATGCTTGAAATTTTCGTTGTTTTGTCAATTTCCCCTCATTTTTCAGTGAAAACTCGGAAAGGCGGGCTCTGGACTCATTTCTTCGGCAATAATCTTATCCAATCCTGCGGATATAAAACGACGAAAAACTCTGTCCCCTTTTCGTTAACTCGGAAATATTTTTTCTCGAGGTTTGCTGCTGGGAAAGCATAATTTGTATTTAAATCAAAGAGTTAATTTCTTTCCTTTACAATTTTTTTTGTACTATATTATAATTAAGCTCTGATTTTTGATATTTGTAAAGGAACAAAATAAATTGTCAAACAAATTTGAAATAAAATCAATTGCCAAAATTTTACTGAATCCGACAATCCGGACTCAAACGTTGAATCAAATCTTCGTCATTCTCGACAAAACTTATAAAGCTATAAATAACCAGTTCAAATGTCTAAAGCAAGAAAAAATAATCTTAAAATTCGACATGCCAGAGTGTTTTTATTTTTTTGCAAATCCATCGTTATTTGACCGAAACGCATAAATAATTTTAATTTAAATAATACAGTCTCTTTTTATTTAAAAAACAGTCCAATACTAAACTTAAAAGTAAAATCAAGAATTGATACAAACATTTAAAAATAACAAAATATGTATTGTTGTTGTATGAATAAACAAATTGACAAATATTTTTATGCAAATTTAAACATAAATATAATTAATAGGTAATAAAATTAGACATAAGAATTAAATTTGTGCAAGGTAATCTAATGAAAGACAGCCCTTCTCGTGCTCATTTTGCAGATATTGCATTGAGAAGCGCACATTGTGAGTTACAATGGCTTAGCCAGGAAAGAGGGCAAAGCCATTACGCGAGTAGATTATTATCACTTTAAATTTTATCATAGAATTTCAAGAAACATTTTAAAGCAAATTTGGCCAATTCCGTCGTGCTTTTGCTTCAACAACAAATCCGCTACCTATAACATTAAAAATACTCAAAAAATTTCAATTTAAGGAATTATCAGTTTTATAAATATATTTTAAAAAAGATTTTGACAAAAATAATTAATGGACATTTAAAAATATATGCTAACAATGAATTTCAAAAAAAAAATATTACTCTACGAATAAATATGGAAATTATAGATAATTAAAATGTAATTAGAAAAAAACAAGATATATGTAAATAATTTACCTACAACAATTAAAGAATAATATTAGAAAAGGAAACAAATTTTAAAAATCTTAAAAAAATCCCATTACGCATATTTTGGCATCAACCAACATCTCATTGATGAAGAGTACGCATGTTCTACATGAATTTTTCAAATCTGGTGCGCTGCACCTTTACAAAGTTTTAAATTTTGGTATTAAAATTGATTAATTATTTAAATTCAAATTCTATTGATTTAATTAATATAAATAAACCTTTACTCAAGAAGAAAAAAGTGCTGAGCCTAACAATAGTGTTGCTTCGCCGCATATGTAATGTGTGCCGCAGCACACTAACAATTGTCGAATTGAACAATTAACCAGGAGCAAAGGCAAATTAAAGTAAAATAAATCAAATATACCGTTGAATTTTGAAGCAATTTGAACACTGCGTATTTATTTAAAAAATACTGTTTTCCTCAAACGATGTTGGGAGATGGCTGCTTGGCCATAACTAAATAGATTGTAAAACACCAATAAGCGACTGATATATTATTAAAAAATATCAATTTATAAAATATACATTTTTGGGTTTAACCCATATAATAAAATCATTTAATCAAAAAATTTTTTTTGGAAAAACACATTAAAGAGAAGACACAATGGAGAAAAGATGTGTACATTTTTCCATATGCAAATATTGAAAATAGCTTAAAGCATTAAAAACATATAAATAATTAAACTTAATTATTGAGTAAATTATATACAAATGCATGCAAGAAAAATCATTAATCACCCGTCACGGACGGGGAAGGCATATAATTAATTAATTTGAATAAAAATTAAATTCACTTTTAAAAAAGGGTTAATGAATAAATAAATTCGCTGTAAATGGAATTTTCTTCTTTAACGATGTGCATTGAATGGCTTGCTTGACCTGCAGCAAAGGCTTCAACGAAAACAATATATCAAATGTGTATAGAAAATTTAAATGGTTTAAAAATAAAAATGGAACTATTATCAAATATTAGTTTAATGAAGTCAAAATTGAATCTTTCTTTTTTAATTAACGTTAATTAACTTTGAATTTAAAAACGGCTACTGAAAAAAACTTATGTATTATAAAATGCTGCAGCAAAGCAACTCATGAATAAAGAAGCGACATAAAGCATAAATTAAAATTATTTTGATTGATAAGTTAATGCTTCAAACTCAATTGTATGCATAGCACTAGCCTACCAGTACAAAATGATACCAGATCGCCTCGCCTAGCTGTCGGCTTAAAAAAAATCGATATTACACTTATACGGATTTTTATAAAAAATTTAAAACGGCAAAATAAATCTTTGCTAAAATAACAAAATTGTTTGAAATGTACAGTAATAAAAATATTAAAATCGTACAAAAGAAAAATCAATAATAACGGGACAAACGTTTATAAAACTTTTTACGATTTTGAATTCATTTTTACAGATCAAAATCTTATAACAATTAATGTTAACATTAAAAAATTATTTATAAAAAAAACAATAAATAATAAATTTAAAAACCTGAAAGAAAAAGGAATGAAAGAACTTATTAAATTAAATTCTATTAATAAATGACCATATCCAAAGATAATTTTAAAGAAAAATATTTATATTTATTATTGGAATTTTCTTGATAAGATCTTTTAAAGAAAATTCATACCATAAAATCGAATTTTTTTTTGAAATTATACCCTAAAGAGCGAAAGTTTTTAAGTATTTTTAATATTTAAAAAACACACTTTTATAGTCTTTGGTAAAAAAATTGAATAATTTGGTGCCCGATTCGGACGGCAATGTAATTTATAAAGCAAAAGAAAAATGGGATTAAAGAAAAAAAGAACACATCAACTCAATTCCGGAAGGGTCAGGTCTCGACCACATAAAAGCACATCAAAGAATAATAAGAATGATAATTTTCGATTTTAATTTAAAAATGTGTCTTCTACAGAGTCAACCTAAACTCACAACATATGCATATAATCAAATTTTTGATGGAAATAATTATTTATTTCAAAAAATATAGCTGGAGCCACATTTATTATGTGTACAAACCTCATTATATGAGCATTTTGAAAAATAATAATTATTATAATATTTCACAAAATAAACACATTGTTTAATAAATTATAAATATAATGAATGTTTTTTGCATAAGTAATTTATTTAGCAAAAGAAAATGGCGTTAAATTATAGGAATAAAATTACGGAATGGTCAGATCTCGACCACATAAAAGCACATCAAAGAATAATAATTTACGAGGTCAATCCCAATCTTAGGATTGGTAGGGGGCCGAATATGGCTGATTAATAATAAATTTATTTATAATAAAAGTGTTTGAATTAAGTTTAAATAAACATTTAATGAATTTTCAAGTTCTCGTAATGTTGGATTAGCGAAAGTTTGAAGCCCAGACAAACCTAAACTATCTTTTAAGTTTCAACAAAAAATAAAAAAATAAACAAATCCTTTAAACAGTTTATTATTTACAGCAAAGTTGTGCAAATTAATTAAATAAACTTAACCATAAATTATAACATAAAATAATTAATTTATTCAAACAAATTACGCATTCATTGACATTACATATAAGTGTAAAAATTTATAAATTAGATTAAGCAAAGGTAGCTAAATTCTTTTAATTAAATTTCTAATAATTCTTTCAAATTTTAGTTTTATTAATAAAATAAATTACACAAATATCTTTCAAAAACAGCTAACCCCAACCACTAGTGCTGCACGAGAGTCTCGGTCTCGAGTCTCGACTCGAGAAAAGTCTCGGGTTTTTTGGGTCTCGGTCTCGGTCTCGAGTCTCGGGTACTTGGTCTCGAAAATCGAGACTTTTTTACACCCCTAAAGATGGCATTTTTGGTGAGAATTTGTTGAGAATTTTAAGCTTAAAAGATTTGAAAAACATAATGACAAATTAAATTTAAAAATCCTTAATTCAATACCCTTTGCACAGCTTTTCAAACCAATGTTCATATGGCTCAGTGGTAAAATTCTGTGTCGTATCATAGTTATCGGAGTTCTACTCCCCGATTAAAAATCCATTTTATTTTAATTGTACAATTACTCATTTTCCTGATTCTTTGTCGGGAAACAAAAAATCTCTCAAAAAACGAAATAAAATTTTTTTTTGCAAATTTTAGGCACATTTTCCTAATTGAATTCACTAATCGTCATTTTTTTTTCACGACGGCGCCTGTCGGCGGCGCCGTCGGACCATTCCTCTTCCTAAAATTAAAAAAATTATCACTTTTTTAAAATTTGGTTGCAAATCTATTAACAAATTAAGTCAAAAAATTCAAAATTTTCTCGGCGGCGCCTATCGGCACCGCCAACCCCCCCCCCCCCCCCCCCCCCACGCCAAAGTAAAGAAGAATCCGGAACAAAAAATTTTTGAATATTTCAAATGCAATAAAAAATGCACTCCTAAATTGAGTTTTTTTTGAAAAATTATTTTCCCCGGCGGTTCCGATGGACTGTATCATCGGAGCGTTCCAGAATAAAAATGGAAATTCAAATTTGCCGCAAATTGGTTGGGTTTTATAATCGGCCCTGAACAAAATTTCGGTTGAATTTTTAAACATGATTTTTATAATTTGAAAATTTTGGAGCATAAATAAAACATTTTCAGTGAATTGCAAAAAAAAAATTTCAAAAAAGTCTCGGTCTCGAGTCTCGGAAAATTTTAGGTCTCGTGCAGCACTACCAACCACACGCAACAAATCATTAACTTTATCGACTTTTGCAAAATTTGATTAATCAACTTCATTTAAAATTGTGACAAATATTTAAATAAGCTGCAAAAAATAAATATATTATTCAGCTACAGCAAGGTTCATTTTGGCTAGTTATTCGCTATTTTAAATGTTCGGGAGGGAAGTACTCTTTATCAAAAATCTTCATAAAAACTAAAAATTGAAATATTAATATAATAAAGCATGTCGAATCTGAGACTGGAGTTAAAATTTTTATTTATGCAAATCTACACAAATAAAAACATATATTAATTTAATTTATTACTTAAAAAACACCAATGTCTGGAAAATTAATTAAAAAAATAAAAAGAAACACGGAACATGATCACGCCTTTATGTTAGTTAAATGTACCGATTACCAATCATTAAACAAACCTTTATCAGAATTAAAGAAATATGATACATTAATTAAATACCTTTATAGATTTAAATTTAAATAAAACAGAAACAGACTATCAGTGACCAAAATTACTAAAGAACAATAATAAAAAAGGTAAATTTGATTAAGTCATTAATAAAATTCAAAGGATAATAGATTAGAATTAAAAAAATAAATTAACCATTTTTAGTAAATAACGAAAATCATAAACAATATATAATACATATTTATAAAATTAAATATCAAATACGAGTGTTATTGATATTTCAAGCTAAATTTGTTTTTATACTTATAAATATACATTAAAATAATCAAGGACAAATCAGATAATTAAAAAGGAATAATTTGCGATAAGCAGAGAAAGTAAAATTTGTTAAAAATTTTCATATTAATTGTTTTTAATTATAAAGGAAAAGTTTAAATTATCAGATGCGCGAAGCTAATTGATAAATGTGTGTACAACATGAACCACGCGTCATTCGAAATGTGTTTCACTCCGTACCGCTGATGGGTTACAGAACAAATGGACCTCAAACGCATATGCTCGCCTATATTTCTATTTATTTAGACAAATAAAATAGAAAAGATTTGAACTTTTAAGGTTATTCCAAATGAATTAAATTATTTAACAACTGATTGAAAAATTTTGAAACAAAAAGTTAAACGTTAAAATTATATTATTATAAACTATTAAATTAAAGTTATTTATTAACTAACCACTAAATAAGAAATAATGTTTTTACAACACTAGCATTGAAAATTACTCAAAAAATAAATTAATAATAAATTATTTATAAAGAAAAGTAAAATCCTCAAGCATCGTAATTTTTAAAAGGATTCTTAAAATGTTTAATATATAAATTTAAAAAAAAGTAAATTATAAAAATTAAAAAGTGCCACTTTAAACCAGAGGCACACCAAATAGTTGGATTTAACTAAAAAACAAACCAATTAAAATGTAAATTAATGATAAACAAAAAAATTTGTTTTTCAAAAGGTAATTATTTAATCAAAAACACTCTTGACATTATACAGCTTACCAAAATAGAAAAGTTAAAATTTTGAGAGATGCGGTGAGTGCATTTACCGGTCTCATCTTTACAAAAAATCTTCCAGCCTAATGAAGCGTCATCACTGGATTTTTGACATGGCAGGCATTACACCGACGTACTGGAAAAGCTGGGAAAAATTAGCACAGAGCGTTCAGCTGGTGCAAAATTCTTTCAAAAAAAAATTTAAAATACGCATAAATCTAATTAATAAATTAAATTAATTGCGTCTAATAAATAAAGGTAAAAATAAATAGTAAACGTCTTCAAATATAACTTTTAACAGAGATTCCAAAATAAAATTATTTAATTAAATTTAGTAATTATTAAATAAATGACAATTACTTCTCTTAAAATCAAATAAATTAACTAAATAATGCCAATCGGAGCCAACACGGTGGACCGCTGCCCCTTAGAAATAAGTGAAAAATGTAATAATTAGAATTAATCATAAATAAAAGATTCGAGAACATTGATAAATCCAATTCACCCGCCCGACTTACAATAGCCTCATTTTATCCACGGTTATTTTTATAAATAAAATGAATGTTTATTTTAAAACAAACAAATGTTAAAAGGGCTAAAAAACAAAATAAAAAAGTATATTTAAATTAATTCAAACTTTAAAGTTTAAACCAATATTAAAAAACAGAAAGGTTTCAGGGCGAAAGGGCGGAAGATTCTCAAAACGTGTTCACTAAAACAAAATACAAAAAAATTTAAAAAATACCGAAGGCAATACAATTAATTATAAAAGTTGCATATCTAAATTTATGCAAAAATAGGTTAATTTAAATTCTAAATGAATATAATAATAAGGTAACAAAAAAAATAGGATTAAATCTTTACCACAAAATTCGATTAATTTGATATATATTTTTGTGGGTTTGTAGAATAACAACAAAAACAAAATACTATTGGATCAAGCAGCAAATTTAAATATTGCTGGTAAAGTACCAGTTAATTAAAATTATATAATTAGTAACAATTTATTATAAAACGATTAAATCAAAAAAAGCTCTAAGTGGCATACAAGAGTTTAACGCCTAAAATCTCTATTCTTATTATTTAAATTGCTATTAAATATTAACAAATATTACAATTTGCCTTCAAGTTTGGGTTGATCGAGAGCCAAGCTCAAGAATCGGCCATAAGACGATTTAAAGGACGCGATAGAACGTTTAGCAAAACAAAACAAATAGTTAAATAAATGCAATTGTTTTTACTGTAGCGGTGAAACTTAAATGGGGGCTTAAGGCCTAACTAGAATAATAAATTATTAATGTAAAGTGCAGTCTAAATTTGAAAATAAAATTGTATAAAACAGTAAATTATTTTTTAGTCAGAAAATAAATTTTAAAAATAAGAAACTTATCGGCGCAGGTTGATACTACGCGCAGCAAACATTCAATCGACACCTCTGCATTCAGGATCCATGCCATAAAGAGCTTACCTAAAAAACATAAAAATAATGTATTAAAGATTAAAAATCCAATATTATATATTATATAAATAATCTCGCAGATATGTAGAAATTGTAACGCGCATCTGTTACCATCAAATTCAATACAAAATAAAAACATAACAATTTTAAAAATGTTGAATTTAATTAAAAATATCAAATTTTTAGCTTGGATTATTGCTGATTGGATCTTTTGATTTTGCTAAGCAAGGAGGTATACTCGGCGCGTTTACTCATAAACAAATTATATGTGAGCGGTTGAATGCATTTATGCATCCGAAAGCAATGTATTAAACATTTGTAATAAAATCATTTTAATATTCAAATAAATAATCTAAAATAAAAATTTGTTAAATCTTAAAACAAAAGAGATTTTTTACATTTATTATTTAAATAAATAATTGAAATTAATACAAAAATTACTTCAAAGAAAATTGAGTTAAAAAATGCCGAAACATCATCGGTATTTTCTCAGCATAAACAAATATTTTGATAAAAATAACTAAATTTAATAACTGACTAATCAATTGAAAATTAAACGCTTTGTTTTAAAAGGCAATGAGTGCGTGTGCAACGGAACCGCAATATTAATTCAAGAAGGCCTCAATATTTTAACGTAAATTTGACGTGCCCCCGAAAAAAATCATCTGAGTGTTTACGGCAGCACCTGGGGTTGGGACGAATAAATAACGTTCCCCAACCATAAAGATAAATAATGCATTTATATCAAAAGCAAAAAATGATAATTAAAGCTTCTTAAAAAATCAACAAATAAAGAAATAAGAATTTGTTTATACTTTAAGCTATTTTAATAAAAAGTTCAACGAATAATAAATTTAAGAAATTTGTTTAAAAATCATTTATAATTTTGCGTTATAAATTAACAAATTTAATTCGCTGAATAGAAAGTTTGAAAATGGCCGATGGGCGAGTTGCAAAAGTTTGGTAAAAAGGGCATGAAAGAGCCGCAAAACAATTAAGGCAACTTCGGCTCAATTGCAAGTTGCATTTAAAGCGCGAAATGAAATAATTTCCATGCCAACACTAATGCAATAAAATTAAAATAAATTTTAAAATATTAATAAAATAATTATTCGTCAATAGCCAAAAAAACAGAAAATATACAATAATCTGATGCGTAAGTGATTGGCAGCAGTGTATACTTTAAACCAAAGCATCATTTTAAGACATATATATGGCAATGCCCCATTGTTTTTCCAAAATAAAACATCATTTAATCCAAGGGATCGCTTATGATCCAAAAAAAGCAAAATGCTCGTATGCTTTCAAAGCGATTAAATGAAATCGATTATGAATTAATTAATTATAATATCCAACAAATTAATGTGTAAAGCCTAATACAAGCCATAGTAAATTACTGGAAAAACTTTAAAAACTTTGATGTATTTTTCCATGATCAAAAAGCGAGAACATTTTGCGCAAAAAGCGCCAAATATTTTTTGGGTTTAATTAATAAAACAAAGACATACTGATATAGTTTTATCAATAAATAAATATTGGAGATTTTTGATTGTGCACAAATTTTAATAGGATTTGTTTGATTAATAATAAATTTTATTCTATTTCAAAATTTTTATGTGATCAAATTTAATTCAAAACCAATCTCTTAAATAAATATTTGGTTAACTTTATTTATTAACCAACCACTGGCATAAGAAATAATGTATCTTACACTAACATTGAAATTACTCAAAATATAAAACAAACAAATTTAATTTTCAAAAAAATAGAATTGAAATTTATTTAGAATGAATAGAAAACAATAAGGCCGAGATTAAAAATAAATAATTTAGCTAAAATTCAAATTAAATCTTAAATAATTTAGTGCCAATAATTTAAAAAAGGAACCATAATTTTAATGGAAAGATATACCCCTAAAAATCGGTTTTTTTAAGATCACCGTAGAAAAAGTTGCCTTATAAGGGAACAACCAGGGACTGTTTTTTGGTTTAATTGCATTGCTAAAAACTATTCGAACGGTGAAAATTTCCTACAATGCCCAAATTTGTTTTGATGGGCGAAAAATGTTATTTTTGTTAACATTTGCCAGAAACTTGACCACGGGCCCGGCCCATTTTAACAAAGATTTTTACCTTTTTAATTATAAATTTTTGTTAAAATTCTTACCAAAACTTTTATGCTGCTACTAGCCAGAATATATGAACCAGGGATGTGTAACGTATCGTATCGTAATCGTAAATATCGTATTTTAGAGCCATATCGTATCGTATCGTATCGGATTTTCGCTAAAAATCACCCATATCGTAATTTTTGAGACCCCAGATTTGGGAGGGGTGTCGGCGGTGCCGATAGGCGCCGCCGAGAAATTTTTGAATTTTTTTACTCAATTTGTTAAGAGATTTTCAACCAAAATTTAAAAATACGGTACCTTTTTTTGAAGTTTTTACGAATGCGAGGGCCCGGCGGTGCCGATAGGCGCCGCCGGGAGAAAATCGAAGATTTTGATGAAATCTGTTAAGAAAATTTGTCCAAAAATTACGAATTTTGCAAAGGGTCCCCCTATGTTTTTTTCTAAAAAAATTTTTTGGGGGGAGGGCATGCCCCTACCCCCTACCTAACGTATCGTAATCGTAAATATCGTAATTTTGGCCGTATCGGGTATCGTAAAAAAAATCGTATCGTATTTTGGTGTATCGTAAATATCGTATATCGTGTATCGTATTTTGAGGAGACGATATCGACATCCCTGAAATGAACCAATCGCTGTTGGAATTTTCAGTTTCTTTGCGGGTTGATGCTGGGTGCTAGCGCTAATGTTCGGAAGCTTTCAACACCGCCGTCGCGCACCAGACTAAAATAATTCTAGAGATTTTTCGAAAAGTAACATTAAAGAAAAAGCCTGTTAATTTTAAAAGTGCTATTATAAACATTTTAAGGCACACCACAAATACACGCTGTTGCAAGCTTCGCGGCGCATATTCTGCATGTAATTCAATATAATATATAAATAAAAATATACAACATGACATAAAATTAATCAATTCCAAAAAATATATAGAACCAATTTTGAATAGAAAATTTTTAATTCAAACAAATTTTTAAAACAAATGTGACTAAAAGTCGATTTGTGACGATTAAAGTATTTAATGCGTAAAAAACAAACGGAAATTAATGGTAAATAAGCGTCGATAATATTTTTGATAATAAAAGATTTCTTGTTAATATTAAAAAAATAGTGGAACATGTTAAAATCAGTATTGTAGAACAAAATAAAAAAATAAATAAAATTTACAATTTTGTATGTGTTAATAATAAATATTTGAAATAATTAAAATGTTGCCTTAATTTATACCATAAGAAATGCCGTCAACCAAATGCGTCAGCAACGACGAATGACTGTAAAACCCCACTAAAAGAGAGGCTTTTACAGAGAGAAGAATAAAATAAACAAAAAGAAACTCAGTTTTTCAACTTTTATTTACTCCTTTTCCAAGTGAAGATTGGGAAAGTTGGGATTGTTTATGTTAAATTAAAATTGTTAAGTTCTTATTTTGAATTCAACAAAAAGAAGTTAAGTAAATCATAATTAGTAAATTTTTTAATAAAAAACAATAAAATTATCTTAACATTTAAAAAATCAAAAATTTCTAAGAAACCATTTTATTCAAGGATTTCCTGCACTTTAGCACCATGATTTTCGTTGGCATGTCCATGTCTAACTACATAATATTGTAACATATCAAAACATAAAAAAAAATATTGAATAGTTTGTACCCAACCGGGACACTAACTTAAAATTAAAAAACCAAATGACAATAAAATGCAAACAAAAATTTCTGAGAAAAATAGTTAAATCAAAACAACCGAGACCATTCTAAACTATAAAAAATCACATTGTTTTAAAAAAATTAGATCTAAAAAAACAAACCTCACACCTAAGGTACATTAAATTATTTTAATATTTGACGAAAAATACCATAAAAAGTGATAAAATAAAATCTTGGATTTGATATGATTAAAGTAAAAAATATTTTATCATTTATGAGCCTAAATGGCTTAAAGAACTAAGAGGTAGGCTTGCGCAGCGTGAAGTGCGATGACAATGACAACACTACCTGCTGTTTCCCACGCTCGAAATTAAATTGAATTTCATGCAAGTGCCGTCGAAGTTGTACAAACATTTAAATAATTGGGCTAAACTGGATAGCATATTTTGAAAATTATGGAAAATCTGTGCATTTCTTAACTCAAAAAATATATTAATAAATCCAAATCTGAAAATGGTGTCACTGATAAAAAAAAACTGGCATGACACTGTCATAAAAACTTTTAAAAATTTTCAAATTAAATTTAAAAGTTGAAACAGACTCTGTCAAAAGTAAAACCTCAACCAAACGAATTTGCACCCAAAATTATATTTAAATAAAAAAATTATGATTTTAAACAGCGAATTTGGTCAAAGTCTGTGTTCTCCTGCTGATCGATAGTATTTAAAAAAACACTTTTTGGTTGCAAATCTTCAAGTAAAATATATTCTACTCAATGATCAAAATTTAATCGGAACAAAGGTTTTTGGTTTTTAATACATATTTTAATATTTTAATCAAAAGAAATTGTAATTAATGTTATACCTTCATACAAATAAAAATATCTAAATAAACTTTATTTAAAATAATTTAAACAATAAAACATTTAAATTTATTTATTTGTCAAATATATATTTTATTTTAATTGCTGCTAAAAAAATTAAAAATTCCAATTGAATTCTCGAAAAAATGTTTGAACTCTGCAAAAAACATTATACTACATATAATTTTTATCTCAACAATGCAATTGGTACGATCACTTTCGCAAAGGCTTTGTTGAACCTTAAAGATAAAAAGTAAATTCAAAACAATATAAACAATTCATTTTTAAAATCAAATAAATTAAAAAACGAAGCAAATCGGAGCCAACACGATGGGCCGCTTAGAATACTAACCTTTTAAATGACAAAGAATGCTTTTATTTATTTTTTTAAATTTTGGTTGCCACTTTCTGCGCTTATTTGCCCTTTGTTAATAAAGTGTTTAATAATAATATATCATTTAAATCTTTATTGCTCCATTTAAGGTTAATTTAACGATGATCTTCTTACAGAAAACTTTGAAATTTAATCAAATAATACTAATGCCAAATGTTGAAATGTTTTTAATGCGTAAAAAACAAACGGAAAAAGGGTAAAATACATTTAACAGAATTAAATTATTTTAATTTAAGTATTACTGACTTTGAATAGAAAATATTTAAAAAAATGGTAAAATTTAATATTTTAATACTCATAAAAAGTAATAATTGACAATTAGAAAATATTGTTTGCGTCTAAAACCTGCCAAATATTAGTTTAAATCCTTTCTTTACTAATTTCACAGTAAATGGGTAAGGTCTCAGCCGAAATAAAATCGCGAGAGACAGGCATATTTAATTCTTTTAATTAAACGAAGCCGACATTTATTAGTTAAGTTTTTCATTATAATTTTAGTATTTTGTATAAAGGAATAGTTAAAATTCTAAACAAACATAAATTATTTATTAAAATCAATTTAAACAAACTAAAAATTAAACCATCAAAAAGTTGAAAGCCGTTAATAAATGATATTGAATACATTATATAAATAAGATGCGCAAGACTACGGCTTGACTCCAGCACATTGTGATAAAATAAATTTTAATCTAACGTTGTGTTGAATTAACAAAAATTCTCATAAATAAAATATTTATTGTAATAAATTAATTTATTTGTTATCTCTTTCAAATGCTATGCAAATACGGCTTAGAATCATGAAAACATGAGCTTAAAATAAATATAGGTAAATAAAAAAGGCAAAAAATATTTCACAAAAATGTGTGAAGCGTCTAAGAATACTTGGCGTATTTATTGTATTTAACCAATATTGAATACCTTTACAAAAAAAAAAAGTTAGTTAATTCATATAAAATTTTATATTTTTTTACTTCAAAAACAAATATTAAATTGACAAAAGATATAAAAAGTTGAAAAAATAACATCGTTGCATCTCAAAAGACTATAAAAGCATTCAAAAAAAGTAAAGTAAAAAATTTATCAAAAGAAATTGTAATTAATGAAACTCCAAGAAGCGGAGGACAAAACATTTTGCGTTTCTCATTCAAGTTCTATTTAATCTAATAATTACCAAATCTTTAAAGAATTATTCTGAATTAAGAACGTTCTAAATAAATTAAAAGGTAAAAATTATAAATGACCTCAATTTTCGTATGTGAAGTAAAAAGATATAATTAAACTTTATTTAAAATAATAAATATTAAATTATTTGTAAAATACATGTTATTTTAATTGTTACTAAAAATTAAGTTTTGCAAAAAAACATTATTACATTAATTTTACTCCAAACGATGCAATTGGTACGATCACTGTCGCAAAAGCTTTGTTGAGCCTTAAAAATGTATATTATTTATGGCTAAAAAATAAATATTTAATAAAGGCTAACGATAAAAGTATTTCAAAATAATATAACCAATCACATAAAAACTAATGCAAATCGGAGCCAACACGGTGGGCCGCACCTCTTGATGAGTGAAAATGGGTAATAATGATTGGTCATAAATAAAAAGATTTGAGAATATTGATAAATCCAACCCGCCCGCGACTTACAATAGCTTCTATATCGACGGATAGTTTTTATAAATAAAGTTAATGATTTTTAATGTAATTTATTCTTTATTGATCAATCTTAACATTATTTATGGATGTGCTGTGCTTTTGATTTTATTTTAAAATATTAATTAACTAAATACAACGATTGATTGGTATACCAATTTACAGTTGCAAATCATAATTGGTATTCGTTTAATTTAAATATTTTAGCGGACACCGAAAAAGCGAACAAATATGTATTTGGAACAATTTTTGTTACAGAAAATAATTTCGAAAAAAAAGATTTTTGGAAATTCTTCGAACTTTTTTATGGCTCATTGTCTGGGTGGGAGCCGCCTGGCTGGGAAATTTCATTGCTTGTCCATTTCTGAATATCAAACGAGCAACCGTCATTAATCAAATTTTTCTTATTAATAATTCTTTTGCCTCAGGAGCCGACAAAACTGGTAAAACCATAATGTCATCAAAATTGAATTAAAAAATGCTTGAAATTTTTGTTGTTTTGTCAATTTCACCTCATTTTTCAGTGAAAACTCGAAAAGGCGGTCTCTGGACTCTTTTTTCGGAAATAACCTTATTTTCCAGCTCCAATTCTTGATTGTGTTTTTCATGCCGATTTAAACCGTTGAAAACCGATGTCTCCTTTTCGTTATTTCTTTCCCCCCCCCCCCCGCCTTAATTTTTCTATTTAGCTTTTCAATTTCGAGATTCGTTGCTGGGAAAGCATAATTTGTATTTTAATCAAAATATAATTTCTTTTTTTACAATTTCGTTTGTAAATCAATTGCCAAAATTTTACTGAATCCGACAATCTGGGCTCAAACGTTGAATCTCATTTCTTCTCGGGGTCGTAGAATCCGAATCTGGTCTCCGTTTCGACCAACCGGAGCCGTGTTTTAGAATTTAGAAAAATTTGAATTTCGGGTCCGGGATCTGTAATTGGTCGAAACGGAGGTGGGATTCTACGACCCCGAGAACCTATAGAAACAATTTTTATCAACATTGAAAACCAAAATAATTTTTTTCAAAAAAGGGGGGGGGGGGTACCATCTAAATAATACCCGTAATCACCAGTTCAGATGTCTAAAGCAAGAACAAAATAATTTAAAAAATTTTTCTGATTTTCAAAAAATTTTGTAAATACAAACTTCATATTGATCCAATTTTTCGTTTAGGCTTGGTGATGTTTGCTCAATTGCTTCTTTTGCCAAAAAGTGTTTAAATAAAAAAATCCTCCTAATCGATCATTTAAAAAAATGTTTAAATGAAAAATTACTAAAAACTGACGAAATTTTCCCAATAAAATGTATCAATATTGGATATTCCCGTTCAACAGTGTTCACCCCGCCCACCGACGAATCATTGCATCGATTTTTGCGGGCGGGGGGGGGGGGGACGGGAAAAGGCATCCTCCTGCCTCAATCATTCTTTCCATTTCATTCAAACAAATCAATTTGTGCATTATTTTGTTGAGTTGCATTTCCATCAAAAACTATTAGAATTAGAGCGAATTTTAGTGCTAAATGCCTATTTTGCCGTTTTTCAAAAAAATGTTTATGTTTGCTATTTTGGTAATACTGTAGCTAAGTCGAGAAAAATTTTTTCGAAAATTCAAATTTAAATTGCAAAGGTTTTGATTTTTTCGCTTTTTAGTTCTTATTTTGGCACTTTTTGGCGTTTTTAGTGTCTATTTTGGGGGGTTTTTAACGCTTATTAAGGCGCATATTTCCATGTTTTTAGTGCCTGAAAATCCTGGCTCTAGTTAACACCGATTTTTTTAAATTTTGTCACGAAATGGTGCCTTTTTACGAAAAAGTTCCGGTGCTTTCAGTTTTAATGAGAAAAAAATCGTCGCCTTCATTGTTATATAAAATTTATTACCAGAAATTGAGGTTGTACGACTGGCGATTAATTAAACCATAAAGTCGAATAACATTTTATAAAATAAGAAAACATTTATGTAAAATAATTATTTCTTTAATAATTTAATTAACTACATAAAGTATTTTACTGCCCTCAAATCATGAAATCTTTGTACAGCAGTTGGCGATTCGATTAGACTATAAAAAGCATTAAGGAAAGTAAAATAAAAAAAAGTTGTATATTTTAAATTATGGAGATAAGTTATTATTATTATGTTTTAGTTTAATTGAAAAAACAAAATATTGAGAACAAAAATAATTAATATAAATGGCTGTATCAATCATAATTTTTGTATTCCTTTTAAAATATATATTTATAAACTTACCCAATACAAAAATAAGTATTTATTAACAAATTATGAAACCTAAATTTTTTTACGATAACTAAGCAAAAATCAAATGCATGAACAAAAGTTTTACCCATCGTTTTAACTTAATTTAGTAAAAGCGTGCGAATGGCACCATTTATTTAAAAATTGATTTGGACTAAAAATTTAAATTGTTCTTAAACGATCACGAGCTTGATGAACAAAAATGGATTAAAAAAAAACAACTATGACATTTCATAAAAGCCAGGATCAAATCTTTGACCCAAATCAAGGCTGCGCGAACAAGATTCACATCCTATTACCTATATGTGACGAATTGAAATAATTATTAAACCAAAAAAATAAATTATAACTTATAAACAAAATAAAGTTATAAAATAATTACTATATCAAAAATGGAACTGATCTGTCAAAACTATCTCAGCGTATCAATATCAAATAATTAAAATAGTTTTTAAACATAAAAATTTAATTTTTTGACTTACAATTTATCTTATACAATAAAATATAAATTTAATAAAATTCAAAAAATATTTATTTTGCTTCATTTTTGTAAACAATTTATCAAGTTTCTATCTTAAGGAGTGCATTTTTCGGCTTTACTACATTTTTAAAGGAATTGTTTAAAAATACCAAAAAGAATTTTTCTAAGATTTAAGTCACTAATTAAGAGTCGCTTCAAAAATATTTGTTTGGGATGAAAAATACGATTTGTGAGCTCCATCCTATAAATCTTGTTGAGATTAAACCATGAAATAAAATTGTTTTTTATTTATTGAGTTGTGCATATTTTCAAAAAGTTTAAAATTAAATTATTTAAGAAATAATAATGATTTTACATAATAACCGCTTATGTTTTCTCAGTTTATAAAAAATTATTTTAATTAGAATGCTCTTAATCATCAAGATTTCCCGACCCGATTGAATGTTTTTGGTTTTTTGAACCAAATTAAATTTTTTCAAAATTTTGCTTAAGAAGTCTGGATTCCCGCGTATTTAAAATGATTGATTATTGCTATGGGCATAAATAATCTTATTTAAAATACCCAAAAAAATAAATGTTTACTCGACTCTTTATTTTAGTACAATTGTCAAAAAGGAGCCCCAATGCAAAATAATGTTAGTGAAATGATAGCACTCAAAAATGGGAATTCTTGATCTAATATCGTCATTTATGAATAAAAAATACGGTACTTTTTTTTTGAAGTTTTAGGAATGTGAGGGCCACGGTGCCGGTAGGCACCGCAGGGCGAAACTTTGAAGATTTTACGAAATCTGTTAAGTTTAATGTCCAAAAATTACGAATTTTGCAAAGCCAAAGGGTCCCCCTCGTTCGTTATTTTGTGTTTTTTTGTGAAATATTTTTCTTCAAGTTTATTTTTTGTTGCAGGCAAAAGATTAATTCTTTAACTTTTGATTCAAAATACTTAATTTTTTGTTTTTGCAATTCGCTTTGACCTTCTAAACCACGAGCAAAAAATGGTAATTTATCAATAAATAAGTTCCAACATTATTCTTCTTTCTTGCTTCTTCATAAAGTTTTCAAAATTTGTCTATCGTGGGTTTTGTCTGATATTTTTTGTTTTGGTTTTCAGAAATTTTTTTTTTAAATTTGAACATGGATAGAAAAAAATCGTAACGTATCGCATCGTAATCGTAAATATCGTAATTTTGGCCATATCGTGTATCGTGAAAAAATTTTTTTTTCATAACATATCGTAACTTCTAGCGCTTGGTGCGCCGTTAGGCGCAACTAAACCGCTTGTATTATATAATTTTCAAAGATACGAAGACTTTTTTAACAATATTTTGTTTCTAAATTAATTTTGACTCAAGAACACTTATGACAAAATAAAAAGATGCCCTCAACAAAATGGCTATCGCTCCCACAGAGATAAAAGGTTTAATTAAAGACAATAACTTGAAAAACCGTCGCTAAAATCTCTAAATAAAAATATTAAAACAAATACCGGTTCATATGAGTAACATTTACTAAAAAAAACTTAAAAATCTTGTTTTTTGGTCCAGTCCAAAAACAGTATAATCTAATTGCCGCCGATGTGAGAACACGGACGTCTTCTACAGTACTGACCGCTGCTCTCAGTTAATATAAATCAAAGCTTAAAAATGGAATTAACTAATAAATTAATTGAAATCGTCTACCTTATAAGACAAAACGTTAATTTTTTTTTAATTTAATAAAAAAATTCATAAAATTTTAAGTTAACTAAAGTTGCTCAGACGTGAGTATTTTATTCTGTATTTAAATGGATTTCGTTAATTTAAAGGTAGCCAAATAAATAAATATAAGTAATTTAAATTTTTGATTATAAAAAACAAAATAAATGTAATTATTATTTAATGACCACGGCACGGCAATCGAAGTACAGAAAATTAAGCATAATTTATATTGGCTAGACCTAAAAATAATTTTGATTAAGTTATAATATAAAGCTTAGTCATAAACAATTTCTAAACAATAGAATTCCTTTAGTTAATAAAGTTTGTGAACATGAATATGACTAAAAATAAATATAAATATGTTACAAAAACATTTGGCCAATATTTAATTGGTAAATTTAATTTTAAAACAATTGTTAAATGCTTTGAAAGAAAATTAAAATTTGACACAATGCCACGATCCGAGCTGGCACGGCGCATAGAGTGACAAGCGATTTTGTTCACCGAAACCTGAGGTTTATATTATTAGAAAATGAGAAAGAAATGTGTTAATTTGTTTATTTAAAGTAATAAACAATTTAAATTTTCAATAAATAAAATTAAGTAATAACTAAAAAATAAAATGGGTGCTTTATTAACATGGAAAGAAATGACCATCAAGTACAGTATACCAACGCTGATGCAAAAAATCATAAATTTGAATTATTTTTAAATAATAAATAATAATTACTATTTATGAATATGACATGAAAATATATCTTCATTGAAATAATTGATGAACTCTAACATGTAATTCTAACATTGAAATACAAATAATACCAAGTAGTAAATACGGCATTGATATTGGAATTTAAATCAACATTAATATAAATAATTGTATCATTCAAATTTTAAGCCTTCGCAACGTCCCACGGACGCTCCACCCCCGCCCCGTCCATCGAAAACGAAGTGACGCCGCCGTCGATGGGTGGCATATCCGGGGGCGTGGAACACGGCCACGGGTAGCTTCAAAGGAGGGAAATTCCTCTTGTTGGTCAAATAAAAAAAAAATTATATTTTAATCTTATTTATTTTTAATTTTTTTTGTAAATAAAGATCAATAAAAAGGAGAATAAAACAATATAAATTAAAATTGAGTAAAATAAAAGAAAAAATATATATTAAAAGTAATAAAATTAAAACCAAAATCTGAAAATATAAACATAAATAAACGTGTCTTTCTTTTGAAACACCGATGAAAGATTTTCTTTCAACATTTTCAGTTTTAAAGTGTTTTTTATTTGTCATTTTTTTACAATGTCCGGTGTGTCCAAAGATGATTTCTCAACTAAATAAAGGAAGAGTATTCGAGTGAAACAAACAAACTTTGAAAAGCAAAATTGGCGAACTTCTAAATTTTTGTTTTAAATGCAATATTAAAAAATATTCTTATTAAAAATCAGATAGGTATTTAAAAATTTATAAAGCATAAAACTGTCTGTCGCATCAATAATAATAATTAATTTGCGGAATTCCATTGTGAATACAATTTTACACTAATTTTTATAAATTGTTTTAAAATAAGTTTTGTTAAATCTCATCAAAAAGTAAACAAAATGTCACGGCCAATACCGTGACCTTTGCACGACGTTTGAACTTTGTTCAATACCAAAATTGCCTCCCCCCAAATAATGTTGTCCTTCTGAATGTCATTTCAATCACCAAAATTAACCCCGAGATTGGGGATTAGTTTAGTCACACTTATTTGTGCACAGTTAATCTTTGTTTACCCACCCACGCCGTAAAGGGGTATAAATACCCCCCTTCAAATTGTTGGTAAATGTGTTCCAGTTAAACAAATAAACCCTATATTCCTTGTTAACCCTCCAAAAAGGGACAACAAGATTGAAAAGTAAATTATTTTCATCAAATTAACTCATTTAAGACATTCAAAGTACGCAAATAACATTTAAAAAATATTCTTTTTTAGCTTCCAAATAAATGATTTCAAAGTGCAAAAAGTTATTATAAAAAAACAATATGATATATAAAAAATGTGAAATTATAAAATAAAATAAAATTTACTCTGAAACGTTTAGACATCAAAAGAAAAAATAATTGGAATTAGGTAATAATAAAAAATAATGTTTATGTAGGCTGCCGGAAGTAAAAATCAACAAAAAAAGATAATGCTGCTGGCGTATTAAAGAGCAGCAGATGAACCAAACATCGCCATTGCGCCATCCTCCGCCACTCAGCCTTAATATACTTATCCAAAATTTTTAATGATCGCAAAAATAAAAATATATTTACTATTTAATAATTTCATCTGTTTCCTTGGACGTATTTTTTGAAAAAAAACTCATGCAAGATTAAACACCAAGAAAAAAAATGTTCATTTCACAAATAAAAAATCATTTAAAAATTATCCAAAACATTAAACACATAATTAAAAATAAATCCGTGTTTAATTAATATGATTTTGCAGTTAAGAAAGCTCTAATTGTATTCGTTAAAGCACCTCAAAGAACGAGGTCGATCCCAACCTTGGGATTGGTAAGGGGCCGAACTTGACTGATTAATAATATTATTTATAAAAAAATGACTCCAAATTGCATCGTAATTTTTAATAGGAATATGAAAACGATTAATACAAAATTATGGTGAAACTTACTTTCTAAATGATAAAAAATATAATGCAAAAAATACATTTATAAAATTGATTAAACTAAACTAATTTATTGAATTAAATATGATTGTAGGACCAAATACAAACACATTTTAAAAATAAAGGTGCTATTGGTTAAATTATTTAAATTTGAAGATTAGATCAGTGTGAATTAGATTTTATTATTTTGTATCGATAATACTTTAATCAAGTCATCCTAAATAACACAATGAAAAGAAGATGTACATTCCCATAATCAAGAATAATTTAAAAATAATTTTCGATAAAGATTAAACACATAAATAAATTGTAAGATGTTCATTTCACAAACAAAAAATAATTTAAAAATGTCGAAAACATTAAATTAAAAAATAAATCCGTGTTTAATCACCTTCTGGTAAAGTCGACAAAATAATAATATACAAATCAACATATAAAATTTTATATTGAATAATACAATAATTTATTTAATTTTCAAAGTGTAATATAAAGTTATCAACCTACCAATTCAATATTTAGAAAAATTTATATATAATTTTGTACACATAAAGTCGATAAAATATATAGTCAAATTTTAATACAAAAATGTATTGCTTTTGTTTAAAAATTATTAATATAAACTTCAATGAATTGCCAATAACTTAATTTGTCAATCAAAAAATCGATTTAGGTATAAGTAATGTTTTGACTTTTGCGAAAGATTGAATACTTACAAATTAATGAAATAATTAATGAATGATTCGCGAGAGCTTCACACAGCAGCAATGCGACAAATATTTTATAAAAAATAATTCTTTTAAATTTTTCCATCAACCTTCAATTTGGCGCGACTATAAAAAAACGACAAGGAACGGACGGGCCGGGGAGAATTTTTAATTACCTGAGTTGTCGAGATCAGCAGAGCTCAACTACGTCAGAGCAATAACGAATTCTACATTGCGTCATTCAGTTTGATTATAAGAGTTAATAGTTTCCTGCAACATTAAAAATAAATAAACTCACAAAATTATGAAATCTAAAAAGGCATACCATAAATTTAAAAGATTAAACCAGGTATCATTAGGGACCGGATTTTTAGGGACTAAGAAATAGGGGCATATAATAGTGACTAAAAACCCCCCAAAATAGGATAAGCGCCCAAAAAAAATGGCGAAATGGGGACAAAAAAATGCGCTAAAACCGACTAAATCGAGACAATTTTTGCGTGAAAACATTTTAAATCCATCATTCTTTATTAAATCAAAAATAAAAATTTTGTTGGAAAAAATCAATTTTTGGAGGTGGATTTTTGGTCCAAAAAAGTCTTTTTTGTGGGGCATTTTTGGGGAAGAAATTTGATTTTAGGGGTAGTTTTTCTCTTTATTGCATTTTTCTTAATAAATTTTGGGCAAAATGCCAAAATAGCGACTAAAAACGCAAAAACGGCGAAATAGGGTTTTATTCTCAAAAAGGCCGAAATAGGCATTTATAGGGACTAAAAAGTCGTTCTAATACAAAAAAAAAAATTTTTCAAAATGAATGCATTTCTGGGCTTCTCTCGCCAAACCCTGTTCGCAAAAAAAAAATAGGTTAAACCCTTAAAAAAAAATCCGGTCCCTAGTTATCGTGTCTAAATAATAAAAATAAATTATAGTAAACAAAAACAGCAATACGCACGTCGGTTTTAATAAATTCATGAGCCGTTCACAGAAGCAATTGCAAAATCCACCCTTTTAAAGAAAAATATTTCAATAAAAATTTAGCTGGAATCAAATAAACAACGAGTTATATTCTTTCAAGTGACAATACGACCAAAGATATTATAAAAATATTAAAATTTAGTGTATTATTAAATTTTTTGATCGAAAAATGTAATTTAAAAATAAAAATATTAAACTATAATTGTATTATTCTACTTCATAAATAATAAAAGTCCATTTAAAACTAAAGATTTAAATTAATAATTAAAAATAAAGTTCAATAAAAATAATTTCAAAAAAAAATTGAGTTATTTATAAATGAAAAATGAATCTAGCAGTAAAATTCCCAGAAGTAATGCGAGAGGCCATGAAAAACTGACTGTTCATGGAAGCTAAAAGCCATGATTGCAAAAGTCACGGGCAAGGTCAATGCAACAAACAGTGTGATCTGCATCGCTCTGGGATATCAATACAACTTAATCCCAGACCGGCTCGCTGTCGGAACTAATTAATGTTTAGAAAAATAACTAAATTGTTTTGAAACAATAAAAGTAATAAAAATATAAAACATACAAAAGCAAAATTAATAATAACGGGACGAAATTTGAAATATAAAAAAGTACCAAAGCAAAATCAATAATAAATACGAAATATTTATTGGAATGTCAAGTGTAAATGTAATTTAAAACAATTATCGATAAATATTTACAAATGAATTAAGTTTAAAATAAAAATTTTAAAGAATTTTCAAGTTTTCGTTAAATTTAGTTTTATTAACAAATAAATTACACTATTATTTTTCAAAAACAGGTACCCCAACCACACGAAGCACCTCAAGGCATTGTAAATTATATCTACAACCACACGAGTTATTAACTAAAATGAAGCAGAAAATGAATGAAGGAGAAAGGACAATAGACTTTCAATAATTTAATTTAATTTTTTCTAAAAAACTTTTTTTAAACATTAAAGGCAAACAAAAATTGTGGCAATAAACACTTAAAATACTTGGCAAATCTAAGAAATGCCTGTAAGGTATAAATTTGCCAACAAAGTGATAAAGGCACTGAAATTTGTGAAATTAAAAAGTTAAATAAAAATTGGACAAGATGTGACAACAAAGTAATTGTTTACCGACCACCTCAAAAGGACCAATGCCGAATTTTATTAATAAAAGAAACTATGTTTTAAAAAAAGAGCAAAAAAACAACAATAAGAAATGAAATAGTAATTCAAATTATATGTGCAATATTTGCACAAATTTTTAGCAATTTTTAAACAATTTTTGACCTTTTTCCTGACAAAATCAATGCCAGAATAGAAATTTTATTATTGAAAAACAAAATTATTCGATATCCGTGAGTTACCTATCCGGTAAAATTAAAGAACATTGGGCCCGATTTTTTTAAAACAAAGGTTTATGCAATTCTGAAAAGTACTAGGGGTTATCAAGGTCGCTGATCACGAATATGACATCAATCTCCCCGACCTCCGGAGGCGTCAGCCTCATGGCGTCCAGCCCTGGTTGGGGAGCAACCCTAATTTTAAGACAAAAATTGATTTTTGAAAAATTTGAATCAATCCTGTAATCCTGTTCAGGAAACTGTAAATTTTATAACAGGATTAGCAGGATTCAGGACTTTAAGGATAAATCCTGAGGATCCGGTCCTGTAAAATATTTTGAGTTCCAATCCTGTTACATAACCGGAAATTGATTTTGCCGCACTCTGCCCTGGACCCGAATTTGAACATTTCGTCAAAATTCAAAATTTCCAAAATATTAAATTAGAAAACAAAATATAGAAAAACAAAAAAGAACGGAAAATTACATATGTCATATATCTGTAAGATTTGAAACGTTTGTTATCAACTAAAATCAATTAACTTATAAAAATTTGAAATAGACAATTTTATTAAAAAATGATGTTGACTTTAATTATATTTTTAATATCGAACTTTCTAATCTTAATAAAAATGAATCTTTCTGGTGCTAAATATAAGGTATTCAATATTATCTAAAGAAACAAGAAAGGCAACAAAATAAAAGTTAAATATATTAAATTTACAATAACAAAGTGAAATTAAAATAAATGAGCTATTGGCAAACAATAAATAAATATATAAAAAATATACCATTGTGCACTCTTTCGGGCAGACAATATTACAAGTTGGCGCTACTGGAAGTTTAGCCTATAATAAAAATTTTTTAAAATAAATTAGTTAAATGTAATTTTATTGAAAAAATTTGTTAAATTTACTGGATTGTTTGCCGTTGCAGTTCTGAACAAATGCTGCAAGGCAACTTAGTGTGTAAACTAATTTAAAAAACAGGTGATAAGTGAATGTTTAAATATTCAATAAATATCTGCCCGAGGATTATGTAAACAATTAAAAATGAGACTCTTAAAATTCCCTTTGTGATGGCTGTCGCTTAGACCGTCTTCAATTAATGGATGCAATCTTCAAATCTTTAATAAAAAAAATGTTATAAGAATATAAAAATGAAATTTATGTATAAGAGAACTTTAAGTGATTTCGAGTCAAACTTCTGGTAAATCATTCTTAACAGACTATGGAAATGATCAGAGATTTGTTATCAAATAAAAAAAATTTCTATAATACTTGAATAATTTTTAGGTTTTTACATATATTGTTTTTGCATATATTAAAGGCTGCGCTGAAATGGCTAGAGCTGAATAAACTAAGCTGAGATATTGTCCAGATGGCGTTGAGTTGGCCAGGCAGTTCAACCAACGGCATTTTTTTAAATTTTTCAACTTTTAAAAATATTAAAGAATATGCGATCTACTTAATTAACGTTAAAAGAATAAAAAAATATAATAGCAAATTAACATTTTTCGGTGCATATGGTATTTGGTTTCCGTGAGTTTTCACCGTCCG
This sequence comes from Globodera pallida, assembly GCA_020449905.1. NCBI lineage: Eukaryota > Metazoa > Nematoda > Chromadorea > Rhabditida > Heteroderidae > Globodera > Globodera pallida. Next base: position 3,134,056 of record JAIXHY010000007.1, on the reverse strand, counting down.
CCCACCAGCGAACGAATCATTGCCGGGGTGGGGGTTCAGTCATTTTCCGTTTTCAAACAAATCCATTTGAATAGTTGGGATTAGCATTTTTGCCAAAAGGTATTAGAATTAGAACGAATTTTAGTGCCTATAAATGCCTATTTTAGCGTTTTAATTTCTTAAGAAAAATGCAATAAACGAAAATAGACGCTAAAAATCGAAATTTTTTTTCTTAAATTTTATTTCTCATAACCTTATTATTTATTTATAAATTTATTATTAAGTAGCTTGAATAAATGAATTTGGTTTTTACTTTATTTTTTATTTTGTTTTGTTTTTATTGTTGTCACTCAGACGCCGTCCCCTGACTTTACCGCAAAGTGCATTAACAATTATTTACTAATAATGTTTGGTAACCACGACAGTCCCACCCCTGAAAAGCCCGACTCCGCAATTTTCGGGAATGGCAACCCTAATGTAAATCTTACAAAAATAGTTGTTGCTAGTAATAAAACAAAATAAAAAAACTAAAACTGTAAAATTCACATTTTTATTAACCAAGGACCAAAAAAGAAATGAATGCACTAAACGCTGCTTGCTGAATCGCGTTTATAAAATGGTTTTTAAGTCATTCAATCGACCGTAATCGGCCATTTGCATTTTAGCTGCTGGAGGGAGGCTAAATTTGTTGCTTGAAAAAACATAAACATAAATCGACTTAAACGAATGTGAAAAAATTAAAAAGAGTAATTTTATTTTACGACTACCAACAAGAAAAATAAACGATAATAATTTGAACTAATCGGATGTGCTACGAAATTACGATCAATGGATGAAAATTTTATTATGGATACAGCCTCCCGCGGCTCAGCATGTAAGTACTTCGTCAAAGCTCGGATGATTATTATGTTTAAACGAATATTTAAAAAGTATTGAATAAACAATTATAAGGTATAAATTATGCTTTGACTGAAGATGTGAAAGCCACAACATAATCATAATAAAAACAGATTATTCGAAGAAAATTATGTCAGGAGACGCGAGAGCAAAGCTTCTAAAGACTAGAAATATTAAAATGTTTATTAAAGCATTCATAAATGTAAACCAGCAATAAACATAACAATTTGCGGCAAACATAATTACAGTATTTGCAAAAAATGACCATAACTAATATATTGCGCGAAGTAGTGAATCGGCAGTTAAAACTCGAAAAATTTACACAGTGAGCAACGAGCCATGTGGAATGAAACTGCACCAGTTTACCGGGAACATTGGTTAAAATAAAATTAATTGTACGATATTAAAAAATAGAAAAAACTATGTAAAAATATCGGGCCGAATTTATAGCTATTCTTTGCTATCGTGTATTTATTAAAACATTTTGAGATTGTCGCGAGCGCGATAAATAAATCAATTAAAAACCTAAAAAATAAAAACAAAAATCAGGAGACGCGAGAGCAAAACTTCTAAACACTAGAAATATTAAAATGTTTAAAAAAATTAATGCGCGAAGCAGTGAAACGGCAGTTAAAACTCGAAAAAGTTACAGAATGAGCAAGCGAGTCATGGAAAACTGCAACCAGCTTATCGGAGCAATTAAGCATAATTATAATATATAAATATTATAATGGAAATTTATTACTATTGAAAACCTTAAAATTCAATTATTAAAATTTATAAAGCCCGTAATTGAATGATTAGATTTGCAGTGAAAAACATAAAAAAAATTACATAAAGCTTTGAAGATTTTAAATAAAAAAAGATTCATGATGGACAAAAATATGGCCAAAAAAAATATTAAAAATATTACAACTCCGATGTTGCAATTTAAAGAAAACGGGTAGCTTTTTGACCCGGAGCGTCCATAAAACATAACAAAATGCGCAGTAATAACATTTTTTTATGATCAAAATAAAATATCAATTATAACTAATATAAATCTTGAGTTCAAAGATGTCTAATGTCCTAAAACATGTCATTATAACTTCAATAATCATAATATCTAATTTGTGATTGGACAAATACAAAAAATATGGTCAAAATAATAAAATTATGCACCGAAGCTGGGGGACGAAGGACAGATCAACACCAATGTTGATCCAGACATAATGATCTCGCCGCCACACGATCCGCTACCGATGCCCTGCAGCTACCCGCAACCGAATTTTAGAACTTCAAACTTCTATTATTCTACTACAAAAATGCAATCGAACTAACATTTATATAATAACAAATTAGAAAATTTAAAAAAAAATCTATAACTTTTTGAAAGTGCAAAAAAAATCTTCTTTAGTTACGAATAATTGTTGGATAGGGGTGGTGCTAATTAAATTATTTCACAAAAACATAAAATTTCATGAATTAAATGGAAAAGATAAATATATATCTGGAATTTCGTGCTCTTTTAATAAACCATAAATTTAAACAATCAAAAACAAATCGCAATTAAAAATTAACTAATTGATTTTAAAAAATGAACACGAAACATAAGTGAAAAACACATAAAATATCCGAAAAAAAAGAATGGAATTCAATAAAAAAATGTGTCAATTTTTATTAAAAAAATGATTTACTGCATTTTTCCAAACAATTACCGTACCCAACGTTGGTACCTAACCCACCCAGGTGATTCCGGAGAGCCAATGATGCGCGAGTCCATTTCGCACAGGCGGCTAATAAACTTAAATAAAAATAAATTAATTAAAATGCGTTAAAGAATAAATCAAAACTAAACGAATATGTCGCAAAAAAAATATAGTATAATACTTTTAACAATAAACGTCTACATAAATTAAACAATGCCCATTTTCAACCAAATGAGAGCTGAACGCCAGACAAAAAGAAAACATTCAGACGCCAAATGGCTTCATGAAGTTCAATTAAATATAATAAATATTCAACAAATTTGATTAATTCTTAGTTAAATAAAATGGCAATTTAAAAAAACCGATAAGTATAATGTATTAAATGCGAGAATCTGACATAATCATAAATGATATAGGTAACAATATTTAAATAACAAAAGTCAATTCTGCAAAAATAAAGATTTTAACTTCAGGCGCTTATATGCGAAAAGAGGAATCTTGAAGATGAATAAAGCGCGGCAATTTTAAAATTAAAAAAAACAAAACCAAATTAAAGTTTACTAAATAATATTTAAATTATGTTGGATGGTCACGGATATTATAAATATTATTGCAATAAAATTACCTATTAAGTTGATTAGCGATGAACCCTTCCTCGCTATGACTTTCTTCAATTAGTCGAAGCATCCAAAAATAAACATAAGTTAAAAAATAAATAAATCCATTCTAAACTAAATTAATTAATTTTAAATGTAATTTTATTTCATTAGTGCCAAATATGAGCGAATGAACAATAACAACAACATAGCACGGTTCTTTGCAACTATCGGACATTTTTTTCATCAAAGACAAATGTATTAAATATTCGTACTAATCATAAAAAAAACCTTAAGAATAATTATAATCATAAACTCAAAATTCATATTAAAATTAATTTTCTAAAATATATTATGAAGTTAACAATCCATTAGCGATAATTGAAGTTTACTAAATAATATAATAAAGAAATATGCCCTAAAACCAGCATTTATAAGCAGTGAAATTTAAAAAGGTCAATAACGCTTTAACTATCCAAGTTTGGGTTTGAGGCCTAACAAGAACAAGTTCGAATTATCGATACATTATAACCAAATTTGTACCAAAACGCCGTCAACATCAACCGTTTTGCATGACCATAAGGCAATAAGCCAAAGGTACCCCTCCTTACCATGAATAAAATATTGCAAAACAAAATTTTTTAATTTAACAAGTAACAAAAAAAAACATTGCAAAAATAATGTCACAATACAGCAATTATAGAAATAAAGTTAATAATTAAATAATTTTAGTAGAATTGGTGTTGCAGGCGGGGCAGCGCTTGGCCAATTTTGATTGTGAAACCATCATCGAACATTAGTTTAAAAGTTTTAGATAAATACGAATAAAAAGTGTTTTAAAATCACAATAGCCAATCTCATTAAATATATGAATGATATTTTCTACAAATATAAAATTTGTTAGTATATTGTATCAAGAAGGAATAAAAATTTAATCAACTATGGCTTCAAAAAATAAAAAATTGCAAAAAAAACTAATTTTTGAAAACTTAAATAGAATAGAAATACTTTAAACAATTATTTAAATAATGTTTCCTTACGAAAAGCTTGAGACAAAGAAAAACATTTTGGAAATAGACAACTAAAAATTTCAAACGACGATTTCCCACTTACTCTTCAGCATTCAAGGCCTTTTTTGACGAAATAAGAAATACGAGGCTCAATTGCGATGAAGGCAAAATAGTCCTGCCATTTGAAAGAGTTTATAATATTAATGAATACAATTAATTCTTAAATTGATAGCTGTTTTCTGCGCGAATTAATGAACAGCACAAACATCAACTATCCACGTGTCGAAGTATTTACCCTAAGCTAAGCTGATTATTCGCATCGAATTAGAAGCGGAGCAGCACACCTTTTAATTAGGCCATAATATTCATTAATTCTTTTTTTTAATGATAAAATTGAATTCGTTTAAGGTCGAACATGCCAACTTTTTTTGAATATAAAATTGCAAAATAAAAGTCGCTCAAACTACATAAATTAAACAATAAAATAAAATACTCAAAAAATTTGGCGACCTACGAATTGATTGTTTAATAATCAAATAAGTGGATTAGTTAAAACCTGTTATAAATATAATAAAAGTACTATGAAAAACTTAAACTTCAACACCAAACAATTTAATAGTATTAATTCTTAGCGAGATAATAAATTAAATGACATTCGAATGGCGTAAACAAATGAAAGCTGCCCATGAGCAACTAATGTGAGCAGTAGACTCGACTGGGACCACTTTTAAAATCAAAAAAGAAAACTAAGAAAACATAAACTTAACTTACAAAACCAGCGTTTAATGGAAAAAATTTAAAAAAGGAATATCTTATCAATAAATTCGTATTTAAACAAAGAATTAAATGGTTTAAAAATGGTAATCAAAAACTTTATATTAAAACTTAGTTTTAAGCGTCAACTTAAAAAAAACCAAAATTTAGAATAATACATCAAACATAAATGTATTTTGTTGAAGTTGTTAGAGAAATTGTGTTTTTTGTTCTATAATTAAAAATACATTTAAAGAAAAATGGATTTTAATATAGTTTTTTAATTATTGAAATCCTTTTATTGAATTTGTTGTTGATTGATGCATGCTCTCGCCTATAAATTGATTTTAATTAAAATTTATTTCTTATTTTGGAATTTTCTTTCTTTTGGTTCAAATTATTAAAATATTATTTTGTATATAAAACAGCAGTTTTCTTTGAACATTTTTTAAGTGTTTCTTTTTTTGTAACTAAAAGCTTTTAAGGTTTTATTTATATTATTCCGTGGCGAGTTCCGTTTTTTGCTTTGAAATTTTCAATGTCTTATTTTTGCACAATGTCCGGTGCCCAATAGACAATTATGTGAATTCTGATCAATTTCAATTTGCCTTAGCCGCAGACCAAAAGTTACTCGCCAGATGAACGAAGCATGCCTTTTAATTAATAATTCATTTTTTTCAAATAATAATTAAATTCATTAGAGTTCAAACATGCCAACTTTTTTTAGATAAAAATTGCAATATAAAAGACGCTCAACCAATTTAGTTTTTAGCGTCAACTTAAGAAAAACCAAAATTAAAAAATTAAAATCAAAATCAAAATTTTATTACATTTTAGAACCAAAAAACTAAAATAAAAAAACAAAACTCTTGTAACAAAAAATCCCTAACTGATTGCATTCATACTGTTAGCATAAAAAAATAATTAAAACAGTGAGTATTAACTCAATATTCAATAAATAATTGCTCAGTCTAAAGTGCATCAAACGGCGTGATTTTATAATGGTTAAATAGAGCTTAACATCTAGGTTAGAACGGTTTGACATTCAATTTATAGCTACACAGTCCGCTAAGTTAAGCAATTTTAAAGCTTAACTCAATATTTTTGTGTTGTTAAATTCTAAGAAATAATAGGAATATGTTTCAATCTATTAATAAATAATTGGAAAAATTTTTTAAGAGGATGACTAATCCGTGTGGAAATTCATTTATAATAAAAATGAAACTTTACTTTACCAACACATTTACTCCTTAATTATTTAAACCTCGGAGTTTAATGTACATATAGGTGTTTGATAATAGTTTCGTATTTGTAGCTTTATTAAAAATTAATTGCACAAACAAAATTAAAATGAAAATAATGGTATTGGTTTTTTTAAATTATTAATCGTTCTTTGGAAATTATCAAAAAAAATTAAAATAAAAAAATCAAATCTATGATCTATTTACATTTAATTGCAACAAAATATTGAAATTTTTAGCCAATCTGTAAATCTGCTAATAACATACATTATTGGACTGTAATAAAATTAAATTATATAGCCTACATATATTCAAACAGCAGTACACATTTTCACATTGAGCAGGCTGGAATGAAAACCAAACGAATTGCATCGCACGCTTGAATTAAATACTTAAATTTTTAAAAAGTTAACTTGACTAATAAATATTTTTCAAAAAATATGTTCATGTAAATACTAAAGCAATATAATAAAACGCATTGTTTAAAATAGATAAAATAATATTAAATTCATTTATTATTTAAATAAATAATATAAATTAATACAATTACTTAAAGAAAATTGAGTTGAAAAGTGGCGAAACATCATCGGTATTTTTTCAACAATTAATCTAATGGAGGGCGCCACAGAGTTGGGCAGAATGCTCTGTGTGGTCAACCCTGATTTCTGCGCGGCATGCGTTGCAGGCTGCACCATCATTTTAAACGCCTGGAAATTGTTAGACAATTTTTGTCGAGAATAAAACAAAATAAAATGTATTAAAATAAGATTTAATTAATTTAAACTTTCAGCCAATATTAGTAACAGGAAAATTTTGTGGGGCGAAACGCCAGAATTCTGAAAAACTCGTTCAATAAAAATTTAAAGTATAATTTAAAACATTGATGTTACGCCAACTGGATTCCGGAAGAATAAAAGTTTAGTCGTTCCCCAAAAACATAAAGATACAAAACACAAATAATGCATTTATATCAAAAGTAAAAAATGATAATTTTAAGTCAAACTTAAATAACAAAAATATTATATGTTGAGCCACCAATTCTTTTAAAAAAAAATTAGAAAAAACTAATTGTTAAGGAGAATATATTATGATTGATTTAAAAAATTTATAAAAATAAATGCTCAGAATTTAAACAAATAGACATCAAAACAAGTTAATTTAAATGTTCTAAGAATCAAAATAAATGTTCCTTACTGGAAAAACAAAACGAAACCGATACGTTTTTAGATAAAAACTTTTTTTTCAAAATAAACAACAAGAAACTTATCGTTTTTCAACATTTATTTATTCTTTTTTCAATTGCAGATCGGAGAAGCTGGGATTTTTTGGGCCGACATTTCATCAATATTAATGAAAAGGACTAATAAATATCGATTAATGAAAAAGAAATAATTTTGTAAATTCTGAATATGTTTAAGATAATCAAAGAAATAAAGTTGGCTAATAAAATGGTTTATAAATGGTGGCAATTAAAAGTCGACCAACGCTGCCACAACCCAACGCCATTGCTCAAACCAGAGCCACACCAAATAGTTAGATTTAACTAAAAAACAAACCAATTAAAATGTAAATTAAATGATACATTTTTTTTTCAAATGTAATTATTTAATCAAAACACTCTTGACCAGTACAATATGAATAAACAGATCCATTATGAGCATTTTGCGAAATAAATTAGAGATTTTATTTCTCTTAAAATACATTACTAAAATTATAATATTAAAATTTACTTTTACACATTGTATAACTTAAACCATTAAAAACTCATTTACCCCTATGCAAAGTTATTGTATATCATTAGCGAAGGATTATTAAAACAAAAATAATTTTAAAAATTTCGCAAGAGGCCATGCTGTAAAATAATAAGTCTAATGAAAAAAACGAATAGAACAAAAATTTTATTATATTAAAGAAATGATTTCTAAGAATGTTATCCAGGGTCTTCTGGCAATTAATACAAAGAAAATATAAGTGCGAATATAAAAGAATTAATTCCATGATAAAAATATATTTAAAAAAATTAATATTTTCAATAAACAAATCAATTTATTTTTCATTAAATGTTATTGTGTAAATAATTTATTTCTTATCTCTAAATAGAAATTTCTGAGTCAATGGGAAAAAGCAATTAAAAAATAAAAAGAAAAATTTAAACTTTTTTTTATTAGAACATAAAAAATAACCCAAAATCACAAATTAAATACAGTCAAAACAAAGAAAAAATATTAAAAATCAAGTAAAATTAGAACTTTAATTCTGAAAATTATAATTATTAATAACTAACAAAGCATAATAATAATCTCTGTGTCACGACTTGATAAAAAATAAATTTAAAAAAATTTAATCAAAACAATAGGTTTTCGGTATCTGGTAGGTGCATTAAGATTTAGTAATAATATTAACAAAACTAAATAATATCTGATAACATGTTTTAAATGCTTAACATTTTTTTCTAACTTAACGTTTAAATTCTAAGAAAACAAACCAAGTTTTGGGTGCCATCCATAAGTAACAAATTAGTCAACCTATAAAGATGCAACGATATGGATTTTATGTTAAAATTAATATACGCTGCCGCATATAATTCCATCACTAGATATGCCATAATATTTTCTACAATTATACGTATTATTCATTAATTATTTACAGCAATAGAAGCGATGTTGAAAAGTTCATCACTGGATTTTCTGAAATGACAGGCTCTACACCGACGTACTGGAAAAGAAAAAAAGAATTTTTAGTGTTATTAATATAAGTATTGATATATCAGAATACTATACAAAATATTTATTTACAATAAATGATATTGATTATCGCAATAATAGTAATTTGGAAAAAACACCATACGGGGGACCCTTTTGTTTTGTAATTTAAAAAAACCCGGCCAATTTACTTAACAAAATCGTTACATTTTTCAAAAACAAATTTCTGGACCCCTCCCATTCCTAAAAAGCTTTAAGTTTTTAATTTTTGGTTGCAAATCTTCAATTAAAATATATCTCTACTCATGAAAAAATTTAAAATCAGAAAAAGGTGATCCTTAGATACGATCAATAGATAAACACCAAATTCTAATTATGATAACCAAATAGTGTCAATAAAAATTAAGAAAATGTTATAATAAATCTTTTTTTTGCTAAAATGCTGCAAATTTTCTGAACAAATGCTTATATTAGAACGACATAGGCGAAACTCTTTTAAAAAAATTAGTAAATTTGACTTGTTTTTTGTTATAAAAAAAAAAGCATTTTTCAATAAAATGCTCAAAAAAGATCAATCAAAAAATTAGCAAAAATCAAATTGTACGCAAATTGTAAAGCGAATTATGAAGAAATAAATAAAATATAATGTAAATAATTGTTGGTGCAGCAAAAAATCAAAAAGGGCAGCGCCAGCGGCAACAAAACCCGTCTTGAACTTGGGTTAGGGGCACGCAAAAACGGAGGCGAATCAAATGACACGACTTTTCCCAAGTCTAAAAAATTTAAAATCGTAATATAAATTATAAAAAACCTTTAAATTAAATACCTTAGCTATAAAAAATAACAGCGAATAAAAATACGAGATCGATAAGATTTAGAGTTGGGATTTTTAGGTTACAAGAGTTTGCGGGAATGGAATTACCGCGGGAAAGTGCGGGATTCTCGGCCGGGTCCCGCCCTTTTGGAGTTCTTTAAAAAAATAAATTTTCTAATTTATTTTTTTCAATTTGATACTAACAATAAAATTTTTCAAAGCACGAAAAATGGTGTTCATTTACTTTTGTATTGTATTAAGATGAAGTTAATTTTGCAAGTATCTATCTATTTTTTTTATGACATTTTAGCACCAATTTTATATCAAATATCAGAAATTTTAAATTTGCCTTGTTTTAGTAAATTTATAAATTTAAAAACTATCAATATTTAATTATTTTAAATACAGTAATAACAATCAAATTTTAAATATTCAATAATAATATTTACATAACCTGAATATTTCAAAGAGCCTTTTGAAAAAATAAAGATTAAAAACAAAAAAATGTTGTGTTCTATTTTTGTTAAATATTGTCTTAAAACAACAAATACATCGTTCTAGAAAAAAATAAACAAAAAGCAAATAATTTACCTAAGTTAAATATTGCTAGCAATAAATTTATCCAAAAAAGGCAGAAATTTGCAAATTAATAATTAAATAGAAAGCATTGACTTATCTCTAAACTTTTATATTCAAAAAATTTTATTCTTTTCTAATACGATTCGAGTAACGATTAAAAAAACAACACCACGAATGATATACAACATTTTCGAACTCTTGACCATTATCAAATATTCGTATTAATTCACTAATATTCAAATAAATAAATTAAAGATAATAACAAAAACTACTTTAAATAAAATCAAAAAGACACTTTTAAATTAAAAAAAAATTAAGATTTTTGCCAATCATTTTTTAACAACCTACAACTCTTACATTTAATGAAGTGATCAGTGAATATATTTACAAAATACCAAAAATTTTTGGGCTTTTGAGTCACTAATTCTTTTAAATAAAATCAGAAGCCACTAATGGAATTAAAGAAGTAAAATTATATTTACGCTTTGATTCAAAAATTTAATAAATAAATGCTAAAGAATTAATATAACGACAATAAAACAAATAGTTTAAAGTTCTACAAAAAGAAATAAATAAATGTTCATTACTGCAAAAAAAAGAGATCCAATTAGCTGCAGATACTGCCAGATATTGCACATTTTTTGCATCTGAAACAAATGTTTTAAATATTCATATTTTTCATTTATTATTCAAATAAATATTTAAATTAAATACAAAGATTACTTCAAAGAAAATTAAGATAAACAATGCCAAAACATCATCGGTACTTTTTCATTAAACAAATATTTTGATAAAAACTAAATTTAAAACTGTCTAAACATTTGAAATTTAAAACTTATTGATTTAATGTTTATTTTCTTCGTAATATTTAATTTTTAAAAGATTATCGATACTTTTTTTTAGCAATTAACAAAATTTTGATAAAAATTGCTAATATAAAAACTGAGTAAACAATTGAAATACAAGCTTTGGTTTTAAATTAAAGGTTGCCTTGCAATAGAACCTCAACAGTAATCCAAGAAGCCCTGAATATTTTAAAGTAAATTTGTCGTGTCACTGAAAAAATCAGCACAGTGCTTACGGCAGGCACTTCGGTTCGGGTCGAATAAAATTTAAATCGTTCACCAAAACGATAAATATGCATTTATATCAAAAGTAAAAAATAATAATTTTAAGCTTCTTAATAAAAAGTTCAACGAATAATGATGTTTAAATCATTTATAATTTCGCGCTATAAATTAACAAACCTATAAACATTTGATAAAATTGCTAAATATAAAATAGACTAGACAATTAAAATTTAAAAATAAAACAATATAAATTTAAATTCTTTTAATTCTAATTTTAATGGATACAAATGACGTTTTAGAGTAAATTCAGTGGATGATTCCGTTTTTGCGAATTAAATTGGCCAAAATTTATCTCTTCTCAGTCCCGATATTGGCTATCCTGGTCGAGCTCTATGCCACTGTAATCAGCGGAAGAACCACCGGCGGAAGCGTCATCGTCAAGCGGTTGCTGCTCTTCAGAAAAATCGTTGTCCCCGTCGAATTCAGTGGGGTCAGCTTCAATAGCATCAATGTTGTCAATGCCAAAGTTGTTAGCGTCACGTTCAGCTACAATTGGAGCACTGGATGGTTCGGGCATCAAAGATTTTAACTTTGGTTCAGCTGTTTTGATGGCTTTTGGCTTTGCTTAACATTTATTTATTTAATAAATCATTTAATTATTTGAAAATTTATTCTTGCCTGGCGTTGATTTGGCAGCTTTGGGTTTTGTGGCTAAACTTAATTGTTTATTATTACATAAATTTCAAATAATACCGGGTTTTGAGACGCTTTTCGCTTTATTAGCTGTTTTGTCCTTTGTCGCAGCATCCTTAGACTTACTTTTTTGATCTAAATTTTTACAATAATCGGTATGAAAATATTAAAAAACCTTTTTTAGCTTTGGCATCTTTTTTAGCCGGCGATTTTGCATTTACTTTTTTATTACCTAAAATTTAATGACTAAAATATATTTATTGTTATTAAATTGCTTACCTTTAGCTGCTTTACCAATGGCATGGATAGCTGATTTAAGCGATGCTTTTCCTTTTGCGGGCGTCGAAACCGCTCCTATTATGGGTTATATATTTAGAAAATGAATTTTTTTTTTTGACAAAATTCCAAAAACCTTTCTTAGCCTTTTTGTCAGCTGGCTTTGAAGTTAGCTGAAATTGCAAAAAATATATAAAAAATAAAATAAAAATGTTTTGAAATGTTTTCCGGACCCGTCTCCAGAAGAGCAGCCAACACCAGGCAAAGAACGGCGAGGAAAAGAATGGCACGCATTTTTGAATAAATTAAGAAAATGTTTTATTTAAAATAAAATTGCGACAAATTATTGAAAATGCTTTTTTCTGCTGCATTTTCAACTGATTATATATAGGCCTTTGAGTTGAGCGTATTCTGATCAAATTGTAGAAATAGTTCGCAAATGGAAGAGCTTATAGAGATGCCAACAAATTTTGATTGATTTGTCTTTGGCTAAAATTAAAAATATTGTTTTTAATTGTATAATTTCTTGTGCCAACAACATCCCTCCTCTCATCACATATCCGCCAGCACATAAAACCATGTTTTAATGCATCTTCACTGATTGATAAAATTATATTCATATTATTTACCGATTATTTATTAAATATCCACATCAAAATTATAAGATATTGGAAAATTAATTTAATTACCAATTATAAATATTGAAAAAATATTTATTGATTATTCTATAATCTAGTAAATTTTTAAAATAATTAACGTTCTCAGTTATTAAAAATGTTAAACGCCCAAAAGGTGTCGTTTTTTAGATGTATGGAATGCATCTAAACTTAATAAAAAATTTGATACACAATTAAACTCATTAATTACCTCATAAACTTTAGCTAGTCCCTGACCAAATATGCGATGCTAGTGCAACAGATTTAGCGGTTCGATTGGCTGCTGGGTGGCTTATCCGGGGGCGTGGAACACGGCCACGGGTAGCTTCAAAGGAGGGCAATTCCTCTTTTGTTGGTCAAATCAAAAAAATAAAATTATATTTAATCTTTTATTTTTAATTTTTTTGTAAATTAAAGATCAATAAAAAGGAGAATAAAACAATATAAATTAAAATTGAGTAAAATAAAAGAAAAAATATATATTAAAAGTAATAAAATTAAAACCAAAATCTGAAAATATAAACATAAATAAACGTGTCTTTCTTTTGAAACACCGATGAAAGATTTTCTTCCAACATTTTCAGTTTTAAAGTGTTTTATTTGTCATTTTTTTACAATGTCCGGTGTGTCCAAAGATGATTTCTCAACTAAATAAAGAAAGAGTTTCGAGTGAAACAAATAAACTTTCAATTGGCGAACTTTTAAATTTTTGTTTTAAATGCAATATTAAAAAATATTCTTATTAAAAATCAGATAGGTATTTAAAAATTTATAAAGCATAAAACTGTCTGTCGCATCAATAATATTAATTTTTATAAATTGTTTTAAAATAAGTTTTGTTAAATCTCATCAAAAAGTAAACAAAAGATTTGTCACGGCCAATGCCGTGACCTTTGCACGACGTTTGAACTAGTGTTAGGCACGGTACGGTATTACCGCGGTAATTTTCGGTATTACCGCGGTAATTTTTTCGGTATTACCGATTCGGTATACCGACCGAGAAAAATGTTGGGATTTCGATATTTTTTGGTAACGGTAATTTACCGAATTACCGTTACCGATTACCGACCGAGATAGCTCTGACTGGAATACCGTGGTAATTTACCGTTTTACCGCGGTAAAACGGTAATTACCGCGGTAATTACCGAAGATATTTACCGAATTACCGTTACCGATTACCGACCGAGAAAAATGTTGGGATTTCGGTATTTTTCGGTAACGGTAATTTACCGAATTACCGTTACCGATTACCGAAAAAACCTATTTGCCTAACACTAGTTTGAACTTTGTTCAATACCAAAATTGCCTCCCCCCAAATAATGTTTGCCCTTCTGAATGTCATTTCAATAAACCAAAATAAACCCCGAGATTGGGGATTAGTTTAGTCACACTTATTTGTGTAACAGTTAATCTTTGTTCACCCACCCACGCCGTAAAGGGGTATAAATACCCCCCTTCAAAATGTTGGTAAATGTGTTCTAGTTAAACAAATAAACCCTATATTCCTTGTTAACCCCCCAAAAAGGGACAACAAGATTGAAAAGTAAATTATTTTCATCCAATTAACTCATTTAAGACATTCAAAGTACGCAAATAACATTTAAAAAATATTCTTTTTTAGCTTCCAAATAAATGATTTCAAAGTGCAAAAAGTTATTATAAAAAAACAATAAGATATATAAAAAATGTGAAATTATAAAATAAAATAAAATTCACTCTGAAACGTTTCGACATCAAAAGAAAAAATAATTGGAATTAGAGTAATAATAAAAAATAATGCTTATTTAGGCTGCCGGAAGAAAAAATCAACAAAAAAAAGATAATGCTGCTGGCGTATTAAAGAGCAGCAGATGAACCAAACAGCGCCATTGCGCCATCCTCCGCCACTCAACCTTAATATACTTATTCGAAATTTTTAATGATCGCAAAAATAAAAATAAATTTTACTATTTAATGATTTCATCTGCTTCCAGATTAGATCAGTGTGAATTAGATTTCTGAGAACAGCAATTATTATTTGTATCGATAATACTTTAATCAAGTCATCCTAAATAACACAATGAAAAGAAGATGTACATTCCCATAATCAAGAATAATTTAAAAATAATTATCGATAAACATAAACACATAAATAAATTGTAAGATGTTCATTTCACAAACAAAAAATAATTTAAAAATTATCGAAAATTAAATTAAAAAATAAATTCATGTTAAATCACCTTCTGGTAAAGTCGACAAAATATATACTAAATCATTTTTACTATTTAATTAAATAAAATTCAATTTACATTCATTTGATATGGAAAATAGAATATTTCAAAAATGAATTTAAAAATTCCAAATAAATAAATTTAATAATATACAAATCAACATATAAAATTTTATATTGAATAATACAATGTGTAATTTATTTAATTTTCAAAGCGTAATATAAAGTTGTCAACCTACCAATTCAATATTTAGAAAAATTTATATAATTTTGTACACATAAAGTCGATAAAATATATAGTCAAATTATAAACAAAAATGTATTGCTTTTGTTTAAAAATTATTAATATAATTTCAATGAATTGCCAATAACATTAATTTGTCAATCAAAAAATCGATTTAGGTATAAAATGGTTTGACTTTTGCTAAAGATTGAATACTTAAAAATTAATGAAATAATTAATGAATGATTCGCGAGAGCTTCTCACACAGCAGCAATGCGACAAATATTTTATAAAAAATAATTCTTTTAAATTTTTCCACCAACCTTCAATTTGGCGCGAAACGGACGGGCTGGGGAGAATTTTTAATTAAATAATACAAATAAATTATTTCACTAAATAAGAGCGCCAAAATATTAAGGTTGCAAAAAGTAGTATTTATCAACCATATTGTGAATTTAAATTTGCACATTCTCTATTTTTAAACATAAAAATTCTACGTTTATTTCAAATTTTAGCTGTATAAAATAGAAACACCACTTTGCAGATGGCATATGAACGGCTCTATCTTTTCGACAAAGCTAAGTTGTCGAGATCAGCAGAGCTCAACTACGTCAGAGCAATAAGGAATTCTACATTGCGTCATTAAGTTTGATTATAAGAATTAATAGTTTCCTGCAACATTAAAAATAAATAAACTTACAAAATTATGAAAAAAGGCATACCATAAATTTAAAAGATTAAACCAGGTATCGTTAGGGACCGGATTTTTAGGGACTAAAAAAAGTGAAATAGGGGCATATAATAGTGACTAAAAACCCCCCAAAATAGGACTAATAAGCGCCCGAAAAATGGCGAAATAGGGACTAAAAAATGTGCTAAAACCGACTAAATCGATACAATTTTTGCGTGAAAACATTTAAAATCCATCATTCTTTATTAAATCAAAAATAAAAATTTTGTCGGAAAAAATCAATCTTTGGAGGTGGATTTTTGGTCCAAAAAAAGTCTTTTTTTGTGGGGCATTTTTGGGGAAGAAATTTGATTTTAGGGGTAGTTTTTCTCTTTATTGCATTTTTCTTAATAAATTTTGTGCAAAATGCCAAAATAGCGACTAAAAACGCAAAAACGGCGAAATAGGGTTTTATTCTCAAAAAGGCCGAAATAGGCATTTATAGGGACTAAAAAGTCGTTCTAATACACAAAATTTTCAAAATGAATGCATTTCTGGGCTTCTCTCGCCAAACCCTGTTCGCAAAAAAAAGGTAAAACCCTAAAAATCCGGTCCCTAGTTATCGTGTCTAAATAATAAAAATAAATTATAGTAAACAAAAACAGCAATACGCACGTTGGTTTTAATAAATTCATGAGCCGTTCACAGAATCAATTGCAAAATCTACTCTTTTAAAGAAAAATATTTCAATAAAAATTTAGCTGGAATCAAATAAACAACGAGTTATATTCTTTCAAGTGACAATACGACCAAAGATATTATAAAAATATTAAAATTTAGTGTATTATTAAATTTTTGATCTAAAAATCTAATTTAAAAATAAAAATATTAAACTATAATTGTATTATTCTACTTCATAAATAATAAAAGTCCATTTAAAACTAAAGATTTAATTATTAATTAAAAATAAAGTTCAATAAAAAAAAAATTGAGTTATTTATAAATGAAAAATTAAACTAGCAGTAAAATTCCCAGAAGTAATGCGAGAGGCCATGAAAAACTGACTGTTCATGGAAGCTAAAAGCCATGATTGCAAAAGTCACGGGCAAGGTCAATGCAACAAACAGTGTGATTTGCATCGCTCTGGGATATCAGTACAATTTTAATCCCAGACCGGCTGGCTGTCGCAACGGCAAAAGTTATTAAATGTTTGATATCATACCTAAATTGGTTTGAAGTTATAAAGTAATAAAAATATAAAACATACAAAAGAAAAATTAATAATAACGGGTCAAAATTTGAAATATAAAAAAGTACCAAAGCAAAATCAATAATAAATACGAAATATTTATTGGAATGTCAAGTGTAAATGTTTGGACAAGTCAGATTTTAAAAGTTTTAAATCATTTTACCAGGCCAAAATCTTATATCAATTTTAAAGGGTCAAATTGCGACCACATAAAAGCCCATCAAAGAAAAAATCATTTACGAGTTCAATCCACTCTTAGGATTGGTAGGGGCCAAAATGGCTGATACTGCCCAAATAATCTTATTAGAAAGATGAGATTAATGTGAATGTTGTGTGAATTCATATTTTTGTATCGATAATACTTTAATCAAGGCACCCTAAATAACACAATAAAGAAAAGATATGCATTCCCATAAGCACGAATAATTTAAAAACAATTATCGATAAATATTAAACACATAAATACAAGCATTAAGTTTAAAATAAAAATTTTAAAGAATTTTCAAGTTTTCGTTAAATTTAGTTTTACTAACAAATAAATTACACATTATTTTTCAAAAACAGGTAACCCCAACCACACGAAGCACCTCAAGGCATTGTAAATTATATCTACAACCACACGAGTTATTAACTAAAATTAAGCAGAAAATGAATGAAGGAGAAAGAACAATAGACTTTCAATTAATTTAATTTAATTTTTTCATAAAAAACTCTTTTTTTTAAACATTAAAGGCAAACAAAAATTGTGGCAATAAACACTTAAAATACTTGGCAAATCTAAGAAATGCCTGTAAGGTATAAATTTGCCAACAAAGTGATAAAGGCACTGAAATTTGTGAAATAAAAGTTAAATAAAAATTGGACAAGATGTGACAACAAAGTAATTGTTCACCGACCACCTCAAAAGGACCAATGCCGAATTTTATTAATAAAAGAAACTAATGTTTAAAAAAAGAGCAAAAAACAACAATAAGAAATGAAATAGTAATTCAAATTATATGTGCAATATTGCACAAATTTTTAGCAATTTTTAAACAATTTTTGACCTTTTTCCTGACAAAATCAATGCCAGAATAGAAATTTTATTATTGAAAACCAAAATTATTCGATATCCGTGAGTTACCTATCCGGTAAAATTAAAGAACATTGGGCCCGATTTTTTTTAAACAAAGATGCAATTCTGAAAAGTACTAGGGGTTATCAAGGTCGCTGATCACGAATATTCAATCCTGTAATCCTGTTCAGGAAACTGTAAATTTTATAACAGGATTAGCAGGATTCAGGACTTTAAGGATAAATCCTGAGGATCCGGTCCTGTAAATATTTTGAGTTCCAATCCTGTTACATGATCCGGAAATTGATTTTGCCGCACTCTGCCCTGGACCCGAATTCGAACATTTCGTCAAAATTCAAAATTTCCAAAAAAATATTAAATTAGAAAACAAAATATAGAAAAACAAAAAAAAAACGGAAAATTACATATGTCATATATCTGTAAGATTTGAAACATTTGTTATCAACTAAAATCAATTAACTTATAAAATTTTGAAATAGACAATTTTATTAAAAAATGATGTTGACTTTAATTATATTTTAATATCGAACTTTCTAATCTTAATAAAAATGAATCTTTCTCGCGCTAAATTATAAGGTATTCAATAATTATCTAAAGAAAACAAGAAAGGCAACAAAATAAAAGTTAATAAAAAGAAGGAAATAAATAAGATAAAATACAGAATAATATAATTTTAACTCAAGATTTTGCCCCTAGGCTTTAAAAATCTATATATAAAGTTCGAACAAACATACTATAAATGTAAAAGGTATCAAACCAATATAAAAAATTCAAACAATCATTATGTTGGTCGTGTTATTACTATAATCAAATAGATGTGCATTCACAAATGCAAAATAAAATTGAACTACCTAAGTTAATAAGTAAACTTAATGGCAGAATAAATTATTTATAAGATAAGAATTAAAATATTCAATACATACTGTGCCCTAAATAAAGCTAAATCAAATATATTAAATTTACAATAACAAAATGAAATTAAAATAAATGAGCTATTGGCAAACAATAAATAAATTGATATTATATAAAAAATATACCATTGTGCACTCTTTCGGGCAAAGTCGACAATATTACAAGTTGGCGCTACTGGAGGATTAGCCCTATAATAAAAAATTTTTAAAATAAGTTAGTTAAATGTAATTTTATTGAAAAAATTTGTTAAATTTACTGGATTGTTTGCCGCTGCATTTCTGAACAAATGCTGCAAGGCAACTTAGTGTGTAAACTAATTAAAAAACAGGTGATAAGTTGATGTTTAAATATTCAATTATCTGGCCCGAGGATTATGTAAACAATAAAAAATGAGACTCTTAAAATTCCCTTTGTGATGGCTGTCGCTTAGACCGTCTTCAATTAATGGATGCAGTCTTCAAATCTTTAATAATAAAAAATGTTATAAGAATATAAAAATGAAATTTATGTATAAGAGAACTTTAAGTGATTTCGAGTCAAACTTCTGGTAAATCATTCTTAACAGACTATGGAAATGATCAGAGATTTGTTATCAAATAAAAAAAATTCTACAACACTTGAATAATTTTTAGGTTTTTACATATATTAAAGGCTGCGCTGAAATGGCTAGAGCTGAAATAAACTAAGCTGAGATATTGCCCAGATGGCGTTGAGTTGGCCAGGCAGTTCAACCAACGGCATTTTTTAAAATTTTTCAACTTTTAAAAATATTAAAGAATATGCGATCTACTTAATTAAAAATATAATAGCAAATTAACATTTTTCGGTGCATATGGTATTTGGTTTCCGTGAGTGTTCACCGTCCGCCCACCAGCGAACGAATCATTGTTCCTTTTGCTATTATTATACAATTATTTAAAACATGCGAATTTACCCGACAGGTTTTAAAAAATTGGGTTGCTTTATGAAATTAATTAAGTTATATTTGAAATAATTTTGGTTTAGATTAATTTCAACATTTCTGGTTCTTTAAATATATAACTTTCAAATAAAAGTTGTCTTTTTAATTTAAAAAAATTTTATTTCTCATAACCTTATTATTTTATTTTAAATTTATTATTAAATAGCTTGAATAAATTAATTTGGTTTTTACTTTATTTTTTATTTTGTTTAATGTTTTTATTGTTGTCACTCAGACGCCGTCCCCTGACTTTACCGCAAAGTGCATTAACAATTATTTACTAATAATGTTTGGTAACCACGACAGTCCCACCCACTCCTGAAAAAGCCCGACCCCGCAATTTTCGGGAATGGCAACCCTAATGTAAATCTTACAAAAATAGTTGTTGCTAGTAACTAAAACTGTAAAATTTGCATTTTTTATTAACCAAGGACCAAAAAAGAAATGAATGGACTAAACGTTGCTTTGCTGAATCGCGTTTAAACGAATGTGAAAAAATTAAAAAGAGTAATTTTATTTTACGACTACCAACAAGAAAAATTAACGATAATAATTTGAACTAATCGGATGTGCTACGAAATTACGATCAATGGATGAAAATTTTATTATGGATACAGCCTCCCGCGGCTCAGCATGTAAGTACTTCGTCAAAGCTCGGATGATTATTATGTTTAAACGAATATTTAAAAAGTATTGAATAAACAATTATAAGGCATAAATTATTGCTTTGACTAAAGATGTGAAAGCCACAACATAATCATAATAAAAACAGATTATTCGAAGAAAATTATGTCAGGAGACGCGAGAGAAAGCTAAAGACTAGAAATATTAAAATGTTTATTAAAGCATTCATAAAGTGTAAACCAGCAATAAACATACAATATTTACGGTAAACATAATTTACAGTATTTGCAAAAAATTAATGCGCGAAGCAGTGAAACGGCAGTTAAAACTCGAAAAAGTTACAGAATGAGCAAGCGAGTCATGGAAAACTGCAACCAGCTTATCGGAGCAATTAAGCATAATTATAATATATAAATATTATAATGGAAATTTATTACTATTAAAAATCTTAAAATTCAATTATTAAAATTTATAAAGCCCGTAATTGAATAATTAGGTTTGCAGTGAAAAACATAAAATAATTTACATAAAGCTCTGAAGATTTTGTAAATAAAAAAAAATTTATGATGGACAAAAATATGGCCAAAAAAAATATTAAAAATATTACAACTCCGATGTTGCCATTTAAAGAACACGGACAGCTTTTTGACTAACAAAATGCGCAGTAATAACATTTTTTATGATTAAAATAAAATATCAATTATTACTAATATAAATCTTGAGTTCCTAGATGTCTAATGTCCTAAAACATGTCATTATTAACTTCAATAATCATATGGACAAATACAAAAAATATGGTCAAAATAATAAAATTATGCACCGAAGCTGGAGGACGAAGGACAGATCAACACCAATGTTGATCCAGACATAGTGATCTCGCCGCCACACGATCCGCTACCGATGCCCTGCGGCTACCCGCAACCAAATTTTAGAACTTCAAACTTCTATGATTCTACAAAAATGCAATCAAACTAAATTTATAATCAATAAATTAGAAAATTTTAAAAAAATCTATAACTTTTTGAAAGTGCAAAAAATCTTCTTTATTTACGAATAATTGTTGGATAGGGGTGGTGCTAATTAAATTATTTCACAAAAACATAAAATTTCATGAATTAAATGGAAAAAATAAATAATATATTGTTAAATAAGATGGTTATTGTAAAGTAATATAACTTAAGATCCGGTAACTATCTGAAATTTCGTGATCTTTTAATAAACCATAAATTTAAACAATCAAAAACAAATCGCAATTAAAAATAACTAATTGATTTTAAAAATGAACACGAAACATAAGTAAAAAAACATAAAATATCCGAAAAAAAGAATGGAATTCAATTAAAAAAAAGTGTCAATTTTTATTAAAATGATTTACTGCATTTTTCCAAACAATTACCGTTCCCAACGTTGGTACCTAACCCACCCAGGTGATTCGGGAGAGCCAATGATGCGCGAGTCCATTTCGCACAGGCGGCTATAAACTTAAATAAAAATAAAATAATAAAAAGATGTTAAAGAATAAATCAAAACCAAACAAATGTGTCGCAAAAAAAATATAGTAATACTTTTAACTAGTGTTCGGCACGGTACGGTAATACCGCGGTATTTTTCGGTATTACCGCGGTATTTTTTTCGGTATTTATACCGAAATACCGATACCGATAAAAATTTGAGATTTCGGTATTTTTTCGGTATCGGTATTATACCGAAATACCGATACCGAATACCGAAAAACCCCATTTGCCGAACACTACTTTTAACAATAAACGCCTACATAAATTAAACAATGCCCATTTTCAACCAAATGAGAGCTCAACGCCAGACAAAAGAAAACATTCAGCCCAAATGGCTTCATGAAGTTCAATTAAATATAATAAATATTCAACAAATTTGATTAATTCTTAGTTAAATAAAATGGAAATTTTAAAAAAACCGATAAGTATAATGTATTAAATGCGAGAATCTGACATAATCATAAATGATATAGGTAACAATATTTAAATAACAAAAGTCAATTCTGCAAAAATAAGGATTTTAACTTCAGGCGCTTATATGCGAAAAGAGGAATCGTTGAAGATGAATAAAGCGCTGCAATTTTTAAATAAAAAAAACAAAACCAAATTAAAGTTTACTAAATAATATTTAAATTATGTTGGATGGTCACGGATATTATAAATATTATTAAAATAAAATTACCTATTAAGTTGATTAGCGATGAACCCTTGCCTCGCTATGACTTTCTTCAATTAGTCGAAGCATCCAAAATAAACATAAGTTAAAAAAAAATCCATTCTAAACTAAATTTAATTAATTTTAAATGTAATCTTATTTTATTAGTGCCAAATATGAGCGAATGAACAATAACAACAACATAGCACGGTTTTATTTTTCATCAAAGACAAATGTATTAAATATTCGTACTAATCATAAAAAACCCTTTAAGAATAATAATAATCATAAACTCAAAATTCATATTAAATAAAAAATTAAATAAAAATAGTGGCAGACATGCGTTCATTTGTAAAAAAGAGGGTTAATAAGTTTATTCCAAAAAACAAACTTGATGACAATGTACCGGATTCGACAAGCAGGGCAACAACTGCAACAACAACAAATTAATAAAGCAACATTTTAATTATTTTTTAATATATCAGAATTTTAATAAAAAAAGTGAATTTAAAATTAAGCAATATTCTGATAAAGGACAATGTTTTCGATTTCATTTAACATGCACGTTCGTCAACCGTCAACGGGCCAACCCCGACCATTTTGAGGCGTGGATGGTCCAAAAAACAGGGTAATCTTAATAAATACCTTTACCTTGGTCTTCATTAAAATTTTCTTTTATATAAATTAAACCTTTAAAAACTCATTCCCCTATGAAAGTTATTGTATTTAACGAAGGATTATTAAAACCAAAATAATTTTAAAAATAGTACGTTTAATTACACTGTTACGCAAGAGGCCACGCTGTAAATAATAACTAATGAAAAACGATCATTAAATATATTGTAATAAATTATTTTATTTGCTATTTCTAAAATAGAAATTTTTTTGAACCATTGGAAAAACTTTTAAAAAACATCGATTACGCTCCACTCCGCACATAATTTTAACTGTATATAAAAATATAATCGTTACTTCTCAGATTAAATTAAATATTTAAATAAAAATTGATAATATAAAAACTTGACCAAATTATTAAAATTTAAACTTTTTTTAATTAAAAGGCAGTGTCTTTGTAATGGAAGTTCAATTTTAATCCAACAATGCATTTGAAATTTAAATGCATATGAAGATTGTTTCAGCAAATAAACATTTGATAAAAAGTGCTTAATATAAAAGTGACTAGACAATTAAATAAGTCGGGCACCACCAAAAATGTTCTGTCGCTCGAATGGCATTATTAGGGTGTAATTTAGTCCCGGTTGGTCCCGGTCTCGCCGGGACCAAAAAACCAAAGCCGAGACTTTCATTTTCAAAGGGCCGGGACCTAAAAAACAGGGGAATCCCGTCCCAATCTCTACAACCCCATATAAAACTCCTGAATAAATTTTTTTAATAGTTTAAATATAATTAATAAGGTCCGTGGTAAGAAAAAATACTGTAATAAAGTAATGTGTTAAAATTTTTCATGATATTAGGAATCAGCTGGAATCGTCGTTAAAAAAGTGGTATTTTTTATTTCAATTAAAAATAGAAAATTTTCAAAAAAGTGAAGATTCTTGTTTTTCAAGCTTAGAATAATAATAGAAAACCGACACGCCAAGTTAAAGAATAAAATGGTTGAATTAAAAAAACGAAGTTTAATATGTCACAAACAATTTATTTAATTATCTTCAACTCAGAAGTATTAGAATGCAAATGTCAATTAACACTGCCCAAAAAAGCACCTCTGACAAAGGAAGAGTGCCGCACATTCAACAATCAACCAATACTATGAATAAATAGCGAAGCTAACACGCAGGGATTTGTTGTGTGATTGGTGGGTGGACAATAGTAATTAAAAATATAATTCACAATCAATTGTTGTTGTATGAATAAACAAATATTATTATGCAAAATTATAATGATAAATGCGTTTTATAAGGTATACAAAATTTTAAATTGACAAAACCTTAAGAGTAAATCAAAAATTTACAAAATAAAGCCAGTTTTGTGATGTGATAAAATGAAGTTTTGAATTTAGTGATCAATAATCTGTACCAATGAAAAAAAGACCTTTCGCGGTGCTCGTTTTGCATTCTATTACACCGGAAATCGCAAGAATATAAAAATGTTATTGATTTAAAAGAGCTAACACATTAAAAATTTATAGACTAACTTGACATATAAGCATTAATAAACGAATAAACAAATACCTAATTAATACGATCTGCAAAAACAGAAAAATATATCGATATGAACATAAATATATCAATATTATTTTTATAATTTGTAAATCACATCATTTAGATTAATTAAATTAAAAACAAATTTAACATTAAATACTCAAAAATTTCAATTTAAGGCAATTTTTAATATATTTTAAATGACATTTGGCAAAATATACTTAAATGAATATTTTTAACAATAACCTATGTTAACAATGAATATTAACCAAATTGAATGCACAATTTCAGATGAAAGAAAAAATAAAGCCAAACAAAAAAATAATTAAATTAAAAAGGTCAATAAAAATTTCCGAAAGAAATTGAGTTATTTATAAATATGAAGCATAAAAATAAATCTAGCAGTACAATTTCCAACAACACATAATGCGAGAGGCAATGACAAATTGCTTGCTTCGCCACTTCCGTGCTATTCATTTTATGAATACAACAGCGGGCTAACAAGTGAAAATTGGAAAATAATAAAATTTAAAAACAATATAACAATAAAAAATAATGATTTTAAAATTCAGTAACTGAAATAAACCCAATATCACCCCACTTTACATAATCGAATGCAAACGACGACCAATGAACGGATTTAAATTGATATATGAATAAATTCGATAAATCTATCAAAACCCTTTTTTATGTTAAAGGTATTAAGACTACAAAGATAAGTACAAAAAATGTTTAAAATGATCTACTTTATCAATGTAAACTGTCAAAATCAATTAAATGAATGTCTTAAGAATAATACAAATCGTTGAGCAACAACATAATACGAGAGGCAATGATTGTTGATTGCAAAATAAACTGGCAAAGTCAATGATTCAAACTCAAACGTCTGCATCACTCTGGGGTGCCAGTACAACGTAATACCAGATCGGTTGTCTAACGGCTTACAAAAAATCGAATTATTATTTTTTTCCTCATTTGACTGAGGAGGGCTTCATCTGTGCATCAAATAAATTACTTATAAAATCAAAATCAATAATAAAGGAACGAATATTTATTGGAGCCAAGTTTGAATTTTTGAACAAGTCAGATTATAAAATTTTTTACTAATTGTAAAATAAGAATATATAAGCACAAAATAAATAAATATAAATAATCAACAGGCCAAAGATTTTTAGATTTTTACCTATTTTTTCTACAGCTTAGTTTTGGCGAGTTATGCAAGAAAAACATGTTTTTGGGCGAAAATTTCGTCGTTTTAATTCACCTATTCAAACCTAAAAAACCTATTTTGGGATTTTCGGACTTAAAATAGGGACAAACCTATTTCAAGTAAAAAATACTTTTCGCCCCTATTTTTGCCATTGGGCCTTTTTTTTAAATTTTTAGAGTTGAACTTTTCTTGACACAATCACTAATTTTTGAAATTTTCTTAAAAAATACAATTCGAATTTTATTTTTGTCAAGATCCTCCACAGAATTTCGTGCCTTTTTTGCAATTTTCCTTACCTAAAAGTAGCAGACCCACTGATTGATAATTAAAAACCAAGTTTTTAATGCTTTTATTGTTATTTTTAAACTAATTTTCGCACCTATTTTTGCTTATGAACCCGGGTTTTAGTACCTATTTTGGCACTTTGAAAAGGTTTTTAATTTTTTGACATTCAAATAAATTTGTAATAAGACATGGAAATTTCCGATTTTAGTTCAAAAATTGTATTTTTTATTAATAATATGCTTTAGATATTCAAGTGCAGCTGGACGCACATTCATTAAGGTTAAACGAACAAAAACGGAGCCATTATGAGCATTTTGCAAAATAATAATTAGAGATTTTATTTCTTTTAAAAGATTATTAAAAGTATAATATAATGAATAGGGTCCGGATTTTTAGGGTTTAACCTTTTTTTTTTGCGGATAGGGTTTGGACGAGAGAAGCCCAGAAATAGCATTCATTTCGAAAAATTTTTGAATTAGAGCGACTTTTTAGTCCCTAAAAGGCCTTTTTGAGAATAAAATCCTATTTCGCCGTTTTTGCGTTTTTAGACCCTATTTTGGCACTTTTGCCCAAAATTTCTTACGAAAAATGCAATATTTTAGGCATTTTTCCAAAAATTTCTTTAAAAAAATGCAAAAAAGGAGAAAATCTACCCCTAAAAGTCAAATTTTTTTCAAACTAAAAATGCACCCCTAGAAAAAGACTATTTCTTGGACCAAAAATTCACCCCCAAAGATCGATATTTTCCCTAAAATTTTTTATTTGATATTTTTTATAAAAGTTTCAAAAAAATGTGAAAAATATTATATTTACAATTGCAAGAAGAAAATTAATAAAAACTGATGGATTTTAAAGGTTTTAACGCAAAAATTGACTGGATTTAGTCAGTTTTAGCACCTTTTTTAGTCCCTATTTTGCCATTTTTTGGGGGTTTTTGCCCCTATTTTGGGGTTTTTTAGTCCCTATTATATGTCCCTTTTTCACGTTTTTTAGTCCCTAAAAATCCAGACCCTAATAATGAATGTTTAGAACCAAAAGATGTTTATGAATTTTGTAAACTTTTAAATAATACACTAAATTAAAAATGTAGAAATATAATGGTTCAAAAAAAATGAAAAACTATTGTCAAAATAGTAGTTAAATAAAATCGAAATGGAATCTTTTTTTTAAATTTTGCATCAAATAGTCAATTAGCTTATGAATTTAAAACGCTACTGAAAAAAACTTACGAATTATAAAATGCCGCAACAATCAAAGCGCATTCATTACAGAAGGACTCACATGCGACCGGAAGCATTACTTAAGATTAATTTGATTGATAGCCTAAATTAGCCAAAAAGCCCATGACAAAGTGCACAGAAGGAGACATCTGCTTGTCATGAAATCATCGGGAAACTAAGAAGCAAAAAATATAATTAAACAAAAAAATAATTAAACTAAAAAAGTGAATAAATATTTCAAAAAATTGTGTTATTTATAAATATGAAGCATAAAAAATAAATCTAGCAGTAAATATCCATCAACAACGAACGTAATGCGAGAGGTCATCAAAAATTATTAGTGGAAACTGCAGGCAAAAATGCTGATAGCAAAATATACGGGCAAAGTCAAGAAATGTTATAAACTTTCTACGATTTTAAAACTCATTTATAAATTATGATAGCTATTTGTATAATAATTTAAAAACAATAAAAATGACAGATTCTAAAAAGAAAGATTTATTCGATGAGTGTAAATTTCCTTAAAAATAAAAATTAGTGATAAAAGTGAACATTTTTATTTAAACTACAAAAATTTAAATAATAACTACCGATAAAAGTGATCTCAAAACACAATTTGTGCCAGATAAATTAAATCTTATTTAATTGTATTTAGAATAAACTGAAAATAATGTTCTAATTATATTTTACAAATAAACATTGTTAAAACAAATTTAAATATCAACGATCCTTAAAAAAAGTTATTATGCTAATGATCAAACAAAAATGAGCGACCGACAAAATAGTTAAATTTGTGTTATGTTTTTTTTGCCTCAAACGCCTAAAACAATAATTGTTACAGTACAAATAAATAAAGTAAAATTAATTAAAAATAAAATATAACTACGGGGACAACAACGCTCTTTACTTGATTGGCGAATACACGGGAAAGGTAGAGCATTCAAGCTCATTGTCTGCAGGGCTTTGACACATTTATATATCCATTTTTATAAAAATTAAGACGGCAAAGTATAATGTTAGATATAAAAACTAAATTGTTTTGAAATAATTAATAAAAATATTAAAACGTACGAAAGCAAATATCAATATGCAAGAAAAAGATTTAACACATACTTGTATTTTTATTATGGCAATAAAAAAATAGATAATATTAAAACTTAAAATCAAAACAATTAACTTAATATAAAAAATACAAACTATTATAAAATGTTGCCTTAATTTATACCATAGGAAATACCGTCAACCACTAAGAAACCATTGTATTCAAGGATTTCCTGCACTGCACCTGACACTAACCCAAGATTAAAAAATCAAATGACAATAAAATGCAAACAAAAATTTCGTAGAAAAATACTTAAATCAAGACAACCGAGATCATTCTAAATTATAAAAAATCATTGTTAACAAACATCACACCTAAGGTACTGTACATTAAATTATTTTAATATTCGTATATTTGACGAAAAATACTATAAAAAGAATAAAATAAAATCTTTTGATTTGATTATGATTAAAGTAAAAAATAATAATTTTTTATCAGTTACAGACCAAGTTTTCCGTAACGGCATGCTCGCTTATGTGCAGTTTGAGATACCAAACAGATGAATTATTTTTCATAACCAAAACAAACAGAATATACTAATCTGATGCTCTAATTAAATTGTAGCAGTGTATACTTTGGACCAATTAAATTATTATAAATAGAAATTACTAAATATCAATCTAGCAAATTCAAAATATATAAATGTTTTTAAATTATAAATAATTTTTTAATTCTAAAAAATCGTTACCTGATTAAGGTGAGCTTAAATGGCTTAAAGAACTAAGAGGTAGGCTTGCGCAGCTGCTGTTTCCCACGCTCGAAATTAAATTTCATTTCATGCAAAAATTGTGAAAAAAATGTCGTCGAAGTTGTACAAACATTTAAATAATTGGGCTAAACTGGATTGCATATTTTGAAAATTATGAAAAATCTGTGCATTTTTTTAAACTCAAAAAAATATATTAATAAACCGAATCTGAAAATGGAGTCACTCATAAAAAAACAGGCATGGCACTGTCAAAAAAACTTTTAAAAGTTTTCGAATTAAATTTAAAAGCTGGAACAGACTCTGTTTTTAAAAATTTATTCAGTAAATATAAAACACCAATGCGTTCAAGAAATTAACTAATTTTTAAAATTTATATCCATAAAGATCGGTTTCATTGTTAGTGAAAAGATAGCACTCAAAATGGGAATAATAAAAATTAAATAGCTATCAAAATCTAAAATTATTAAAAAGAAACAGTTTACATTAATACAAAAAATAGTGCGAACAAAAAGATCAAAATAATTAAATACTTACCAGTGGTCGCGCACTGGACTCCCAGTAGCGCTTGCCGGCAAAACTATTCGTCTGATCAATGCGCTAAAATCTTTGTGAGTACAGACCAAAGTCATGTTCATAATTATAAAATTAATATATTATGATTATTTTTAAATGTCATAAAATGATCTTTTAAATTACCAATGAAATGATTAAATATTTTAAGGATCAGATCACAAGAGTTTTGCGATGAGTGACTAGACGACTTAAATTAGCCAAACTGCAACCAACAATTTGCAATTCAACCCACCAAATCTTTTTAAAATATATTTAAACAAAGCAATTGGTTGACAACATAAATAAAATTTAAAATTATTTAATTATAAAGAGAATCAATTAAATATTTAATATTAACCCTTCAAATGTTAAAAAACATGGGTGTGTATCGTATCGTATCGTAATTTAGAGCCATAACGTATCGTATCGTATTGTGTTTTCGCTAAAAATCACGCCGTAATTTTGAGACCCCAGATTTGGGAGGGGCCGCCGAGAAATTTTTGAATTTTTTTTACTCAATTTGTTAAGGGTTTTGGTACTAAATTTAAAAATACGGTACCTTTTTGTTTGAAGTTTTTACGAATGCGAGGGCCGGCGGTGGCGATAGGCGCCGCCGGGGAAAATCTGAAGATTTTGCCGAAATGTTATGAAATTTGTCCAAAATTACGAATTTTGCAGAGCAAAAGGGTGCCCCTATGTTTTTTTCTCAAAAACATTTTGTGAGGGGCGGGGGCATGCCCTTACCCCTGCCCCCTGCATACGAGCCTGCCTAAAACCTAATTTACAAAAAAAACGAAGACTTTTTTAACAATATTTTGTTTCTAAATTAATTTTGACTCAAAAACACTGATGACAAAATAAAGAGATGACCTCAAAAAAAGGCTATCGCTCCCACAGAGATAAAAAGGCTTAATTAAAGGTCAATAAAATAACTTGAAAACTATCGTTAAAATCTCTAAATAAAAATAATAAAACACATACCGGTTTATATAAATAACATTTAACTAAAAAAAAAAAAAAAAAAAAATTAAAAATCATGTTTTTTGGTCCAGTCAAAAACAGTATAAATACACTTTATAAAAATTAAAAATTTCAATACGAATTCTTAATTACCTAAAAATATTTATTAAATTATAATATGATGCTTAGTCATAAACAATTTCTAAACAATCGAATATAAAGTTTGTAAACATGAACATGACTAAAAATAAAATAAAAATTTGTTACAAAAACATTTGGCCAATATATAATTGGTAAATCAAATTTAAATGCTTTAAAGGAAAATTAAAATTTGACACAATGCCACGATCCGAGAGCACCTCGCGCTCTTCGACTGCGATCTGGCACGGCGCATTTTTTGTTCACCGAAACCTGCGGTTTATATTATTAGAAAATGAGAAAAAAAATGTGTTAATTTGTTTATTTAAAGTAATAAATAATTTAAATTTTCAATAAAATAAAATTAAGAAACTAAAAATAAATGGGTGCTTTATTAACACGGGAAAAAATGACCATCAAGTACAGTATACCAACGCTAATGCAAAAAATCATAAATTTGAATTATTTTTAAATAATAATTATAATTATTATTTATGAATATGACGTGAAAATATATCTTCAATTCAAATAAGTAACGGAAAGATCACACAAAGCGTCAAGAGTTGCATTTGTGACCAAATTTAATAAATAAAATATACAAAATAAATAATTACATAAAATATGGTTAAAAAAATTAATTTATACATTTATAAGTAAATCTGAATACATTTGAATTAATTAAATTATTGCCAAAAAAAGTCTGCAATGTTGCAGCAACGTATAAAAATACTGGCCATAACATCGACAAAAGTGCATTTGAAGATAATAGGTTCTACAAAAAACGATAGAAAGAATAGAATTAATTCTAATATTAAATTTTTCAAAAGAATATTTGACTAAAATTAAGTATGATTTCTCAACTAAATAACTGAGAAGTATTCAAGTGAAACAAATAAACTTCGCAAAGCAAAATGTGCGAATTTCTAAATTATTGTTTTAAATGCAATATTAAAAAATTTCTTATTCAAAAATTCAGTTAGGTATTTTTAAAAATTTATAAAGCATAAAACTGTCTAAAGATTAATCAAGTATACAGTTTGTTAAAAACAAGAAAAAGACAAAAAAATTAAGCTTAAAAATATAAAACATTGTAATTAAATTTGAATAAAATATAAAACATTGTAATTAATCTGCGAGTGAAAAAAAGAATGAGTACTATTCTAAATAACATGTTCTTTACCAGTTCCGCAGTCGAATTTTAAAGCAGTAAAATAACTTACAAAATAATCAAATAAAACCAACCGGTTAAATTATATAATGTTATTCATAATGCTTGATTTAAATTAATATAGTGTCTTTTCCAAAAAATATTTGCAAAAATTGTTGTATCATGATTTAACTGTTGCACAGAATCTTGAAGAAGATCTGGGAGAGCTACAGGATTTGGCTAATGAGGGAAAAAATGAAATAAAGAAACTGCGATGGAAGTTGAGTTGCGTTCGAAATTATGGCTTAATAATCATTTGGCTTTTAAAATAGATAATGTTTTATTGGTTTCTTTGTTTAATATCAACACGAAATAGATTTAAAATTTGCTAATAGATACATAAAAAGAATACATAAAAAGAATAATCTTAAAATTATTATTTTGAAAAATTTGAATGCAAAGATAATAAACAAAATCAATTTTTTTTTGAAAAAATGACCAAATATAGGGCTGGCTCAAAGTCAATTAGTACCAAAAACTCTCAGTCCGAGAAGTTTCTCATTTTTCCCATATTTTCTCAAGGCGGCGTCTGACGTCGTGCACCGCCAAACCGCAATTTCCCGCCGCAAAAGCACCATTTCCCCCCATTCCACATGCCCCCGAAAACAGTTATTCTTCAATGCACATGTTCATTAAAACACAATTAAAAAAATTGTAAATATTAAATGTTGTGGAACTTCCTATTGTGGGGGGGGGGGGGGGGGGGGATCGTCGCATAAAATGACAAAATAATAAACTTCCCATTGTGGGGGTCATCGCATAAATGACAAAATGAATAAATGTTGCGGACTTCCCATTGTGGGGATCATCGCATCTGCGGAATCCCATTGTGAATACAATGTTACAGTAATTTTTAAAAATTGTTTTATGAAATATAGCGGCAAAATCATATTTTTTAATATATAATCACAATAAAATTACATAAATTTAAAAACATTAACAAAGAAGTTACGAGAATAACTGAAATATAAATCATTTGAAATACGTTGTGTTAAATCTCTCAAAAAGTAAACAAAAGATTGAAAAGTAAATTATTTTCATCCAATTAACTCATTTAAGACATTCAGAGTACGCAAATAACATTTTTAAAAATATTCTTTTTTAGCTTCCAAATATAGCAATGATTTCAAAGTGCAAAAAGTTATTATAAAAAAAAAACAATATGATATAAAAAAATGTAAAATTAATTCACTCTGAAACGTTTAGACATCAAAAGAAAAAATAAATGGAATTAAATATAATAAAATTAAACATTGCTAAGGTCAAAATGCAACTTTTATAAAATTATGTAGTATTTTTAAATGAATGTTAATAATAAAACAAAATAAAATTAATTAGCTTTTGCTTATTCGAAATTTTTAATGATCGCAAAAAAATAAATTTACTTCATTAATGATTTCATCTGCTTCCTTGGACGTAACATTTTGAAGCGTTTTACGCATAAATTGATTAAACTTGGTCAGTTTTAGCACATTTTTAATCAATATTTTGGCACTTTTTGGGGTTTTGGTCAATATTTTGGGGTTTTTCGGTCAATGTTTTAAGTCAATATTTTGCTGTTTTTAGTTTCAACATTTCTTGTCTCTAAATATATAGTTTCGATTGCCAGTGATTTTATGAATTTATTCACTTCTCAGACCTCAGCATTTTTTTTTGTACTATATTTTAATTAATCACTGGTTTTTTGATATTTGTAAAGGTTCTAAATAATTGTCAAACAAATTTGAAAATAAAATCTTTGCCAAAATTTTACTGAATCCGACAATCCGGACTCAAACGTTGAATCAAATCTTCGTCATTCTCGACAAAACTTATAAAGCTATAAATAACCAGTTCAGATGTCTAAAGCAAGAACAAATAATCTTTGAAAAATTTTTCCGATTTAAAAAAAGTTATGTAAATAAAAATTTTTGTTATCGAATTCTTCATTTGGCTTGGTGATGTTTGCTCAATTGCTTCTTTTGCCAAAAAGTGTTTAAATAAAAAATTCCCCCTAATCGATCATTTATAAAAATTTTATATGAAAAATTACTCAAAAGCGGACGAAATTTTCCCAATAAAAATTTATCAATTTACCCGTTTAACAGAGTATTCACCGCCCACCGACAAATCTTACGTGAGGACCCCAAAAATAAAGAAATTAAAAACTTTGATTTTACTAAAAGCTACAGCCCTTTAATTTCAATTTAGAAAAAAAAAGTTAATCAATTCCAAAAAATATCTTGAATAAAAAATCGTCCCTGATTCTAAATAAAATTAGAAAACGTCTAATAAAAGCCTAAAATAAATTAAAAGCACTAAATTTATTTTGTTTAATTTGTTATACTTTTAAAGTTTGAAAATTTTCGAAAAAACAAATTATATCAGATAATTTGTCAAAACTATATGGAGAAAATGACGCGATAAAAATACAAATTCGTATTAAATTAATTCAACGTACCTTATTTACTTTTTTAAATCTAAATCCACATAATGCTAATATTCAGATGAAATTTCTTTGGTATTATTATTGGAAAAGCCTTAATAAATAAAAATCAAACCTAAGATTGAATATTTATACAAAAACATCAGATTTTTCGTCAACTAAATGGAGAAAATGACGCAATAAAAACGTACAAAACTACACAAATGTGACTACAAATCGTTTTTTGAAAAGTAATGCATTTGAATATGAAAAAAACGGAAATTATTTGTAATCAAACGTTATAATATTTTTGATAAAATGATTTCTTGTTAATATTTAAAAAAATAGTTAATGCAAACCAAAAAAATATAACAATTTTTATTCGCGTATTTGAAAGAATATACAAATTGTTGAATAAATTATAACCACTATTAATGAAAAGGCTATTCGCCCAAAACAAATTCTCAAATATAAAGAAAATACGCTATATTAGAGCAATAAAATGCGCAACAACAGTGTAATGCAAGAGGCCATCAAAAATTATTCGAGGAAACTCCAGGCAAAACTGCTAATATCAAAATATACCGGAAAGGTCAAGGATTTAAGCTTAATTGTCTGCAGGGCTTCATCTACTCTGAGATAGAGCATCGATTATTTTTTAATTAATGTAATAATAAGTAATAAAAATATTAAAAACGTACAAAAGCAAATAAAATTTATTGGAATGGCAAGTTTAAATTCATGGACAAGTAAGATTAAAAAATTTTTAAATTATTTTTTCTAAACCAAAATCTTATATAAATTTGATGTTAACTTTAAAATTATTTGTACAAAAAAACACAATCAAAAAACCTGACAGAAAGAGGAATGCAAGAACTTATTAAATTAAATTCCAACCACATCCTTAGCGGCAATAAAATAAATAATATTAAAACTTAAAATCAAAACGAAGTTGTGAAATCCCCGGAGCTAAATTAAATTCTAAGCAATATATTAATAAGCGTTGCATAACAGTAGAGGTGAATAAATATTTCCTTACAAAATTTGATCGATTTGAAAAGCAATAAGGGCGCTACACTCCTTTAACTCCATGTTTGAGAAAAACCAAAATTAATAATCAAAACTATAAATTTAAAAGGCTTTAAAAACAAAAAAAATTACATTCCAACAAGATTTAAATTGATACATTAATTTAAATTCTAAACTTATTCAATTGGTCATTGTAGGCGGTGAGCCTCTAATAGAAATAAAGCACTTCAACGTGAATATGTGTTCGATAGAATTCACAAATGCATAAGTACTTAAATTTAACAACAAAAAAAAATATATTAAAATTAAAAGGGGCCACTGTCCAAATAATCTAATTAGTGAGATCAGTGTGAATTCATTTCCGATTTATTTTAAATTTCGATTTTTTTTTAAATAGGTAACCCACCGCACGAAGCACCTCAAAGCATTTTAAATTATATCTACACCCATACAAGTTATTAACTAAAATTAACTTGAAATGAGTGAAATCTAAGAAATGACTGTAAGGTATAAATTTGATAAAAAAGTGATAAAGGCACTGAAATTTATGAAATAAATAAGTTAAATAAAAATTGGACAAGATGGAACAACAAAGTATTTGTTCACCGACCACTTCAAAAAAGCCTGCCAAATTTATTAATGAAAAAAGACTAATAAAATAATGATTAATGAGAAAAAATTTAATAATGCGTTACGAGCCAGTATAAGTTAAAAAAGCAATTGTAAATTCTGAATACTTCTAAGATAATCAAAGAAATAAAGGTGACTAATAAAGTGGTTCACTGGTAGGGCAGTAGCCAGAAGACGTTTTTGGAGTGGGGAGGGCAAGTCTTTTGGAGTTTGTTGCAATCTTTTATTACTAATAAATTTTTACAAATGAATATTCATTAATTGCACGCTTTGCTAGACTTTAATGATTTAATGCAAAACTTATGATTATATGACGAGTTGGCTTCTTACCACTACCAGATAAATATATTATGCTTAATTAAGTTAAAAATATATATATGATAGGGATTATAAAAAAATAGGTATATTTTTTATATTAAAAGCATATTATGAATTAATTATAGATCATTGTTATAGATAAACTTGTAACAAGCCTTTAATCAGCTCATTAAGCTAGTTTACCACTTTGATGGCCAATGGAATTTGAAAAAAATTAAAGAAGAATAAAATTTATTTCACTATATATATCAATCATAATGCTATATATTTATAACATGGGACAGAATCTGAAGTTCACTATGGTCGTTACCAAATTGATACAACAAATTGCGCATCGTTTGTCCAAATGCACTGAACTACGCCAATTATTGGCATTACAAATTTTTAATTTATTTTATTTGCACAACATTTTGTTTGCCATTCAATGTGCCCTCCACAATGTCTTGGGCCAACTCAGCAGAGTTGAATTTGAAATTTGATGGCCCAACATTTGTGAAAAAAGAAGAAAAGCTTAAATTGAGAACAAAATTTATTACGAAAAATTAAACAGAAACCGAATGCACAATAAAACAAAAAGTTTTTACTCATCATTTGTTCTACAGATTTGGATTAATTCGATAGAATTCAAATTTACAAAAATTTTTACATTTGCACAAGAAATTTAAGAAAAAAAGAAATTGAATACATAATTACAATTATTGAAGAAGAATTATCAATACAAAATTAAAATTACTAAAAAGCTAGGAACACATTGAAACTGTTTATAATTAATTTACAAAATTAAAAAATGCTTTCAAAATTTAAATAATGAATTGGGCAAAAAATCCAAGCAAAAAAAAAACATCCTAACAAATTTTTATCTTTAGTGGTGATAATACTATAATCAAATACATGTGAATTCACAAATGCAAAAATAAATTTTAAAAATAAGAAAAAAACTG
The DNA here is from genome assembly GCA_020449905.1 of Globodera pallida. Lineage (NCBI taxonomy): Eukaryota > Metazoa > Nematoda > Chromadorea > Rhabditida > Heteroderidae > Globodera > Globodera pallida. The sequence goes on along the minus strand of JAIXHY010000007.1, from coordinate 3,096,143 downwards.
AAATAAGTTATAAGTAAAACGAGCTGCATGCATGAAAAATGTGCCCAATTGGAAGGCAAAAGGTCTCTAAAAAGGTTTATAACCTCAAGAAACTTTTGATTAACTATTTTAATGTTTTTCACCTATTGTATTTATTCGAAGAAATCAAAAATAAATGTTAAAAAAAGTCGAAAATAAAATCTATTAAATAAACACGTTAAATCAAATAAAGAATAAACTTTCATTGAATTTTTTCTGTTGTAATTTGTATTAAACGAACGGCCGGTAAAATCATTAACTTTATCGACTTTTGCAAAATTTGATTACTTAACTTCATTTAAAATTGTAGCAAATATTTAAATAAGCAACTAAAAATTAAATATATTATTCAGCTACAGCAAGGTTCAATTTGGCAGTTATTCGCTATTTTAAATGTTCGGGAGGGAAATACTCATTATCAAAAATCTTCTTAAAAACTAATCCAATAATAAATGTAGAATAAAAGCAAAAAGCTCGTATGCTTTCAAAGCAATTAAAAATGAACTCGATAATTAGCATCAAATATAATAAATTTTATTCTATTTGAAATATTCTTGTGTGATCAAATTTAATTCAAAAATGATATTAATTTCAATAACTTTACTAATAAATAAAGAAAATAATAATAAAAAACGTAAAATTTGATTCAGTCATTAATAAAATTCAACGGATAAAATAGATTAGAATTAAAAAAAATAAATTAACCATTTTGAATAAATAACTTAAATCTAAACAATAATAATTTACATAAAATTAAATAGCCAATGCGATTGACATTACAAATAAAATTTTATAATTAAAAATTTCGGTGTGATTATGCAACAATTCAATTCTAATATTAATAAAACCTCCCATTGAACAATAAGCCCAACACCAATGATATTTTATGTTAAATTTGTTTATTTAAGGCGACATCTTTCTGAGCCTTCCGCAAGTGCAGCTTCTGTTTGGCGATATGTCAGAACAAGCAAAGGACAGCCCCAAGCGCGGAGCGGAAATCAGAAATGTGTTGAGACAATGCCTAATACAAGCCATAGTAAATTACTGCAAAAACTTTAAAGACTTCAAAATATTTTTCACGATCAAAAAGCTAGAACATTTTGCGCAAAAGCGTCAAATAAAATAAATTTTATTCCATTTCAAATATTCTTATGTGATCAAATTTAATTCAAAAATAATATTAATTCCAATCTTTTAATAAATATTGGTAACTTTACTCAATTAAAGAAAAACGCGGGCCTCTAATCGCCTCTGAAAATAATTTAAATATTTATTCAATTAGAAAATAAAATTATTTTTGTTTAAATTGCAATAAATACAAATTCTTATGTTAGTGAAATGTACCGATCACCTTAAACAAAAATTTATCAGAATTAAAGCAATATGATTAATTATACCTTAAATTCTAGATTTTAAATTTTAAATAAAACAAAAACATCACTGACCAACATAAATAAAGAAATAATAAAAAAACCTAAGATTTATTTTAAAAAAATAAATTAACCATTTTAGTAAATAACTAAAAAACATAAAACAATAAATAATTTACATAATTAAATATTCAACCGATTGAGATAAAAAATAAAATTTTATAATTAAAAAATAACTAAAATCCATTTGTCTAAAAGGATATATTTATTTAAATTTATCTTTATTTTATACTATAAATATATATTAAAAATAATCAAAGAAATATCAAATAATTCAAAAAAGGAATAAATGCAGAGCAAATAAAATTGTAAAAACTTATTCATAAAAATGGTTTTAATTATAAAAGAAACGTTTCAAAAAGTGCTTCACTCCATACCGCTGATGGGTTACTAAACAAACGGACCTCAAACGCATATGCTCGCCCGTATTCCTTTTATTTTGACAAATAAAATAGAATTCAATCCAGTTTAATAATCCGTGCCGCGCACTTTTTTTGCTTGATTATTCGTTTTCTGCACCCAAAAAAAACAAGATGTTAAGGAATAAAGTGTACTAAAATAAATTTGTTGGGTTTTTGTAAGGCTTCGCGTTTAAACATGAAATTTTCTTCAAAAACAAAAAATCGATTACATTAAAAATAAAACTTAACTTAAAATAATTCTAGAGATTTTTTGAAAAGGAACATTAACAAAACACAATTAATTTTCAAGAACGGCATTTTTGTAAAAGTTTTTTCATCTTATTATAAGAATTCGCAAAACAAATTAAACCAACTTAATTAACGTTAAAAGAAAAAAAATTAAGTATTAAGCATATTAATACATTAAAATTGCAATTTTTTGGTGCTTATTTGGTTTCGGCATTTTTTGCCTTTTTGGAGCATATAAACCGTCCCCTAAAATAATGTAATTAAAAAAATGCAATAAACCCCAACAAACAAACCAAAACGAAGAATTATATATTTTTTGTCATCAATATCAAATTTGGTTTCCGTTCTTCGAACGAATTATTGCATCGATTTTTGCGGAGGGGGGGGGGGGGAAAGGCAGCCTCTGCTTCAGTCATTCTTTCCATTTCATTCAAACAAATCAATTTGTGCATTATTTTATTTGTGTTGAGTTGGGAATTGCATTTCCTTCAAAAACTATTAGAATTAGAGCGAATTTTAGTGCCTATTTTGGCGTTTTTAATTTTATAAGAAAAATGCAATAAATGAAAATGTGCCAAAATCAATTTTTTTTGTTTCTTAACCAAATGCACCTCTAAAAATGATTTCTTTGACCAAAATTTAAAGATCTGTATTTTTCGAAAAAAATTTCCTTTTGCTAATACAATTATTTAAAACGAATTTACCCCAGAACAGCTTGAAGTACTTGGTTTAAAAAGCGGACAAATTGCCTTTAAAAATGCAAGAGAAAAAATCGCAACAAAAAAAAATAGCGTTTTAAAAATTTTTTAACAAAAAGGGGTCTGCGGCCCCCCCCCCCAAAATCGTTTCTGGATACGCGCCTGCCTATAAGAAGGCTGAACTGGTTTCAATTTCCAGAAACAGCAGAAAATTCATTACAAATTATTGATTGCTCACATTATAAAGATTTTCAGATTTTAAAAAACATGGCATTCCGTTGGTTAGCCAATTTTTAAAAATTTACCGGTTTACCTGGATTGTATCGACATTTTTTGGGCAGTAAAAACCGGTACGTAAAACCGGTAAATGCCATTTGCGAAACACTAGATTTAGTGCTTATTTGGGGGCATCTTTCCACGTTTTTAGTGCCAAAAAAAATTTTGGCCTCAAAATCATTCAAAAGTATGCATTCGATCTAGGCCTAAGATATGCTTAGGTTTAGGCCTAAGCATAACAAACACAATTTATTTAAATTTAAAAAATAATCATAAATTGTAATGATGATGAATGTGACTGAATTTCAAACGAATTTTTAAACGCATTTTTTAAATATATATATTTTGAAACAATTAAAGAGAAAATAAATCTACAAATCTGAACAATTAACATTTTTTTTTTTGTAAAACTACAAAAATTATCAATAATAATTACCGATAAAAGTGATCTCAAAACACAATTTGTTCCAGCTAAATTAATTAGAATAAATTGAAAATGTTCTAATTTTATTTTTACAAATATACATTCTTAAAACAAATTTTATAATTTTAATACCAACGATCTTCAAAAAAAGTTATTATGCTAATGAACAAACAAAAATGAGCAATCGACAAAATAGTAAAATTTGTGTTATGCTTTTTTCGCCTCAAACGCCTAAAATAATAATTGTTACAGTATAAATAAATAAAGTCAAATTAATTAAAAATAAAATATAACTTCGGAACAACAAAAAACTCTTTGCTCGTTGGATGTATCGACACGTGCGTGGTGACCGCTACAACCGTGCATTTCTCTAACCACTCAACTGGATTGACCAATTTGGTGTATTTCTAATGTTAAATATTTTCAAACGAATATTCGACTAAAAATTATGATTTCACAACTAAATAAACGAAGAGTATTCGAGTGAAACAAATAAACTTCAAGTAAAAAATCTGCGAATTTCTAAATATATTAACAATTAAATTACACATTATTTTTAAAAAAAAGTACCCCCAACCACACGCAGCACCTCAAACGCCAATACATACACACCCACACGAGTTATTAACTAGACTTCAAATAAATTTAATTTATTTTTTAAACAATAAACACTTAAAATAACTTGGCAAATCTAAGAAATGACTGTAAGGTATAAATTTGACAAACAAAGATAAAGGCACTGAAATTTATGAAATGAATAAGTTAAATAGAAATTGGACAAGATGTGACAATAAAGTATTTGTTCACCGACCACCTCAAAAAAGCCTGCCGAATTATTAATGAAAAAGGACTAATAAAATAATGATTAATGAAAAAATATAATATTGTAAATTCTGAATATGTCTAAGATAATCAAAGAAATAAAGTTGACTAATAAAATGGTTTATAAATAGGGGGCAATTAAAAGTCGACCAACGCTGCCACAACCCAACGCCATTGCTCAAACCAGAGCCACACCAAATAGTTAGATTTAACTAAAAAACAAACCAATTAAAAATGTAAATTAAATGATTAATTTTTTTTTTAAACTGTATAAAAATTTTCAAAAAAAATGAAAACCATAAAAAATAAAGTAACCCAAATAAGAATTATTTATTGACCTTATTTTCAATATGAACAAAGCCAATAAGTTATCGAAGGCAGAAACCATGTACAATATGAATAGATGGGATAAATTTTTACGATGATATGTACAAACAAATAAACATTGATTAATGAATATATGAAAAAATAATAAATAACATTACAAATTCACATAAAAAATTTAAAAAAATGACAGATGCGCGGTCTTATCTTTACAAAAAATCTTCCAGCCTAATGAAGCGTCATCACTGGATTTTTGACATGGCAGGCATTACACCGATGTATTGGAAAAGCTGGGGAGATTCACAGAACATACAGCTGGTACAACATTCTTTCAAAAAAATTTAAAATACGCAAAACTATTTCTATATCTAATTAAAACTAAAAATTATAAATTAAATTAATTGCGTCTAATAAATAAAGGTAAAAATAAATAGTAAACGTCTTCAAATATACAAAGATTCCAAATAAAAAATATATAATTAATCTAGCAATTATTAAATAAAGGACAATTAATTCTCTCAAATCAAATAAATAACTAACTAATGCAAATCGGAATCAATACAGTGGACCGCTGTCTCTTAGCTTCATAAGTGAAAATATGTAATAATTAGGGTTAATCATAAATAAAAAGATTTGAGAATATTAATAAATCCAATTCATCCGCCCGACTTACAATAGCGCAATTTTATCCACGATTAGTTTTTATAAATAAAGTAATTATTATTTTAATACAAAATAAATTTTAAGAAGGCTTTAAAAACAAAATAAAGTATATTTAAATTAATTCAAACTTTAAACCAATATTAGAAAAACAGGAAAAAATTTGTGGGCGAAAGACCGGAAGATTCTGAAAACGTGTTCATAAACTGAAAAAAAAAGATTTTATAAAAACACCAAAGGCAATACAATTATTAAAAAATTCAGATCTAAATTTTATGCAAATAATAGGATAATTAAAATAAATGAATATAATAATAAGAATTACAAAAAATAGGATTAAATCTTTACCACAAAATTCGACTAATTTGATATATATTTTTGTGAGTTTGTAGAATAAAAACCAAAACGAAATACTAATAGAATTTGGTGAATTGGATTAAAGCAGCAAATTTAAATATTGCTGGTAAAATGTCAGTTAAAATGATATAATTAGTAACAATTCAATTTTTTAAAAAAGATTAAATCAACAAAAAAAAAGTGGCATACAAGATTTTAACGCCTAAAAATCTCTACTCTTATTATTTAAATTGCTATTAAATATTTACAAATATTACAATTTGCCTTCAAGTTTGGTTTGATCGACAGCCAATCTCAAGAATCGGCATAAAATTAGCAAAATAAACCAAAATAGTTAAATAAATGTAATTGTTTTTAGCGGTGAAACTTAAATGGGGGTTTAAAACTAAAGTATAAAAAATCATTGTTTTTTTAAAATTAGATCTAAAAAACAAACCTTACACTTAAGGTACAATAAATTATTTCAATATTTGTATTTTTGACAACCGTAAAAGATGATAAAATAAAATCTTGAATTTGATTATGATTAAAGTAAAAAATAATAATTTATCATTTACAGAACAAAATTTCTATCAACGGCATCTCGTGGAGTTTGAGATACAAAACTGCATCTTTTATCATCAGATGTTAATTTTTATAAATTGGGATTGTTTAGTCACAGACGCATTAAAACAAGATAGATGTCAAAAAATGTTTTGGAAGCAAGGCACTAATGACATAATAACAAAATTTAAAAAAATATAGAAATATTTATATTGAAATAAAGTACAATTTTAATACTTTCTAAACTAACATTTAAAGGTTTAAGCAACAATATAAAATTAAAAAAATAAAATATCTTATATTTTTGCAGTATAAGAATCAGTGGAAACCGAAGTATTATTTATCTAAAATAGGGGAAGAATGGGCGGAGCGTCGTCATAACACATCAACATCGGACAGTGCATATAGGCAAGAGCCCAAACTTTATGCCATTCACCATATTATGCACACCTAAAGATCTACCAAATTTTAGATAAATTATATTGAAAATGTCTTTTAATTTTTCCAATGGCTATGGCCAAACGTTTTTTCAAAATAAAACGACATTTAATCCAAGGATCGCTTATGATCCAAAAATACTTATGGAATCTTAGTAACCGACCTATTTCCAAGATTGAACCATTTTCCCAAAATTTAGCAATTGGGTCAAGGAGAACAGACCCAAAACCTACCAATTCAATATTTTAGAAAATTTATATAACTTTGTACACATAAAGTCGATAAAATAAATAGTCAAATTATAATACAAAAATGTATTAAAATTAATGAAATAATTAATTCTTCGCGAGAGCCTTCATACAGCAGCAATGCGGCAAATATTTTATAAAAATAAATTCTTTCAAATTTTTCCATTCAACCAAGTTGGCGCGACTATACAAAAAACCAATAAAAATTATATTTTTTTATGAAAAAAAATCAAATTTACAAAAAGACAAAAATATTGTGCTTAAAAATATAAAACATTGTAATAAATCACGCAAAAAAAGTTAAAAATTTTTACATAGAAATAAAATAATAAATTATTTCAACCAAAAAAATATAAAAACATTTGGCTCTATTGCAGTTTACACAACCATAAAAATAGATAATCTAAACATCTAACAAATTTCAGACAAATTTTATTGAAATGTCTTTTGATTTTTCCAATGGCTATGGTCCATTGTTTTTTCAAAATAAAACAAAATTCAATCTCACGATCCTATGACCCGAAAATCTTGGCCGAGTTCAAGTAAGCGACTTATTCCAAGTTTGAAAAAGAATTCTTGCATGATAAAAATATGTTTAAAAAGAATTAATATTTTCAATAAAAAAGCACTTAATTTTTCTTAAATATTAATAAATTAATTTATTTGTTATCTCCAAATAGAAAAAAAAAACTTTTTAAAAAACATTCAATTACTCATATTATTGGCGTCCTAATCAACCAGAAATTGATTTTTCCGGCTCCGCACATAATTAATTAACAATAGTAAAAAATATAATCGTCACATTCCCAACAAATAATTATTTAATAAAAATTAATAATATAATAACTGACTCAACAATTAAAATTTTAAATTAAAAGGCAGCGATAATTTTAATTCTAACTTTATAAATACAAATCATGTGTGTAGTAATGGAGATGTTTCAGCAATTAAGCATTGGATAAAAGTGCTAAATATAAAATTGATTCGACAATTAAAATTTAAAAACTTATTCTTTTAAATTTAATGCAGTAATGCAACTTTATTTTTAGCGGGATGCATTTCAAATTTAAATGCATATCTATAATATTTAAATAAATAATTACCATTAATACTTATAGATTATTTTACTCGGCGAATATACTTTCAACTCTTAAATTAAAACAATTTAAGTTTTAATTATTGTATTCAAATTTTAATGGATACAAATGACGTTTTAGAGTAAATGCAGTGGGTGATTCCGTTTTCGCGAATTAAATTGGCCAAAATTCATCTCTTTCTTCAGTCCGGATATTGGCTATCCTGGTCGAGCTCTATGCCGCTGTAATCACCGGAAGAACCACCAGCGGAATCGTCATCGTCAAGCGGTTGCTGCTCCCCAGAAAAATCGTTGTCCCCGTCGAATTCAGTGGGGTCAGCTTCAATAGCATCAATGTTGTCAATGCAAAAGTTGTTAGCGTCACGTTCAGCTACAATTGGAGCACTGGATGGTTCGAGCATCAAAGATTTTAACGTTGGTTCAGCTAGTTTTGATGGCTTTTGGCTTTGCTTAACATTTATTTATTTAATAAATTATTTGAAAATTTATTCTTGCCTGGCGTTGATTTGGCAGCTTTGGGTTTCGTGGCTAAACTTAAATTGTTTAATATTACATAAAATTCAAATAATACCGGGTTTTGAGACGCTTTTCGCTTTATTAGCTGCTTTGTCCTTTGTCGCAGCATTTTTAGACTTACTTTTTTGTTCTAAATTTTTTACAAAAATCGGTATAAAAATATTTAAAAAAACCTTTTTTAGCCTTGGCATCCTTTTTAACCTGCGACTTTGCATTTACTTTTTTATTACCTAAAATTTAATAGACTAAAATATATTTATTGTTATTAAATTGCTTACCTTTAGCTGCTTTACCAATGGCATGGATAGCTGCTTTAAGCGATGCTTTTCCTTTTGCGGGCGCTCCTATTATGGGTTATAATTTAGAGAATGAATTTTTTTTTTGACAAAATTCCAAAAACCTTTCTTAGCCTTTTTGTCAGCTGGCTTTGAATTAGCTGAAATTGCAAAAAAATATAAAAAATAAAATAAAAATGTTTTGAAATATTTTCCGGACCCGTCTCCAGAAGAGCAGCCAACACCAAGCAGACAACGGCGAAGAAAAGAATGGCACGCATTTTTGAGTAAATTAAGAAAAAGTTTTATTTTAAATAAAATTGCGACAAATTATTGAAAATGTTTTTTCTGCTGCATTTTCAACTGATCATATAGGCCTCTGAGTTGGGCGTATTCTTATCAAATTGTAAAAATAGTTCGCAAATGGAAGAGTTTATAGAGATGCAAACAAATTTTGATTGATTTGTCTTTGGCTAACATTAAAAATAATGTTTTCAATTGTATAATTTCTTCATTATTGCGCCAACAACATCCTCCTTTCATCACATATCTGCCCGAACATAAAAACATGTTGTAATGCATCTTCACTGATGATAAAATTATATGCATAAAATTATTTACCATTATTTATTAAATATCCACTTCAAAATTATAAAATATTGGAAAATTAATTTATTTACTATTAGAAATATAGAAATAATATTCATTTAAATACTAGAGCAAAAAAACTTTAAATAATAGAATTTAAATTACCAAAAACAATAGTTAAAAATTTCTTAAGCAAAATAAAAATTGCTGCTAAACTAATTTTAAAACAGAATTATGACATAAAACTATTATAAATTAATTTATGATCATGGTTTTTATATTTATTTTATGGTGTATAATAGTGTTTGGCCACCGACGGCTGAACCGCGCGAATGACTAGGCAGACTACTTATCAGATTATCCATCTTACAATCTTAGAATGACTATTAATTAATTAAACTTTGATTTGGATCCACTCTCTCAAAACGTGGATCACAATATATGCATGTCATCGACCACACATTTTCTCGTTTTATGCTCTATTATATTAACAAATATTGCGCTATTCACAACGCGTGGTGTAAATCTTACATACCACTGATTTATTTACATACATTTTAAAAGTTTTAGACTTGAAAAAAGATTTTAACGATCACAAATTGAGGTTTTGACCAGCAGGCGATGCCGGCGAGAGCAGGTAATTAAGGATGAAAAAAGGAAAACACACAAAAAAATTTTAAACTTTTTATTGCAAAGTAAGAAATAACTTTAGATTTATTTTTTTATATCGAATTTTTCTCTTTATTCACCATCCAATTGCAAATTTAAATATAAAATAATTGAGTCGAATTTAACAAAAGAAATTTAATTAATGAACCTTTTCAAAATGTGAATACAGAGATTATAAGCATTTTGATTTCTCATGCATGTTCTATTTAATCTATTAATTACCAAATCTTTAAAGAATTATTCTGAATTAAAAACATTACCCCAGTTCGGATTGGAGGCTGAAACTCGCCTCCATGAAGGAGGAATTATAGTAATCGTATAAATTAAAACCGTAAATATAATTATTGTAGAAAATGACCTCAATGTTCGTTCGTATGTAAACTCTCAAATTTTTATTTGCAATTTCATAACTAGGGCCCGGATTTTTATGTTATAACATATTTTTTTCGTAGCTTCCTTACCATGAGAGAAGCCCAAAAATAGTATTTGTTTTGAAAAATTTTTGAATTAGGGCGACTTTTTAGCACATATAAAAACATATTTTGGGGGTATTTTTTAGCACATATTTACTGACATATTTAAAGTTTTTTCAGAGTTTTAGCACATATTTTGGCATTTTTTAGCACATAAAAACATACATATTTTGAGTTTTTTAGCACATATAAATCCCAGCCCTATTCATAACATACAATCAGCTGCCGGAAAAAATGGCGATTTAAATTGTACCTTCATATGAATAAAGTAAAATTTCTAAATAAACTTTAAATAATAAAACAATCATTTATTTATTTGTAAAATATATTTTTATTTTGATTGCTGCTAAAAAAAATTACAAAATTGAATTCTCGAAAAAATGTTTGAACTCTGCAAGAAACATTATATTTTAATCTGAACAATGCAATTGGTACGATCACTTTCGCAAAGCCTTTGTTGAGCCTTAAAAATGATTATTATTTATGGCTGAAAAATAAAATTTAATATTTAATAAAGGCTAACGATAAAAGTATTTCTAAGCAATATAAATAATCCATTATAAAATCAAATAAATTAAAAAACTAATTCTGCCTGTTTTTTTGGCTTTAAAAAAATAAATAAAATTTATTTACAAATTTATTAACAATTGCCCCCCATAACGCCTTAAGTAATTGATTTAAATTGCACGCAAAGGGAGATTTTTTCGGATTTTTATTCTTATTTTGTCACTTTTTGGTGTTTTTGGCCATTTTTAGTGCCTACCTGGCTCTACTAATAACAACGATATCTTTTTTGTTGGTCACGAAATGTTTGTAATTTACGAAAATTTCCGTTTTGTGAAATTTTTGGTATAACGTTAGAATTGTATGCGTTTAATTAAACTATTTTAGCGGACACCGAAAAAGCGAACGAATATACATTTGGAACGATTTTGTTACAAATATAAATAAAAAAAAAAAGAATTTTTGGAAATTCTTCGAACTTTTTTTATGGCACATTGTCTGGGAGCCGCCTGGCTGAGAAATTTCTTGCTTGGCCATTTCTGAATATCAAACCAACATCAATGATCAAATTTTTGTTATTGATTAATTCTTTTGCAGCAAGAGCCGACAAAAAAGTGATAAAGCCATAATCGCATCAAAATTGAAAGACAAAATGCTTGAAATTTTCGTTGATTTGTCAATTTCCCCTCATTTTTCAGTGAAAACTCGGAAAGGCGGTCTCTGGACTCATTTCTTTGGAAATAACCTTATTTCTCAGCTCCAATCCTTGATTGTGTTTACTTTTTATGCCGATTAAACCGTTGAAAACCGCTGTCTCCTTTTCGTTATTTCGGAATTTTTTTTTCTCAACCCCTTAATTTTTTATTTAGCTTTTCAATTTCGAGATTTGTTGCTGGGAAAAGCATAATTTGTATTTTAATCAAAATATAATTTCTTTTCTTTTACAATTTCGTTTGTACTTTATTTTTAATCAATGCTCAATAAATCTCGTGGTTTTGACATTTGTAAAGGTTCTAAATAAATTGTCAAACAAATTTGAAAATAAAATCTTTGCCAAAATTTTACTGAATCCGACAATCCGGACTCAAACGTTGAATCAAATCTTCGTCATTCTCGACAAAACTTATAAAGCTATAAATAACCAGTTCAGATGTCTAAAGCAAGAACAAATAATCTTAAAAATCATTTCCGATTTAAAAAAAGTTATGTAAATAAATTTTTTTTATTGTTATCCAATTCTTCATTTGGCTTGGTGATGTTTGTTCAATTGGTTCGTTTGCCAAAAAGTGTTAAATAAAAAATTCCTCCCTAATCGATCATTTAAAAAAATTTTAAATAAAAAATTACGAAAAGCTGACTAAATTTTTCCAATAATTAAATTTGTCAATATTGAATTTAATTCCCGTTTAACGGAGTGTTCACCGCCCACTGGCGAATCATTGCATCGATTTTTGCGGGGGGGGGGGGGGGTGGACGGGAAAAGGCAGCCTCTGCTTCAGTCATTCTTTCCATTTCATTCAAACAAATCAATTTGTGCATTATTTTATTTGTGTTGAATTGGGAATAGCATTTCCCAAAAGTATCAGAATAAAGCGAATTTTAGTGCTATAAATGCTTATTTTGGCCATTTTTTTAATTCCTTAAGATAAATTCGGTATTGCCGAGAATTTTTTCATTTGCTATTGAATTTACCCCCAGCAGAAAATATTGATGTAGTTGATTTAAAATTACACAAAAAGAGATTGGTTTTTCGGATTTTTAGTTCTTATTTTGCCATTTTTTGGTGTTTTTACTGCTTTTGATTGCAATTTACGAAAATTTACCGTTGTGAAAATGGTTTAAAGTTAATTTTTTAATGTTGTTTTTGGGTAAAAGTATGGATTATGGTACCTCATAAAATAGAGTTTGTCGGGACCGTGACTGGTACTCCAGGGGACTTAGCCAAAGAAGTGAGCAAAATTGCATAAATTACATTCATTGTTTTCAAACAAGCTGCAAATGAACATTACAATGAAATTACTCGAATCGGATAAAGCGCTTCATTACTAAGCTTCAGCTCGGCCTCAGCTTTAAAATAAAAATATTGAATTTAATTTCTATACCAATATAATAATATGCGTTTCAACCGTTTGTAATATGTTTTTATTATGTGAACACCCCAAAAACTAAAAAACGTTTGATTTTCACTAAAGACTACAACCCTTTAATTTTAAGTTAGAAAAACAAAATTAATCAAATTCCAAAAAATATACATTTAAAATAAGGCTTAATTAAGTAGCATACAAAGAATTTATACAAAGGTTTAAAGATAATGAAACTTGAGATGAGGAAACATATTATCTTTTTGTTGGATGTAATAAAATTATTTAAGTTAGAAAAAACAAAAACAAAAAATTTAAATAATTTAAACTTTCAACCAATATTAGAAACAGGAAAATTTTTGGATGAAAGGCCAGAATTCACAAAAACTCGTTCACTAGAATTAAAAAAAGATAATAGAAATTAAAACACCGAAGCAATACAATTAATAAAAAATTCCATATTGATTATGCAAAAAATATATTCATGTAAATACTAAGCAATATAATACGCATTGCTTTAAATAGATAAAATAATATGATAAATAATATTAATTAAACCAAATTACTTTAAAAAAATTGAGTTAAAAAGTGCCGAAACATCATTGATATTTTTTCAACAATTAATCCAATGTAGAGTTGGGCAGAATTGTGGGTCGCGTAGCGCAACCAGATATCTGCGCCCCTTGCGTAGCAGGCTGCACCATCATTTTAAACACATGGAAATTGAAAATTTTATACAATTTTTGCACGAGAAAATAAAACAAAAATAAAATATATTAAAAATAAGATTTAAATTAACTTCAACCAATATTAGAAAGAGGATGTGAGTGAAAGTACAGAATTCTGAAAAACTTGCTCAGTAAAAATTTAAAAATTAAAATAAATAATTTAAATTAATACAAATTTACTTAACGAACATTGAGTTAAAAAGTGCCAAAACATCGTCGGTTTTTTTTTAGCATAAACTTGAAATTTAAAAGCTTTGTTTTTTTTAAAAAAGGCAGTGAGTGCGTGTGCAACGGGACCTCCGTGCTAATTCAAGCCTCAATAATTTAACGTAAAATCGTTCTCCAAAAAACATAAAGATACACAACACAAATAATGCATTTATATCAAAAGTAAAAAATGATTATTTTAAGTCAAACTTAAAAAACAAAAATATTTTATGTTGAGCCCCTAATTCTTCTAAATAAAATTAGAAAATACTAATTGAATTAAGGAAAAAATTTATATTATGATTTATTTTAAAAATTTATAAAAATATAAACAAATAGACAACAAAACAAGTTAATTTAAATGTTCTAAGTAGGGTTGGACAAAACCGGGTTATCCGGGACCGGTATCCGGGTGTTTTTGGAAATTTTTGGGTAAACTTATCCGGGTCTTGAACCAACCCCAGCCAAATTACCCGGTATCCGGACGGATATCCGGGTGTTTTTGAGCTACCCGGTATCCGGGGGACCCGGATAATATCCGGTTTTGTCCAACCCTAGTTCTAAGAATCAAAATAAATGTTCCTTACTGGAAAAACAAAACGAAACCGATACGTTTTTAGATAAAACTTTTTTTATTGGAGACCATTCGATACTCGGATCGGAAGGCCAGTCCTTGAAAACTGACCTTCGTTTTAAAAAATTTAAAATATTATTATTTGAATGCCCTTGAAAATGAAATTTAGCGTGAGTGTTGAAAATTTTGGAATTTTAACAAAGGAACTCAGGAGTTAGCATTGGGTAGATTCAAACCTTTAATATGTAGAAAATGGAAATTTCATCAAAAATTCGCCCTTTATTCGATTTTTGCTTTTCAATAAAACTATTTTTACAAATTTTAGGCACATTTTTAACTGAATTCATTAAAACTCATTTTTCCACCACAAAAGCGCCTATCGGAACCGCCGGCTCCTCCAAAATGCTTTTAATTTGTGGCTTCTTGAACAAAATGCACAAATAGGGGACGAAACGATAAAATGAAAAGATCCATAATTGAATAAAGTATATTCGTCCTTAAACCTAACTTTGACAAGATGTAAACCTTGCTGTAATCTAAAATAAAACACTAATGCTAACATAAAATATTTTCTATAAATGTTAATAAAAAATGATAAAAGCTTCTAAAAATAAAAAAAGATGTTTTATAAAAGACAAGAGCAAAAACTCATCAATTATAAAACACGGCTTATAAAAGTTAACGAAAGAATGTTTAACAAAAAAAAGGCTTTTGTACTTTTTGAATCTAAATCCACATAATGCTATAATAGATGAATTTATTAATATTATTAAAGAAAACTCGCATACCAATAAATTATTTAAGCGGCGGTCCAAGGCATCAGAAAAAAAAAGTATTCGAATAATATAAAAATGCTATTAACATACATTTAAAAACAATAAAAAATATATCATTTTTGGTACAATCTCAAGGTCAACCTATCAAATATCCGTCAATTATATGGATAAAATGACGCAATAAAATTCTAATATAAAAATATTTTCAACGTAGGCTCTTTGAATTGTGTTTGTTATTGTTTCAAAACTACACAAATGTGACTAAAAATCGCTGTGTGACAATTAATGCTTTTTGAATATGTAAAAAAACGGAAATTATTTGCGTTTTGATAAAAATATTTCTTGTTAATATAAAAAAAATAGTGGAACATGTTAAATCATTAATGTAGAAAATAAATTAAAACAAAGAAATGAAACGCATACAATTCAATTTAGTATGTGTTATAAAACTATTAGAGTAAATATCATACCGCAAATAAAATTCAATTTAATCACTTTTTGCACTTAACCCTTGGGAGCGGCGGTCCGGTGCATGTGTTATAAAAAAAAGATTTGAATAATATAATAAATCCCATTAACAAATATTTAAAACATAAAAAATATATTATATTTTGGTATAATCTAAAGACTAATAAATGAAAACAAGAAAAAGAACGGGCAAATGTTACATATTTTTTAAAATTTGCCTCAATAGTTAATTAAACCAATATTCCCGGATTTGAAAGAATATACAAATTGATGAATAAATTATAACCGCTATTAATGAAAAGGCTATTCGCCCAAAACAACCTCAACTATAAAGAAAATACGCACGATTAGAGCAATAAAATGAGCAACAACAGTGTAATGCAAGAGGCCATCAAAAATTATTCGAGGAAACTCCAGGCGAAACTGCTGATAGCAAAATACACGGGGAAGGTCAAGGATTTTATTTCCTCTGAGATAGTGCATCGAGTTATTTTAATTGATCTAATAACAAATTCGTTAAAATAAATTTGACATACTATATATGAATTTTTATAAAAATAAAATGGCAAAAGTAATAATGTTCAACTAAATTGTTTTTGAAATAAAGTAATAAAAATAATAAAAACCTACTAATGCAAAATCAATATGTAAGAAAAAGATCTAACACCATTTCGAGTTTTTATTATGGCAATAAAATAAATAATATTAAAAATCAAAATCAAAAACTAATTTTTATGATTTATTATTGTTTTTTATTTTGAGAAAGTCGGATAATGACAATTTTCATTAGATAAAATAATGATTATTTTTTGTTCATTTAAACTTAATATAAAAAATACAAAACTTAAAAGGTGGGCTAAAAAACGTAATTAGTAATTTTTTAATAAAAACAAATTATCTTAACATTTAAAAAAATAAAAAAATTCTAAGAAACCAGTTTATTCAAGGATTTCATGCACTTCATCTATTACTGTAATGATATGATTAATATGCACTTTTTCGTTAGCATGTTTAACTATTATTGTAAATAAAATAAGCATGAAAAATAAATCTAGCAATAAAATTTCCATCAACAACGTAATGCGAGAAGCCATCAAAATTCGTGGAAACTCCAGGGAAAACTGCTGATTGCAAAATTCACGGGCAAAGTCAATGCAATAAACAGTGTCATCTGCATTGTTTTGGGATATCAGTCAACTTAATACCAGGCCGGTTGGCTGTCGGAACGGCTAAAGTAATAAATGTTTAAAAAAACAAAATTGTTTTGAAATAATAAAGTAATAAAAATATTAAAAACATACAAAAGCCAAATCAATAAGGGAAGAAATGTTTATAAAACTTTTTACGATCTTAAATTCATTTTTCAAGACCAAAATCTTACTTCAATTTAATATTAACTTTAAAAATACTATTTTAAAAAAGTGAAAAAACAATAAATTTAAAACCCTGAAAGAAAGAAGAATAAAATAATTTATTAAATTAAATTCCATTATTAATATGACCATATCCAAAGATATATATGCTAAAAATCTTTATCGTAATTTTATTTTGCTAAAATAATATTAAAACTTAAAATCAAAAACAAAACAAGTCTAATTACGATTTAAAGAAAAATATTATTTAATGTTTATTTTGGAATTTTCTTGTTAAGATCCTTTTTCTGCTCACAACACTTTTTCTAGTCTTTTTTTTATATTTAAAAAAAACATGTCAACTATCTCGACTGAAACATGTAAAAAAAGGGTTTTTTAAGTCATAATTGTTATTTTTACACCTATTTTTGCTTATGAATCCGGGTTTTGGAGCCTATTTTGGCGCTTTTTCTCACCAGTTAGGCGCCTATCTTGAGATTTTTCTGGCCTAAAAGTATCAGCCCTAGTCATTACTATTATTGTAAAATATGAATAAAATAAAAATTAAAAAATTGAATAATTTGGTGCCCGATACGGGACGCCAACCCAAGATTAAAAAACCAGATAAAACTTTAATAAAAATTTTACTTGCATCTAAAAATAGTGTAATTGATTAAAGCAAAAGAAAATAGCGTTAAAATTATAGGGAAAAAGAAAATATCAATTGAATTACGGAAGGGCCAGATCTCGACCACATAAATGCATTCAAAGAATATTAATTTAAATTTATTTATAAAAAATAACATCTTCCAAATTGCATCGAATTTTAAAATGCATAGTACTAAATTTAACAAAAAAAAAAAAAGTAAATTAAAAAATTAAAAGGTGCCACTGCCCATTAATCTTAATTAGAAAGATGAGATTAATGGAATTGATCAGTTGAAACTCATTTTCGAGGACAGAAATTATTATTTTTGTATCGATATACTTTAATCAAGTCATCTTAAATAACACAATAAAGAAAAGATATGCATTCCCATAAGCAAGAATATTTAAAAACAATTACCGATAAACATAAAACACCTAAATAGAAATTGAATTAAGTTTAAATAATATTTGAAACATTTACAAGTTCTCGTAATGTTGTATCAGCGAAAGTTTGAGGCCAGGCGAACTTGCACTATCTTTAGGTTGAATTTGAAAAAATTGAATTAAACAAATTCTTTAAAAACCAGCTTATTTATATACAGCAAAGTTGGAAAATTAATTTAATAAACCTACCATAAATTATAACATAAATAATTATTAATTTATTCAAACAAATATTTACCAAAAATATGTAATCAACAAATACACGCACAGTAACCTCGGTTCCAAATAAAAAAATTTAATGGAAATCTACGCATTCATTGATATTCCAATATAAGTCTAAAAATTTATTTGGAATTTTAAATTATTCTTAATATAATTTTAGTTTTATTAACAAATAAATTACACATTATTTTTTAAAAAACAGGTAACCCCAACCGCACGAAGCACCTCAAGGAATTGTAAATTATATCTACACCCATACAAGTTATTAACTAAAATTAACCAAAAAATGAGTGAAGGAGAAAGGACGCTAGCCTTCAAATTAATTTAATTTAATTTTTATACCAATTTTTTTAAAATAACAAAGAAACAAAAATTATGGCAATAATCACTTCAAATAACTTGGCAAATGTGAAAAATGACTGAAAGGTATAAATTGACAAACAAAGTGATAAAGTATATAAATTAAACAGTATAATAATTAGTTCCAATTTTTCTGAATTTTTACGATAAATGGTAAATCTTTTTAATTTTTTTAACACATCTTAAAATTTTCAAAAAAAATTCTGGACTCCTCCCATTCATAAAAGCTTTAATTTTTAAACTTTTTGGGTGCAAATTTTCAAAATTATCAAAAGTAAGCCAACGAAAATAGAAATATTTTTGAGCCAATACAAACTTTTTTAAACTTCGTTTAATCATGTTATTGTTGATTCTTCCGGCTCAATTAATAACTACTTTAGTGTAAAAATATAATCATTACTTTCTCAGCAATTAAATAATTATTTTGATAATAATAAGTGTATTTTTTATTTTACCCGATTAATATACATCAACATTTTTATAAAACATATTGATTTAATTTTAACTTTAATGGATACAAATTATGTGTGTAGTAATAAAGATTTTTCAGCAATTATTGGATAAAAATATAAAACTAGTAGACAATTAAAATTTAAAAACTTATTCTTTTAAATATAATGCAGTAATGCAACTTCTATTACATTAAAACTTATAGTTTGTTTTACTCGACGAATATACTTCAACTCTTATTTAGATTTTACGATCAACTTTTAAATTAAAACAACTCAGAATTTAATTATTGTATTCTAATTTTATGGATACAAATGACGTTTTAGAGTAAATACAATGAGTGATTTTGGCCAAAATTCCTTTCTCTCTTTCTTCAGTCCGGATATTGGCTATCCTGGTCGAGCTCTATGCCGCTGTAATCACCGGAAGAACCACCAGGCGGAATCGTCATCGTCAAGCGGTTGCTGCTCCCCAGAAAAATCGTTGTCCCCGTCGAATTCAGTGGGGTCAGCTTCAATAGCATCAATGTTGTCAATGCAAAAGTTGTTAGCGTCACGTTCAGCTACAATTGGAGCACTGGATGGTTCGAGCATCAAAGATTTTAACTTTGGTTCAGCTATTTTGATGGCTTTTGGCTTTGCTTAACATTATTTTATTAATAAATTATTTGAAAATTTATTCTTGCCTGGCGTTAATTTGGTAGCTTTGGGTTTCGTGGCTAAACTTAAATTGTTTAATATTACATAAAATTCAAATAATACCGGGTTTTGAGACGTTTTTCGCTTTATTAGCTGCTTTGTCCTTTGTCGCAACATCCTTAGACTTACTTTTTTGTTCTAAATTTTTTACAAAAATGGGTATGAAAATAAAAATAAAAAACCTTTTTTAGCCTTGGCATCCTTTTTAGCCGGCGACTTTGCATTTACTTTTTTATTACCTAAAATTTAATGACTAAAATATATTTATTGTTATTAAATTGCTTACCTTTAGCTGCTTTACCAATGGAATGGATAGCTGATTTAAGCGATGCTTTTCCTTTTGCGGGCGCTCCTATTATAGGGTATATTTTTAGAATGAATTTTTTTTTTTTGACAAATTCCAAAAACCTTTCTTAGCCTTTTTGTCAGCTGGCTTTGAATTAGCTGAAATTGCAAAAAAAATATATTAAAAAAATTTAAAATGTTTTCCGGACCCGTCTCTAGAAGAGTAGCCAACACCAGGCAAAAAACGGCGAGGAAAAGAATGGCACGCATTTTTGAATAAATTAATAAAAAGTTTTATTTTAAATAAAATGGCGACAAATTATTGAAAATGTTTTTTCTGCTGCATTTTCAACTGATCATATAGGCCTCTGAGTTGGGCGTATTCTTATCAAATTGTAAAAATAGTTCGCAAATGGAAGAGTTTATAGAGATGCAAACAAATTTTGATTGATTTGTCTTTGGCTAACATTAAAAATAATGTTTTCAATTGTATAATTTCTTCATTATTGCGCCAACAACATCCTCCTTTCATCACATATCCTGCCCGAACATAAAAACATGTTGTAATGCATCTTCACTGATGATAAAATTATATGCATAAAATTATTTACCATTATTTATTAAATATCCACTTCAAAATTATAAAATATTGGAAAATTAATTTAATTACTAATTATAAATATTAAACAATATTCACTGATTATTCAATAATCTAGCAATTTATAAAAATAATAACGTTCTCCGTTATTAAAAATGACAAATAAATTTCTAGTAATAAACTTAACCTAATATAACTTATTTATTTGTATAATTGTTCATTTATCACCTTCTAAGGGTTAAACACCCAAAATGTGTCATTTTTAGATGTATGGAATGCATTGTAAACTTAATAAAAATTTGATACACAATTAAACTCATTACTACCTCATAAAACTTTAGTAGTCCTTGACCAAATATCCGATGCTAGTGCAACAGATTTCAGCGTTTTGATTGGCTGCATAAAAATGCAAAAATAATTCCTTAATAATAAAACTAAAATAAATATTAGAACAAAAAATTCAAATAATTGAACTTTACAAACTAAAAACCATATTTAAAAATTTTAATAAAATAAAAAATACTGCTATTAAACAGATTATAATATAAAAAAAACAAATAAACTACCCATTTTATATTCACATTCAAAAAGTTATTCGCATAAAAATTTAAAAAAAACAAATGTTTATACAGCTTAGCAAAATAGAAAAATTTTTGGTTTCAAAATCTGAGAATTGCGGTGCATTTACCGGTGCTCTTTACATAAAATACTCCAGCCTTTATAAAAAAAGATAGTCAATTTATATAAAATTTTATATTTTTACTTGACAAACAAATATTTTATATAACATAATTGATAAATGATATAAATGTTGAAAAATGACTAATTTCTACCCTAAAGATTCAATGGTAAAAATGACAATTATCATTTTTATTAATCAATAAAACGATATAAATATTAAAATTAGGATTCATAAATTAAACAAAAATAATGTTTTACAAATGTGTAAATTTTAAGAGAAATGTATATTTTATTATGCATAAAAATTATGAGAAGGTCAGTTAAAATTGCACAAACAATGCAGCGATTGTTGGGGCCGATCGCATCATAAAGTCTTGTCGAATAAAATATCTCTATAATATCAAATTAATCAAATATCATTTAAAACAGAAAACAAATAAAATAATATTAAAAAAACTAAATAATATCAGAGAAATGAATAAAATATTTAATAAAGTAAGTTGAGAATTATGTATACATATGATAAAACACAAACGATGTTACACGAAACTTAATCTGCTATTGGCAGGGCCTTGAAATGAAATATTCAGTAAATAAAATACCCATAATAAGCATAAATAAAAATTAAAATAAATAATAATAAGTTTTTATAAATGTATAAAAATTAAATAACAAAATTTGTCGATTAGCAATGCTAAAAATTGATTCTGTAATTTTCTAAAATTGTAATTAAAAATATAAACTCAAAAAGATAAGATTGCTTTAGGATTTTAAAAATTGAATTTCATAAACTTTGATTAAAACCAGGGATGATCACGGGCATTGATTTAAAATTGCACGCAAAGGTAGATTTTTTCGGGTTTTTATTTCCTAAAATAAAGCCCCGGGGGCTCTATTGTTCAACCCCCCCTCCCCCCCAAAAGGGGGGCTCTATTTTAGGGGGGGGGGGGATCTATTTAGGGGGGGGGGGGGCTTTATTTTAGGAAATACGGTAAATGTGTACTTGAGATAAAAGTTTACGAAAATAATAATACCTAAATGTTCATTACTGCAAAAAACCAACCGGAGCCAATAACGAAATTACTTCAAACATTAAAAAAATAAATATATTTTTTTACTTAAAAAACAAGATTTTTGCCATAAATGAAAACACATTTATATTAATTGAATAAAAATTAATTTAGAGAAAAAAATACACCAATATTAAACTCGTGTAAACTAAAATTCGAAATTTTAGGTATATTTTGGTGCATATCGATCCGGCCCTAATTCACTAAGTTCAAAGTCGGTTAATGACTTTCCAACAGAATTACTTAGTGAATTAGGGCCGGATCGATATGCACCAAAATATACCAAAAATGCCGAATATGCACCGAAAAGGTTTTTATAATAGTGCTTAAAATAATTTTTTTCCTTTTTATACAAAGTTTTTCTCATATTATTTTAGTATTTGAAAAGTTGAAAAGTTATTTCTACCGCTAGGCCAACTCATCGCCCTCAGGGCGCGCAATCAGCGCGTCCATTTTCTCGTACAATGTAAAAGTTTAAATTTTCGAGTCTTTTTTTTTAAATAACTAAAAGTCTATGTGGTACTTTTTGGTTCTGTGCACAGAAATTCAAATTTAAAAAATGTCAACAAATTTTGCGCGTGGAGAGAAAAAAAAGTCATTCCCAATACGGCTGCAACCCTACTTAAAAATGCATGATTAAAATTAAATAAAATGATAAACTTCTAAAAATAAAAAATAAATGTTTAATAACACAAAAAGACGTTTGACCAAAAATTTATGATATAAAATGGCGCTTATAAAAGTTAACTAAACAGTGTTTAATTTTTAAATTTGTTTAAATCTACTTACTTTTTTGAATCTAAATCCAAATAATGCTAAACATGCATCTAATTGATATGGAAAAAAATGACGCAAATAAAAAATCCAAATTTGTTGTGAGAGGGCGACTACTTATTGACCGTTCTTCCAGCGTATACAAAACGCGGGGGCTGTTTGGCTCATAAAACTATTTCTTAATTATTGTGATAGAAAACAAATTTATTAAAAAAAAATTCTTAATGGTAAAAAATAAATAAATAAAGTAACAAGCAATAGGCATATAATTATTTTTTCGAATAAAAAATTCAATAAATTAAAAAAAATAATTCAATAAATAAATTTGCTGTGAATGGAATTTTTATTTTGACACGGTGCAACGAATCGCTTAGTCCTAAGTTCGGCAAAAGACTTCAATGAATACAATATATCAAATGTGTTTATAGAAAATTAAATGGTCCAAAAAAATGGAAAACTATTATAAATAAAGTCAAAATCGCATCTTTCTTTTTTATTTTACATCAAATAGTTAATAACTTATGAATTTAAAAAGCCTACTGAAAAAAACGAATTAAAAATGCTGAGCATTTATTATGAAAGCATAACATACCACGGAAAGCATTAATAATAATTTGATTGATAGCATAAATTAGCCAAAAACCCCATGACAAAGTGCCAAAAGAAAGAAATCTATCTGCTTGTAAAACGAAATCATCGAGAAACTAAGAAGCAAAAAATTTAACCAAACAAAAATTAAAAAAAAAGGTCAATAAAAATATTTCCAAAAGAAAATTAGTTATATAAAAGGTGAAGCAAAATTAAGCAATAAAATTTCCAGCAACAACGTAATGCGATAAACAATTGTGCATGGAAGCTACAGGCCAAATTAAATTGTTGACTGCAAAATAAACTGGAAAAGTTAATGCTTCAAACTCAATTATATGCATCGCATTAGGCTACCAGTACAAGCTAATACCGGGCGACTGGCCATGGCTTACAAAAACCGAAATACAAACGGAACAAAATGTTTATAAAACTTTTTACGATTTTGAACTCTTGTCAGACCAAAATCTTGTATCAATTTAATCTTAACTTTAAAATATTTATTTATAAAAAAGTAACAAAACACAATAAACAAATAATATTAAAACTTAAATCAAAAACGAAGCAAGTCTATATATTTATGTTTATTTTTGGAATTTTCTTGTTAAGATCCTTCAAGGAAATTTTTTTCTTGCACAATAATGCACCCTTCAAAATCGGACTTTTTTGAACAAAATATACCCTTAAAGAGCGAAAATTTTCAATCATTTTTGATATTTTGAAAAAAAACATAGGATTTCTAGTCTTTTTTTATATTTATAAAAAGATGTGAAATCTCAACTGATACTTTACCATGTAAAAAACAAGTTTTAAGTCCTTATTGTTATTTTTACACATCTTTTTTGAGCCTAAACGATCAGCCCTAGTCATTACTATTATTGTAAAATATAAATAAAATCAAATAAAAATTGCATAATTTGATCAAAATACCCAAATGTTCATTACTACGAAAAACAAACGGAGCTCCAACAATTAAAATTTGAAATTTTGGCGCACAGAACCGAAATTAGCAAATATGTTTGCGCATGGTTTTCCAGATTTAGCACAATACAATTATTTTCCAATATCAATTAATGAAAAATACGCTGCAAGCTTAGTTGAAATAAAAATATAACTTAAATAAATTATATAAAATAATTATAAAATGATAAAAATTACTTAAATGTTCTAACAATAAAAAAATTTAATAACACCTAAATCCAAATAAAGCTGATCATGATTGATTGCTTTGTTTAAAATTAAATACTTGCGACGAAAAAACATTAAATTATTAACATTAATCCATCGTATACCAAAAAAATCTCCAATTAAAAAAATGCAACTGGCTTATCGTAAAACGTAATTTTACTTAAAATTAAAAACACCTTTATAATTAATAAATTTATTGACAAAAGAACTTGGTAATGTTGCAGCAACATTTAAAAATAAGTGTGCGTTTGATAACTTTCCTAGAATCTGCCTAAATAATATAATGAATAATGTAGTTTTCAAAATATAATACCTATTAAGTGAACAATTCATTTAATTATAAAAAGCAAATAATAAAAATTGAATTCATAAAAAAAATTTTATACTTTTATACACATTTCGGCAATATATAATTATCGTATTTTGCTCCTCTATTAGAGCCCCTCCCCCTATTAGAGCCCCCCCCCCCTCAAATAGCCCCCCTTTTGGGGGGGGGGGGGGTTGAAAAATAGAGCCCCCGGGGGCTCTATTAGAGGAAATACGGTACATGAATTAAAATGGATAGCTAAGAAAAAAATAAATTTTAAAAATCCAAAATAAAAAATAGTTAAAAAACCCTACTACGCATATCTTCGGGATTATACACATAACCCTTTACTCAAGAAGAAAAATTGCCGAGCCTAACAATATAGGATGCTTTACCGCATATGTTATTGTTGTATGCCGAAACACTACAAAATAAGGCAACTAAAATAAAATAAATTACAATATACCGTGAAATTATCAAAATAGTAGTTAAATAAAGTCTAAATTGAATTCTTTTTTATTTACATTAAATAGTCAATTAACTTATGAAAGAGATCTACTATCTTTATCATCGTCATCCAGCTTTGAGCCGCGACGAAAGAAACTCACTCATCGGAAAAAGAAGGGGAAGCACTGAGCGCACTTGGCCGCCCGGAAATCTGTCGCAAAAGCGACAGAAATTCCCAAGAATTTTAAAGAAAAGAAAATACCAATCAATAATCACATTTTTTATCCACTCAAATCATCCCAATCTCCATATTTCTTTTCCCAATCTTACGATTGGTAGGGGGCCGAATATGGCTGATTAATAATAAATTTATTTATAAAAGTAACATCCTCCAAATTGCATCGTAATTTTTAATATGATTCTTAAAACGCTTAATATAATTTAACAAAAAAAGTAATTTATATTAAAAAAAGGTGCCACTGTTTAAATTATCTAAATTAGAGAGATACGATAAATGTGAATGACCAGCATTTTCGAGGACAGAAATTATTAATCAAGTCATCCTAAATAAGACAATGAAGAAAAGATTTGCATTCCCATAAGCAAGAATAATTAAAAATTATCGTTAAACATTAAATACATAACTAGAAATTGAATTAAGTTTAAATAAACATTTTGAAGAATTTTCAAGTTCTCTTAATGTAGATCTGCAAAGTTTGAGGCCAAGCAAACCTGAACCATTTTTAGGCTTCAAATAAAAATTGAAAAATAAACCAATTCTTCAAATACTGTTTATTTAATTATTTACAACAAAATTGTGCAAATTAATTTAAAAAACTTAACAAATAAATTACACATTATTTTAAAACTGGTAACCCAAACACACGCAGCACCTCAAGGAATTGTAAATTATATTTACACCCACACAATTTATTAACTAAAAACCAGAAAATGAGAGAAGGAGAACACATTAAGCTTTTAAATCATTTAAATTAAAAATTTTTTTTTAAATATCTAAGGCAAACAATAAAATAACTATGGCAAATCTGAGAAATGACTAAAAGGTATAAATTTGACAAACAAAAATGATTAATTATTTTACCCACAAATAATAAAATTACTTAACAAGTGTTTTTTCGTGGAAATATACCTTCACAGAAAAGAAATTGATTCAATGGCATTCATTTCAAACAGGTATTTTATTTGAGACGTTATGCAATTTTAAAATATAATAAGAAGTTATCAACCTTAAATCTTCAAACAAATTATTTATATTTTGAGTTCCAATTCTTCTACATATTCATAATGAATATTAAATTTAACATGAACAAATTTGTAAAAATAAAAGAAACTAAAAGAAATGCACGGTTTTTATAAAAATTACATTATCCAAAAATTAAACCCCACACCTAAGGTATAATAAATTATTTTAATATTTGCATTTTTGGTGAAAAAATGGCAATGGTAATATTGAAACTATATTTAAAAACAATTTTAACTTGTAATGTTTTTAAAAATGATGCCCTGTAAAAAATATATAAATTATATAATATCTGATTGTTGTAGCAATAACTGGTGCAATTTGCAGAGCCAAGCCTACACTCTTAAAAGATATTTTATTTTCTAAATTATGATACTTAATATTAAACAAAGGGTGCCTTAGACTGACAATAAAACTTTTTAAAACTAAAATAAAAATGCAAAATGAAATATTAAAATTATTAAACAATAAATAAAATTAGATTTAATTGATATAAAAAAGTATATATAATAATTCTATCTTTTTTATTTTATGGTGAACCTCTTGAACGTAAATCAGGGTGAAGTGCATTCAACTGTTTTGGACGGTTATCAAGCGGTAAAGGATGTGGGCGGAAACCCGATGATCCACTACAATGTGCACACCTGTTATCCGCTGTTAGACGACATTATATTTAAACCGATAATGGCGGTCTTCATAAATTAAAACAAATTTATTGGCCAAATTATTAATTAAAATATAAATTGAAAAAGTTACATACACATAATAAAATATTAAATAATTTGGATTTGATTATGATATAAAAAAGTATAAATAATAATAAGTCCGAAATCAGAAATAAATGGCAAAATTCTTGGACGCAAGACATTAATAACAAAATTTCAAAAATATTGAAATATCATTTATAATCATTACAGCAAAACGCAAAGTGAAACCATCACCTGCAAATATTGCCGACTTTTGCACATCTTTTGCATAATAAACAAACTTGTTAAATTTTGTGTTAATCATTTATTTCAAATAAATTAATTAAAATACCAAAATTACTTTGATTTAAATGTTATGCGATTCGGGCAATGACATATTGGCCAGTTCTACTCGTTTTATTAATGATAATAAGCATATCGATAATTTTTCAATTATTTGCCATGTTTATGTACTATCCAGTATTGTTAATTTTAAGTCTTTGTTTTAGATTTTATTGATAGGATTTTTTTGTGATCAGAAACTGATCACAGCTTAAATTAAATGAAGAATATTTTCTCGCTATATAGTATATAAAATAAATTCACTTCAAATAAATGAATGGTGGGGACAGTTTAAATTTGGGCGGGGTGGGGGTTCAGATCTCCGACGTGTTAGTGATTTTTCGGACTTTGTCGGAACATTTACGGGGTGTAAACAATTTAAAAATTCTTTAAACTTTTTTTTTGAGAATTCGACCCTAAACGATAAGCCCTAATCATTACTATTATTGTAAAATATGAATAAAATAAAATAAAAACATTTGGTGTTTGATACGGGACGCCAACAATTAAATAAATAATAAATAATCAACGAAAGGGGTTTGAAATTTTAATTTTTTAACCAACTAATTTATAAATGAAGTTGAAAAATATAAGTGTTTCTTTTAATAATGATGTTTGCCACAGCTTAAAAATAAAAATAATTCTCATTTATATTAGATCAAAGTTTTAGTAAACTAATATTTTTCTAAATGGCATTGTTTATTACTAATCAAAGCGACAATTTTATTAAATCAAGTTGAGTTTCTTTATAATGATTTATTTACATGCTAAATTCAAGTTAATTTAGCACAAAATAAATTCCACATGAACAACTGATTGGCGCTGTAAACTGACAGGGGCCACCAAAAAAAAAACTGAGAAAACATAAAGCTTAACTTACAAAACCAGCGGTTAATGGAAAATAAAATGGAATACCTTCTAATCAAATTAGTATTTTTAAAAAATGAAAACGAATAAAATTCGTTGTTAGTAAAAGTTGTTGGGCATGCTAAATAACTTTTCTAAATTACCTTTAGAACAATACAAAGCAGCACATCGGTTGCTCTTTGCAATTTTTACACGCTGGGCCTTATACTAAATCTAAAAATACAAATAACATTAACATGTCAATAATCTAATACTATAAAAAACTTTGATTGGATCAGGAAGCCCAAGAGGCACCGGAGGGGGTGGGAGGAAAAAGACGTTACAAAACATTTTTTAATCTATTTAAATAAATTAATTAAATTACAAAATTACTTTAAAGAAAATTGAGTTAAAAAATGCCGAAACATCCTCGGTACTTTTTCATTAAACAAATATGTTGATAAAATTTGCTAAATTTGAAGGCTAACAATTGAAATTTGAAATTTTTTTTAAATTAAAAAGCAGTGCCTGTGTAATCGAACCTCAGTTTTCATGCAAGAAGGCATTTGAAACAATATTCTAACCGTTATAAATTTGTCACGTCACCGGAAAAAACATTGCTTTGTCAATCAAAAACGATTTAGTTATAAGTAATGGTATGAATAAACTATATCACTAAATAAAAGCGCCTAAATATTAAGGTTGCAAAAAGTACTATTTATCAACCATATTTGTGAATTTAAATTTGCACATTCTGTATTTTTAAACATAAAAATAAACGAAAGATATCGCATTCTACATTGCGTCAATTCATTTTAATTATGTGAATTAATCAAAGTTTCATGCAACATCTTACATAATTATGAAAATTTATTCTAATTAATAAAATTAAGGTCTACCATAAATTAAAGATTAAACCAGTTATCGTGTATGCCTGCAAATAAAATAGAATAAACTTATCCTGTGTTAGGACCATCGAACGGGTAATTAATTAAATGTGTGAGCGTAATACTTATCCCTATTTTTTTTAAAACAGCAATACGCGCGCCGGCTAATAGACGACGAGGTTTTCTTTCACGTGACAATACGACCAAAGAAATTATAAAAATATTAAAATTTTCAATTTAAATATTGTCTATAAAATCGAAGTTTGGAAAGAGAAAAAATTGGCTTGGTCATTGGGTGGGCATGGGTATTTGGAGGATTATAACGCGAAAATAGCAATAATAGAGTAATCATCATTATTGCCCCAACTGTGGTTAAGAAGTTTTAACAAAAATAATCTTACAGAAAACTTTGAAATAATCAAAATGATACTATTATTAAAGCTGAGATTAAATTCTGCATATGCACTGCGATCTAGAAAATTAAAAAAAAGATTCGCGTTGTCTTAAGCATTTTAAACCAATAATTAACAAATAATTTTAAAATGATTTTTACAAAATATATTAATTTTAAAGTTATGAAAAAGTAAAAATAAAACTATTAGTATTAATTATATTTGTACCTCAGGATCAAAAATATTAAATTAGAAAACAAAAAAAAACGAAGAC
The DNA here is from genome assembly GCA_020449905.1 of Globodera pallida. Classification (NCBI taxonomy): domain Eukaryota; kingdom Metazoa; phylum Nematoda; class Chromadorea; order Rhabditida; family Heteroderidae; genus Globodera; species Globodera pallida. The sequence goes on along the minus strand of JAIXHY010000007.1, from coordinate 3,065,503 downwards.
TTAGGTCATATATTTATCAGTAAGATTTGATATCAACCAAAACCAATTAAATTATAACAATTTATTAATTGTAATTTTTAATATTGTTTCTAAAAATATTCAATAAATATCTGTGCCCTAAATAAAGCTAAAAAATATATTAAATTTACAATAACAAAGTGAAATTAAAATAAATGAGCTATTGGCAAACAATAATAAATTGATATTATAGAAAATTTATACCATTGTCCACTCTTTTGAGCAAAGTCGACAACATTACAAGTTGGCGCTACTGGAGGTTTAGCCTATAATAAAAAATGTTTTAAATAAATTAGTTAAATGTAATTTTATTGAAAACAATTGTTTATTTACTGGATTGTTTGCCGCTGCATTTCTGAACAAATGCTGCAAGGCAACTTAGTGTGTAAACTAATTTAAAAAAAACAGGTGATAAGTGGATGTTTAAATATTCAATTATGTGGCCCGAGGATTATGTAAACAATTAAAAAATGAGACTCTTAAAATTTTTTTGTGATGGCTGTCACTTAGACCGTCTTCAATTAATGGATGCAGTCTTCAAATCTTTAATAATAAAAAATGTATAAGAATATAAAAATGAAATTTATGTATAAGAGAATTTTAAATGATTTAGAGTCACACTCTTTATGTCATTTTCAAAAAAGCCTAAAAAATTGAACTTTCGCATATAAAAAACGGGGAAAAAGGCTGCGTTAAAATATTAAAAGAATACGCAAAAAACTTTAATCTACTTATTTAACATTAAAAGAAGAAAATAAGTAATACCAAATTAATGCACTAAAGTTGCCATTTTTCGATGCATATTTGGTTTCGGCATTTTTGGAGCATATAAATCCGGCCCCTAAAAATAATACAATAAAAAAAACAAGGAATACCAACAAACAAAGCAAAACGAAGAATTATATATATCTGTCAATAACGAATTTGGGTTCCGTGACTGTTCACCGCCCACCAGCGAACAAATTAGTGCATCGATTTTTCGCGGGGACGGGAGTTTCAGCTTCAGTCATTCATTTCATTTCATTTAGTCAAATCAATTTGTGCATTATTTTATTTGTGTTGAGTTGGGAATAGCATTTCCATCAAAAACTATTAGAATTAGAGCGAATTTTAGTGCCTATTTTAGCGTTTTTAATTATTAAAAAAAATGCAATAAACGAAAATGTACAAAAATCAAATTTGTTATTTCTTAACCAAATGCGCCTCTAAAAATGATTTTTATTTGACCAAAACTTTAAAGATCTGTATTTTCCGAAAAAAATTCCTTTTGCTATTTTATACAATTATTCAAAGCATGTGAATTTACCCCAGACAGGTTTTAAAAAATTGGATTTGCTTTATGCAATTAACTTTAATAAATTAGTTATATTCCGCGGCGCAAATTATTGCCAGTCTTTTAAGTCATTCCATCAACCGTAATCGGCCATTTGCATTTTAGAGGGAGGCAAAATGTTGCTTGAAAAAACATAATCGACTTCAATAAATATGCTCAAACAAGTGTGAAAAAATCAATTTTATTTAAAATTTTACCATTTGACTAAGTGATACAATATATAGGTAAAAACAAAAAATTAATTTATTTTACGACTATCAAACAAAAAAATTAACAATAATAATTTGAACTAATCAGATCATTCAAATGTGCTATAAAATTCCGATCAATGGGTAAAAATTTTGATTATCATACAGCCTCCGCGCGGGGCACAGTGAGTAAGTACATCTTTGAGGCTCGGATGGACTATTATGTTTAAACAAATATTTAATAAAGTATTGAATAAACAATTATAAAGAATAAATTATTGCTTTGGCTAAAAATGAATGAAAGCCACAGATAATCATAATAAAAAGCAGATTATTCAAAACATTTTTACGGGTAAAAATAAAAATCAAAGGCTTAAAATCATGAAGCGAAAAATTATGTCAGGAGACGCAAGAGCTAAGCTTCTGAAGATTAGAAATATAAAATGTTTTGAATTCACTAATTTAATTTAGTCAAAAAGCTTACTTACTAAAGGATTAATAAAGTGTAAACTAGCAATAAACATACAATGTTTACGGTAAATTCAATTTACAGAATTTATAAAAATTTACCAAAATTAATATATTGCGCAAAGCAGAGAATCGGCAGTTGAAAACTCGAAAAAGTTACACTGTGAGCAATGAGCCGTGTGGAATCAAACTTCAAGCAATTTACAGGGAAAATTGGGTAAAAATAAAATAATTGTACGATACTAAAAAATAGAAAAACTATGAAACAAAAATATCAAAAAATCGGTCCGAATTTATAGCAATTCTTTGCTATCGAGTACCTAATAAACATTCCGAGTTTAATATATATTGATTGAAGCACATGGTTGTGTAAGAAAATTTCACCTATGCCAAAGCAAACGCTTGAAAGAAAAGGATTTTAGTCAATTTATGCAAATTGTCGTGAGCGCAAGAAATAAATCAATTAAAAACCTAAAAAATAAGAAAAATAAAATTAATAAAAATAAAATTAAATGATAAATGAAATGAATCAAACAAATGAGAAAGGGCGGCCAAAGGATGAATAAGCCTATAATGTTAAAATAAAAGGTTCACAAAAGTACAAAACGAACGAATGAAATAACAAAAGTGGGGGCCAACAAATGTCAGACGTAAAATAATATTAAAAGTTAACAAAAATGAATAATCAAAATAAGGAAAAGAAGAAATAAAAGAAATTTTTAAGAAAAGTTTATGAATAGATTAGTTATGGAAATAAAATTTGACAAAAACAAAATAACATTTAGGAATTGGGCAAAATGAATGAATCGAAATTTAATCAAAACGTTAAACACAAACAAAAGTGATGCAGTGAGCGGACCGGACCCGTATAAAAAGCCCGCAGAATATCACATTTAACTCAAAGCGGAGGCATTTGTTCATCCCGCCTGCAATTAAGAAAAATTATAATATATAAATATTATAGTGGCAATTTATATAAAAAACCTTAAAATTCAATGCTGCATGAAATTAACTTAACAATAAGCTTCTCACAATTCTTTATATCGTTATAATAAATTTTCTAAAATAAAATTATAAAAATTTATAAAGCCCAGTAGCGCCAGGTTCAAGTTGGGTAAGTTAAATTCTTCAAATTTAATTACTTTCATGCCAGGAATTGAATTGATGATAGCTGCACACGAACAGTTCATTGGTGCAGCTGACTCCTCCGGCACTACTTTAAAAGTAAAAGAAGACGGGACCAAAGCCAAAAAAATATTTTGTATATACTAGTTTTCACTTAATTTATATGAGAAAAAATCCATTAAAGCCTAACAGGATCTTTCCTTCTATTAATTGAAGGAAATAATTAACAAACAAAAAAATGTAAAACAAATAAAAATGAATAAACAAATAATTAAATTTCAAGCAATCGAGATGTATTCAAGTATAAATGTTTAGAATTATTTTATACATATTGAAAATAAAACAAAAAACTGAAAAGGATTACCAAAACAAAAGCAAACAAGATTGATAGTATTTAACACAAAAAACTAAATTCGGCATAAAACAAAATTTTTTAAATATTATTATGCTGTGGAGAATTAATCATTGATCTTTAAACTTCGTTATAATCTGTATTATTAAGGCGTTAATGATAAAAAAATTTAAACCCAATTATTGATTAGCAAAATGTTAAATGAGCAAAATAATTAAAACTCTTTTAGGTGTAAGGTCTCATCAAAAAGGTACTAAAGAATGAAATGAATTATTAAGTTAGTTTTTAAAGTAAAAATAAATTTACAGCCAATCAAAAGTATGAATAAAATAGCTACCTTGCTTTAAAGTAAAAATATATAAAATATATAATACAACAAAGTCAAAAACCTCATTAATACAAAAAATCATATTAATTTTTAAAAGAAATTGGAAATATATTCTACTAGAACTGCTCATCAGTCAAAGCTGAAAATCCAAGATTTCATCACGAAAATTCTTTTACAACTCGGCCGAAAGTTAAGTCAAAAGTCAAAATTACTATGTTTGGGATCTAACAGAGGGAGAACCAGACAACACAATCCTCGGATTGACTCCCGGATTCACAAAGAATGTGATTATTTGCCAAGTTGCTCTGAATGGCCTAATTTTAAACGCCATGTCTTGGTGAAGATACGGCCAGAAGTGCTCAAAAATTCGATAACTTTAAACATCAACTTGTGTCTGGCCGGGGTGTCAGGAGGAGAAAATTTGAGCAAGAATCGAGCCAGAATAGTGATGGCACTGGCTATCTTTGGATCGTCAGTAACTCATTTCGTTCCATCTCCACTGAGCAGCCCCATTCGTTTCGTTTTTTTTTTGCGCACTCGGAAGAGCGTATAAATACCATAAATGATGTTTTTAGCTTTGTTTGAAGCTTCTAGAGCCCATTTTATAATCCATAATTTTTATCCATATTTCACCGTTTTAGCATTTAAACTCTTTAAATAGAAAAAATCTAAACATCTTTGATTACCATGTCAGCAGCGTCTATTGATGATTAAAAAAATGTTGACTTGGATAAACATCGTTTTTTTTTGTCCAGTCCAAAAACAGTATAATCTGATTGTCGCCGATGTGAAGACACGGACGTCTTCTACAGTACTGGCTGTTCTCAGCTAATTTAAAGCAAAGATTAAAATGGAATTATCAATACGAATTTCTAATTTTAAATTTAATAAAAAAATTCATAAATTTTAAGTTAACTAAAAATAATTGAAAAGCTTCCAAAGTTTTCTGTTGTGATCCTTTGACCAAAAAATGCGTCTTATTGTAAAAATGAAAGGCTTACTTTAACTTTATTGGAAGCCGATGTTTGGGTCAATCAAGAAATTAACTAGATAATTAAATACCAGTAGAAGGCTCTAGGTAATCGATTATCCAATCGGAGAGCTAATGAACATTTTAACAAATAATCTGTAGACATATTGCTATAATGGGAGACCAAAATAAAGTGCGATTTCAAAATTTTATGCCTTTAAAAAATTCATGAACTTTTTAAGTTAACAAAAGTTGCTCAATCGCTATGGTTTATAAATCACGTTGTACCAGCTTTATAAATGCTTAAATCATTTATATTAGGTGTGTTAAAAAAATATAAAATATTAACGAAAAATAGAAGAATTAATGATAAGATTAATAAATATATCTGCATAAAATTGCAAATGTTCAAAATAATATAACAAATGTAAGTCATTTAAAAATTTGTTGTTTAGATTTATTGAAAAACAGCAATATAACGTGCTGAGCAATAAAAAATCAATAATTTTAAAATAAAGTCATATACAATCGAATATAAATGCTTTTGATTTAAATCGTATTATTTTAAAAATTAAATTATAATTTTTAATAAAAAATAAAATAGAAAGTCAATAAAAGGCAATTATAAAATCTCAGAATTTATAAATGACATTATAATAATTGATTGCTTATTTATAGATCTTTGGTTGGTATATTTTAGGCTCGTCAAAACACCGCGGGTAATTTGGCCTTGCATTTTATTTTGATATTTTTATCTTTATAAAATTAAGACAAAATAAAAAGAATAATTATAATAATAAAATAATAATTGTAATAAAACCCAGAAAAAAAACAAATCTAATTTAAATAAAAAGTTTCATGTTAACTTGATGAAATGCCCCTCAAAAATTTAAAAATACGTCTATTTTTTAAGCTTTTTTGGGATAGGAGGGGAAGAAAATTTAAAAATTTTAACAATATTTGTTATAAAAATTTGTCCTTTTCACTGAAAATTTCTAATTTTAAAAAATCAGGGGAAACCTGACAAATCAGGTACTCTGGTCACCCTAAATCATGGGTAGTCCTTTTTGATTAACTTTTTCTCGAATTTTGTTCTAAAAAAAGCTTTCTTAAGGATATCCAAAATTTGTTGATGCTTTTTGAATTTGGAAATTTTTTCTTTTGTGTAAATTGAGGCTATTCGCTTCAAAAATTAATCATATTTTCAATTCATTCCGCAATGGAAAAACATATATTGGAACCGGTTCCAGAACCGGTTCCGAAGCGGTTCCGGATTTTGACGGTTCCGCGGTTCCGATTCCAAGCGGTTCCGGATTTTGGCGGTTCCGCGGTTCCGGTTCCGAAGCGGTTCCGGATTTTGGCGGTTCCGGGAACAGGTTCCGAATTTTTCGCGGTTCCACGGTTCCGGTTCCGGAACCGTTGGAACCGGCACCGGAGCCGGGAAAACACTGTCCAATGGTCAAAAAAATGCGCATTGTTGTCAGCTTTGTGGTGATGGAGACGCATGGCAGCAGCACTGATATACAAAGGGCCTAAGTTTTTAAAGTATCTTTAAATTATTTTTATCCAATTAACTCATTAAAGCTGCAAATAACATTAAAAACAAATTATTTTTAAGTTCCAAATATAGCAAAAATTTCTAAGTGCAAAAAGTTATTATAAAAAAAATAATTTGATATAAAAAAATTGAAATTATACAATAGAATAAAATTCACTCAAGTTCCTGAAACGTTCAGACACCAAAAAGAATCAACAAAATTGTCTATTTTAAATAAATGTTTATTTAAAATAAATAATAAACAAAATAATCCTAATAAGGTTTAGCAGCACGCCAAGCGAAGCTATCAACGGACACACGCCGGCTAAATTAAATTACCTTCCGGTTGAACGGTACCTGCTGCAAGCCACCGGACATTTTAAAGAAACAACTAAAGTTCAATTAAAATTTATATAAAAAATTCGATAAAGCTACATATCCAAAAAAATAATAATTTATTTTTGTACCTTAATTCAATTACCGACCGTTTACTAGGGCTGTTCGAGATTCTCGGTCTCGGTTCTCGGGTTTTTAGTCTCGGAAAACGAGACTTTTTTGCACTAGTAAAGATGGCATTTTTGGTGAGAAATCATTAAAGAATTTTGGGCTTGAAAGATTTGAAGAATACACAATGACAAATTTAGAAATCCTTAATTTAATATCTTTGCACAAATTGTCACGCAATGCCCGTGTGGCTCAGTGGTTAAGTTCTGACTCTAACTTATATCTATCGGAGTTTCTACTCCCCGAGTGAAATCCATTTTATTCTTTTAATTAAATAATTACTCCTTTTTATTGATTCTTACAAAAACCTTATAAAAATGATGGTTTTTTTTTTTGCAATTTTAAGCACATTTTCCTCATTTTTCCCGGCGCACCTATCGGAGTCAACCGACCCCTCCTTACTTTTTAATAAAGCTTTAAAAATATTTCCGCATTTTAAAAATTTTCGTTGCAAATCTGTTAACAAATTGAGTCAAAAATTGAAAATTTTCTCGACGGCGCCTATCGGCACCGCCGACCCCCCCCCCCCCCCTAAATAAAGCAGAATTTGCAAAAATTTGCATTTTTTGAAAATTTCATAAAAAATGCATTAAAAAAACACCTGAAAATACTCTCCTAAATTGGACATTTTTTTAAAATTCTTTTCTCCTGCGGTTCCGATGGACTGGATATCGGGCAAAAAGAGTTCCAGAAATAAAAATGAAATTCAAAATTTGTGGCAAATTGGTTGGTAAGATTTGCTGCAAAATTAATTTTCTACTCAATTTGTTAACAGATTTGCAACCAAAATTTTATGAATGCGGCTAAAGAAAATCGGTCCAAATTACGAATTATCCTGAAAATCAGTATAGAATCAGTACGCCGAAATCAGTACTACTTGAGGACCTTCCCTTTGTGAGTGTAAAATTATTTATTGAAAATTTGTGGAGCTTAAAATCAATTTTTTTTTTAAATTTAGAAAAAAAATTTGAAATTTCTCGATTCTCGCTTCCCGAGTCGAGAAATTTCTCGGTTTTTTTGGGTCTCGTTCTCGGTCTCGAGTCTCGGGGTCATTTCTCGGTCTCGGTCTCGGTTCTCGGTGTCATTTCTCGGTCTCGGTCTCGGTTCTCGATTCTCGGTAAATTTCAAGTCTCGAACAGCCCTACCGTTTACACAACGAATATTTCTAATGGTAATTTTAAATCAATTCAAAAGGCGAGCTATCCTTAACAGTGTTTTCCCGGTTCCGGTTCCAACGGTTTCGGGAACCGGTTCCGGAACCGCAAAAAATTCGGAACCGATTTTGGAACCGGTTCCGGAACCGCCCTCGGTTACATCCCTGATGCCCTTCCCTTCTCTTCAAAATAAGAACAAATTTAAAAACTTATCGGCTCTAATGTCAATAAATTTTGGAAGTTATTCAAAAAACAAAATAAGACCTCTAAAATTTTGGAGAAAAAAAACTCCGAAACCCCGACTCGGACAGTCCCGCGCCCAAAAAACCCCGACTCCGCAATCTCAACCCCGCAACTTTTGCTATGAAAATTATCCCTAATTAAAAAAAACAATATATGCTATAAAATGAATCATCAAGATCATTTTTTATAATAAAACTTTGATCTTTGGCGTATATTAAACGACTTGTTTAAACCAGGCTAAACGTTTGTCACGTTTTTGAAAAACCCGCGCATCGGTCAAAGATATATTAAAATAAGCTAATTCAAAAAGTTTATAGATTTATATTCCTAGGCTATTATCATTTGACCAAAACTTGAATAATAATAATTAACAATTAATAATTAAAACGTATAAAAAAATTACCCATTTTGCATATTTTTATCGTAATTAAATAATAAGCATATATTTGAAATTACTATTAAAAAGTGAATTTCTTTAATTTAAATATTAAACAAAAGGACAACATAAAAATAAATTACTTCAATTTGTTAGCTCTTCGGTGTAAGTTGTTCAGGCTTTTATTTGAGGATATGGACGACCTTATCAACTAATTAACAAAATAAAATTTAAAAGATAAAGCCTTAATATAATTTTATTTAAACTTCAAGCCCAATTTGCTAACAAAAATAAAGATAAATGTTTTCAAAATATTCAATAAGTCTTTTGGCTAACTGCCCGATCTTTGGATGCCCATGTCGATATGACGCGATTGTCACCTGTAGTTGTTAATCCTGCCCCCCAATGCAAAATTAATGATTTGTTTTAACGATTTATTATACAAATGAGCTTTTTTTAAATTTAAAATCAAAAAACTAAAACAATTTTTTCAAAATAAAGTGTTATTTTAAAATTGCAGCAACATTTGTAACCAATTAATTCTGCAACGATAGTATCTTATTCCATGTGAATTAAACGAAAAATATTATATTAATAACAAAAAAAAAGTTTGGGATAACTTTATTTAAACATTCCGCTGGGAAAGGCCACAGAAACGATTCGTTTGCTACAAATATTACGCTGAACATAAAAGAATTTTATTTACCTATACGCATTCAGTTTATTGGGTGAAATTAAAAAATTACACTAAGTTAAATGGAATGTTAATCAAAAGCCAAAAATAAATTAAAATAATATTTACTTTTATAAATGTTATTTTAAAATTTAAATCCTATTAAGTATTTTATTTAACAGATAAACTGTTCCTTAAAAATATTCAAAACTTAATATATTCGAAAAAAATTATAATTTATCGATTCATCAAGCCGTTAAATATCAATTTTTTAAATATTATAAAAAGAAATAAATTTTCTGAAAACTATACATATATTATTGCTAATAATTAAATACAATATGATTAATATTAATAGCAATGATTTAAAAGACTATCAAGATTTTCCGGTAAAAAGCTACACTCCTTTAACTCAAAGTTTGAGAAAAACCCAAATGAATTATTTCCAAAATACAAATAAATTTATACAAAGATAAAATAACATCTCTGCTGTAAAGAGATAGTTAATATGTAGTTATTATTAAAACCAATTTTGATTTTATACCAAATTTTTTTTAAACATGACTTAAATAATAAACTAAAAATATATGAATACGAAAGGCTACGGCCCTTATTCTTTGTAAACAAAACCCAATTTGACCCCGGATCGCATACATGGAAAGGGTTAACAATTTATTCGACACAATAATATTAAAAACAAATAAATTATTGAATTGAGTTCTCTGAAAGCAATTTAAATAAATATTAACGGCTAATAAATGCAATTATAAATTGGTGGTTTGCTCCTAAAATTCATTAAATTTAATTAAACTTTAAAAAAATTAAACCTAACATAAAGGTAAAATCAATTCCAAAACTACTGCACCAATAACAAATATTATTAAAAATGATATAGGGTTATCTTAATAGGTTTTTTATTTATAATCAAATCATTAATGGAAAGTGCAGTCTAAATTTGAAAAATAGTTTATAAAAATAAAAACAGTATAGTATTTTATTGGTCACAATCTAAATTTAAAAAAGAGCTAACCGGGGCGGGTTGATACGTGCATTTATTACTTCAAAACAAAAAATTTAAAGAATAGATTTATTAAAATTTAAAAAATATATCTAACTTGTAATCATTTTAAATAAATATTCTGATATTAATTTGAATAGATAAATTTTACGTTTACATAATACATACCAATTAATGATTCAGTTGGAAAAAACAAAAATTTAAATTAGCAATAATATGTTGATTCATTTGGCAATAATAAATATGTAAATGAGAGTGAAACCTAAACTATATGACCTATTTTCCCTTAATGCAACAAAATAAATATGAAATTTTTTAATTTTACTGCCGCCAATTAAAGCTTTAAAGCGCATTTTTAAATGGTAAAACGCGATTAAATTTGTCTATGTAACATTTAACAATTTTAGGCATGCGTGTGTTAACCACACTGTGTTTCGACTTGAATAAAAATTAATTAAAAAAACGAATTGAAATAGAAAACGTAATGGGGCTTTAGTTTATGAATTAAATGAACATTATTCATCTTACAATGTTAGAATGAATATTACTCTACGAAATAGTATAAAATTTATGAATAAAATTATACTAATAAACAAAAATGATTTATTATAATAAATTAAAAACTTCATTTGAAGAGCCTTATAGTAGAAAAAATATTCTATAAAATTGATAAAATTACTTAAATAATGAGGTCCGTGTTTGATTGCGGCAACGTTTTGGCGGATGTCTGCTTCAATACGCATGAATAATAAAAATATAAATTGGATAGATAAATATAATTGAATTAAGTATAAGCGAACGTGAAAATTAAATTAATTATATTTTTGGATGCATGCATGAAAGACAAGAATGCCAAAGAAAAACTTAAAATTACGTTATCCATTATAAATTCAGGCATTCAGCGTTAATGGTTCGTCATTACAAGGATTCAATATAATAAAAGGGTCAAAATGTCGACATCAAACAAAAAAAGATAAAATATTTATAAAAAAGGAATATCCAATTTAATATCGACAAAAAGGATCCAACAATATAAATCTAAAAGTAAAAATATGTAAAACATAAATCTTGAAACCTAAGGTACAATAAATTATTTGATATTTGCATTTTTGATGAAAAAATAGAAAGCTAATATTGAAAGTGAAAATAAAATAACAAAAACTGAATTTAACAAACAATTTCTTATAATTTTAAAAGTAGCAAGAATCAATTAATGTCCAGTAAAAAATATGAATTATAATATCTAATTGCCATACTGGCAATTTACAGCCAAGCCTACGCTATTAAAAGCATATTATTTCTAGTGATATTTAATAAATTAAACAAAAAGGGTACCTCGAACAGACTATAAAACTATTCATAAAGTCAAATAAAAATGTTAATCAACATGAAATAAATGCGGTCGTCAAAGATGTAGGCGGAAACCCGATGATCCATTACAACACGGGACGTTGGAACCAAGACACTCAAAATTATAACAAAATAAAATATAGAATATTAGTTATTAAATTTACTTCAAATAAAATGTAAAATTTTAATAACTTTTTAAACTGTCATTTAAAAGTTTTAGTAACAATATAAATTTGAAATGTTTAAAAACAATAACTAAATAAAAATACAAATCATAAATAAGTTTAATAACAATAATCTCAAATGAAAACAATATATTTAATTGAATAAAAATTTATGTTTCTTATCTTTATAATATGCATTTAATTTTTAGCTAAATTAAAATCAAACCAAGATGAATTTGATTGAGTTTAGTTTATTAATATCATAAAACTCGTATAAAATTGAATTTGAAGTAAACTGAAGAATGCGGTTAAAATGAATGTGTTCATAAATTTTAATAATCCTTTAGGAAGATGCTATTAAAGCAGGGTTTGGATCGGAAAAAAACACCAACTTGCAGGAAAAAAAACTATTTACTCAGAGGTTGTCGAACTTTCAGAACAACTTTGTCCTGAAAACGCCCAAGCGGATGATCTTTTCGATGAGATACGTATTCTGAACAAAACATTAGCGGATATTACTGAAGAAGATTTTGACACAACAACTACAGAAGAAAAATGGATTAATTTAGACTGTTGGAGTAAAATTTCCATTTAAAAATTTCAAAAATCAAACCAAAAAGGGGTTGGTATGAGGTTCCATGGCTAACAAAACTAAATAATTTCCGCGAAGTATAAAAGGCAAATTTTAAAAACCGATAAGTATAATAAATATGAGATCTATAAAAGCAAACAAAGTTACATGATTATTAATAAAAATTATTAAAAGTATTTAAAATATTAAAAATTGACCAAAATCAGCAATTTTAAAGAAATTAAATTTAGTGTTAAATTTTTAAAACGAAAATTAAGACAACTTACAATGGTATTTCCTAATAGGAACGATAAACGACAATTTTCGTGCAGTTGCCCTGAGCATTATTAATTTAGTAAAACAACTAGTTACTTCAAATTAAAACAAAATTTGACATAATCACAAATGATAAAACAATAATTAAAAAACGTAAGTTGATTCTGCAAAGATAAGAAATATATTTACGCCGAGAATGAATATAAATATTTGCCAATCAAACAAGATTTAATCGATCTATTACTTTTCACGTTAGTCATTGCAGGCGGTGAACTTCTAACAGAACTAGAGCGCTTCAACATGATGGGATGCGTTTATTTATTTATTTTTGCAATTTGATCGGTATTTGACCGCAACGCAAAATTTAATTTAATAATACAACCATTCTTTATTATAAAAATTAAACATGTCAGAATCGGAAAGATAAGATGCCCAAGACGGTTGATTTCAAGCCGAATCAACATAGTGATAATATAACGTGGTATTAAAAAAATTAACTTATATTAAAAGAATACTATTCTTTTCAAATCAAAAAATTCAGCTGTCGAAAACAAAACCAAATAGTTTTAATTCTTTTTTAATATATCATAAAGAAAGTGATTTTAAAATTTTAAACAATCTGATATAACGACAATGTTAATGTAATTATAAATAAATGTACATTTTAACAAACTCTCAAAAATCTACTTCATAATTGTATAAAATTTAAGAAAATCAGTTTCCGAAAATTTTGTAAAGATTGCCTTCCTAATTTAAATAGATATTGTAAACATAGTTTGCATAGAAATTCAATATAAATTTTACGTTTACATAACCAAAACGATTTATTATATAATAAATTTTAAAAATTAGCTTAATTTGAATGAGGTTTGTATATTTAAAAAAATATTCTATAAAATTGATAAAATTACTTAAATAATTCAACATAAAATCTTTTTGTGATAAGAAAGTAAAACAAATTTTGATTAATGTAATTATGAAAGCGTAACATTTTTCACGATACTTAAAAGTGTATAAAAACTACCAACAAAAAAAATACATAAAGAGATGGGTTTTTATTTAAAAAATACGTTGAGAAAAATATGTTTTGATTTATCGACAAATAACGCCTTACGCCTTTTCAAGGGCAGCGGAATAATCAAATTAGGCGAATTCGGCAAGTTGCATTTAAAAAGTTCAAGACAAGTATTTCTTGCGTATTAGAAGCTTTAAGTAATTAACCACTCAAACATAAATATCAACAATTGAAATAATACGATGAATGACTCGGCTGGGCCTCCTCTGCTGCCTGGATGATTTGGATTGCCATTGGTTTAATTGCTCTGTTGGGCCTGGGAGGTTTCATCGCCTGCTGGAAGCGGTAAACAGTGTGTAAATTTTTTTTTTGTTGCTTGTCTTTAACGATCAATATTTGAAGGTCCGATGGCCAAGCAAGAAAAAATTAAATGAATTAAAGTTTCATTCAATTATGTAAAATAATAATTGAATCATTCATATTTTTAAGCCTTTGCAACGTCCCGCGGACGCCCGCCCGGCCCCGCCCATCGAAGTGACGCCGCCGGCTTTTTGCTAAATAAATATTTTCAGCAAAAATTTAAATACATTAAATGTTTATTATATACAAATGAATATTGAAAATATTTAAAAAAATGTTTGCTAGAACGTACTCTGACCTCAAAATATAAAAACACAAATAAATATTAAATTAGACATAAAATCACTGTTTTTTCATTATCTTAAAAAGGAAACTTTACTCCAAAAGTACAAAAAATTATATTAATCAATAAAATAACAAAAGCTAAATTTAATAAAACAATTTAATTTATTCCGAGCCCTATATGTGCAACAGCAGCAATTCCGACGCGCTTACCTGCTCGCAAGGCGCAGGAGGCGGGGTGTAAGGGCCAATTGCTGGTCCAGGATTTCCTCAAATAACTTGAAATCATTAAGGGGTTAATGGATAAACAAAAAAGCCCAGTGTATAATCTCCCTGCACAAAATGGAAAAGTCATCGTCGCCAAAGACGAACTCGTCGCTGCGTTGGAGGCCGCTGAGCCCCGAAAAACGCAAACGAAACAAAAAAATTTTGCACTTCTCTAGTTTAAAGGGATAGTTAACAAATATAATTAAAACAAAATTTATCAATTTATACAAAATTTATCAAAAAAGGAATAGATGCTAGATAAATGGAAAATCCAGTTTAGATATTGCTTTAAATTTAAGCATACAACCAGAAGATATAATTGTTGATTTTTTAATTAGAGCCCGGACTTGAGCTTCGAGCGAGATCTCGAGTCGAGATTTTTCGAGATCTCACGACGAGATTCTCGAAAAAGCACGAGATTCTAAAAATCTCGGAAAATTTCTTGCGAGATCTCGAGTCGAGATTTTTCGAGATCTCAAGACGAGATTCTCGAAAAAGCACGAGATTCTAAATCTCGGAAAATTTCTTGCGAGATCTCGAGTCGAGATTTTTCGAGATCTCGAGACGAGATTCTCGTTTCGACCGGGTTCTAGTTTTAATCATATTGAATTGCGCTGAGTTAATAATATTTTGCTGTAAACAACGCATGTTCAATTTTAAAAAAAGCAGTATAAAGCACTATTTATAAAGCTTTTGAAAAATGATGACATAAATACTTTTTAAATCTTACAACAAAACTATTTATATTTTGAGCCCCTAATTCTTCTACATACTCATTATGAAATATTAAATTTCACATAATCAATTTTGTAAAAATATAATCAACTATAAGAAATCACGGTTTTTATAAAAATTCGCATTTCACACCTAAGGTTCAATAATTATTTTGATTGCATTTTTGATGAAAGATGGCAATAAAATATATGAAATGGAAAATAAAATAACAAAAACTAAATTTAAAACCCAATTTTGATTTATAATTTTTAAAATTAGCAAGAATCAATTGTCCTGTTAAAATAATATAAATTATAAACTGAAACTTGAAATAATGGGCTCGTTTGGTGCTAGTAAATCATGTATGGCAAAATTCTTGTAAGCAAGACACTTAAAATAAAACCAAAGTTTTCAAAATATAGAATATTATTTATTAAATTTTTCTTATAAAATATATACAATTTAGATAACTTTTTAAACAACCATTAAAGGTTTGAGCAACAATAGAAAAATTAAAAAATTAAATTTTAATAATTTTTTGCAGTATAAGAAACAGTACAAACTGCAAAAATTAATAAAGAATTAATCATTACAGCGAAAGCAAAGTGAAACAATCACCTGCAAATATTGCCAACTTTTGCACATTTTTGGCATCAAAGAAAATTCGAACTCAAGTGTTTAATTAATAAAAAATAATAATGTTGATATTTAGATTTTATTTTTTCAAGTTGTCGAAAAAGTATAGAAAAAAGGCTTAACACGATAAAAACGCTTAAATTCTGCATCAAAATTCGCTAAAATCCAGCGATTAGTGGAACTCAAAATTCATGTGCACATGCTATGAGTAAAAAAGGCACTAAAGTTGTGGAAACGGCAAACAAATTAATTGCATGATATTGAAACCAAAAGAAAACATCTATTTTTTATGTATAAAGCGAAACCCCAAAATAATTTAGCATAAGTATGTAAATATAACTAAAATTAATCCGTCTAATTTTGACAACTGTTTATTTTTAAATTAATTAGTGATTATAATTATTGCTAATTAAATCTAAAAATCTAAATACCAATTATTAAATAACAGCTAGAATTGCATAACAAAAAAATAAATCAAGAATACAATAAAACATTAAATTTGCCGGATATCCTGTACCCACGCATCGCTTTAAACCAAATACAAATATTTGAATTTGATTATATTTAGAACAAATAACATACCTATTTTAAAATATCATGTTACACTATAAAACTTAACAAAACAATACGAAGTGCAGTCAGTACGTGCTTATTAAATTCATTTATTTAAAGAAAATTTTATTTGCAATTTTATATGAACGTTGTTTATAATAGTTATAAACTATTAAAAATATATCCAATTATAAAAATATTGTATAGACAGATACAAGGAATATTTATCCAATTTGTCTAATAAAATAAATAATAATAAATAGCCTTAACAAGCGATGCTATATATATATATACCAAAAAAAGAAATAATTTAAATGAGAATAAAATTTACAAACAATAATTTTACAGAAAATACTTAAATCAGGCAAACCGAAACCGATTAAAAGGATGTCTGAGTAAGCACATAGAGTTAGTTAAAAAAAAGTTGTAAAACTCAACTTAAATTTTACATAATTAGCTAACAATTTCTTTTAAATGTCTTAGAGCAGCAATGCAAAGGGTTTAAAAAATTAATTGCAAAAGAGAAAAAAATAATTACAAACGGGCATAATATTTACACAAAAAAAAATGTTTACTTGTTAGTTTTTAGAAAAAAATTATTCATTTTTTAAAAAGTAATAATTATAAATTTTTATCAAACATTAATTTAAATCAATTTTAAAAACTAATATTATTCTTCTAATTATTATTTAAAAGTCAAAAAATAATAGCACAAATTAAATATTCATGCCTGAGCGAAGGAAAAAGGGCATTAGACTTTAAATTGATTTAATATTAAGTGTTTTCTAAAAAAATTTTTAACCAAACATCAAAGGCAAACAAACTTTGCGGTAATAAAATTTAAAATAACCTTGGAAAATGTAAGAATGACTCAAGGTATAAATTTAACAAACAAAGTAATAAAGGCAATACAATAAAAATTGAACAAAAAGTGTCAAGAAAGTGTTTGTTGGCACTCAAGGCCACTTTTAAAAAACCACCGAATTAGTTAAAGAAAGAAACTAATGTTTAATTATATCCACAATACAATTAATTTTTCTTTCCGTTGAAATGTACCTGATACAAAGCATCGGACATTTTATAGAAATAAATAAAGCTCTATTAAGATTATATGAATAATGTAAAAGCAATATAATTGTGTTTGTATCTTATTTTTAAAGTGAAATAATAAACGTATAATAAAAGCAATGAATTTTTTCAAAGCAAATTCACAGAAAAAAGTTGATAACCCCGCATTACTATATATTGCATGAATTAAAATCTTACTTCAGCAAAAAAACAACAATAAAAAATGAAATAATAATTCAAATTATATTTCGTTATTTTAGTTAGTATAATGAATAATGAATGTGATTTTTTATCAGGATGAATTTCAATATAATTAGCTGAAAACTAAGGAACAATGATGTTTTAGGGGCAACGACCAAAGCTTAAAAGATATTATTAAATTTTTTAATCAGATTAAAAATGTAAACTATAATTGTATTATTGAATATAATGTAAATTTTGGGTTTTTTCCAACTGAACTTACTTCTTTAATGATAAACGGCATTTCAAACCTATAGAAAAAATCCATTTATAAAAGAAAAAAATTACGGTGTTATTCAGTTGGTGTTTATGTCGCATAGCCCTTTGGACCATATGAAATTTGTTTTTATTAAAAAAAAGATAAATCCGTCGTTCAAATTTTAATATGTAACACCGTGATGCCGGCTCAGGCTTGGGGGGTGGGGGCTGGGGGAATGTTGTCAATTGCCCGACGATTGAAATCCGCAAGTGGATCAATTCTTTATTGAAAGGGCGAAGAAAATATATAAAAAGGGAAGCCGAAGGCGAGGAGAGAATGTCGACAGAATTGCCGTTGAAGGAAGATAAAATATAGAAAAGGTATCACGAAAGTGAATGCGAATGTGAATTGAACGAGGAAATTGCACAAAGGAAGGGCGGGGAAATGACAAATATGGGAACAACAATCGATAATTAGAATCGTTGCAATATATTTGCATTTGAATGTGAGGCGATCGGGCACATCAGTACATCCCCCGCGCCTGTCAGCCAGTGTCCTCACTGCGCGATCTAAGCTGCGCGACGTCCCCCTCGCCCAAGTTGTTGAGCTCCTGCGAAACGGCGATGCGATGGCAGCGGCGTGGACGAGTCATTGGCGTGCCGAACTGAAATTGAAATGAGGGGGGCGGAATGGGGTGGCACATTATGACAACAGCGGGAAAAGCTTGAAGGCACTGCTTCAGTTCGTATCCGAATCTGCCGGAATTTGTTTGGGTTTTGGCCTTTTTGACGTGGGAATACAGAAATTTTGAGGTGGATTTCGGCTGGTTGAGAAGTGGGCGATTTAAAAGAAAATTTTGGTAGAGAAGTCGAAGGGTGGTTGCCTTTCTGCCTGAGTTGTTTCGGAGTTTTCCGAACGTGATTGAACTGGTGGCGATAGATTGCCCCGAATTTTTGGACTACATATGCATGGAAATATGCCGGAAATTTGATAGAATTTAGAGGAATTGGTGGATGTGAACAAGGCCGCCGGTCAAATTTGATTGAATTTAGGGGGATCGGGTGCTTGATTTGCTTTGGATAATGGTGCCTTATCGATTCGCTGCTGATCTGGCGAAATTTCTTCCCCCTTTTCAGAACTGATTGCTTTTTCCTTGCCAATCTTTACGTCCAACCTTTCCCTCGAAATTTCTTTTTCCGGAACCTTCACTACAATTTCCTGCCTATTCTCCTCCTCTTTCCTTTCTTTCAAAATCCAATCCACAGTCATTTCCTCGATTCGTGGTTCCGGAATTTTTTCCGGTGATCCTTTGAAATTTTTATTCACCTCGGGATACAAATGGCTATCCATGTTCTCCTTCAATTCGAAGCGCGGAATAACGCTAAAAGTTGACAAGCGTACTGGGTCGACCGAGTGTATAGGACTTTGGTTCCTTTCCGGATGGAAATGCAGTTAAAGAATTCGGAGTATGGAGATGACGGGGCTCGGATAGTTGGTTTTTCCTTGGGGGTAAATCTCCTCCATATGAGCAACTCTTCACGTCCCAATTCGGCCGCCAATCTTCATCACCTCTTTTTCTTACACCTCTCCCTTCTCTGACCGGCGTTAACCTTTGCGGCATTCCGTACGGATCTGCCGAATTTTCGATGCCCTTTTCTGTACCAAAATTTTGCTGAGGTGTTCGGTACCGATCCACCTTTTTGTCTCGCCATTCTTCCGTCCATTCTCTTCTTGGAGCGTTTTGGGGTTGGGACGGGTATTCCGAACGTTTCACGGAGTTTTGGGGATGGAAATTTGGTTGGTTCAAAGCCAAAAGATATGCCAGATACACATTCGATTCGTCGTTCCCGTACCGGTTAACGACTTGATCCAGAACCCTTCGGAAATGCGGATGCTCTTTTGCCTCAAAACTGTGTACTGGGTTGTTTTCTTCCCTCTCTTCAAACTGATATCGGTCGTTTCCGTGTCGGTAAACGACTTTGTTTTGAGAGAATTGAAAATTTTGGTCTCCGCCGTAATCTTTTGGGTTGAACTTTTGGGAATTTTCGAAAGTTGGTGGCTGAAAAAGGTTTGGGGTTTGATCCAAATTGAAAGACTGTGAGTTATCATTCTGGTGACAGTAATGATTCTCCGAATAGTTGGCTGAATTCGTCCTTCCAACATTTGGTTCCTTTCTTCCCTTTGAATCATATTCGGGTAGTGGAGAGAATTTTCGGGGTAATTGGTAAAAATTTTCCGACGATAACTGACTTTGGTGAGGGGAAAAAATTCTAGAACTTTCGTAACCAACAGAAATTTTCTGGGTTTGATTCAAATTGAGGCGATAAGAGTTTTCAGCCCGGTGCCGGTCCTGATTGAACTCTGAGTAATTCTCCGCCGAATTTTTGGGTTGATTTTGGAGATAGGGATGCGGATACATTATCTGTGACTAAATTTAATGAGAAAATAAAATATGCTTCCCGTTGCGTCAATCGATAGCTGCGGTTTGCTGTTCCTAAAGGTTAGGGGAACGTAAAGCGGGAGCGCCACGTGATGCCGGCTCAGGCTTGGGGGGTGGGGGCTTGGGGAATGTTCGTCAATTGCCCGAAGATTGAAATCCGCAATGGATCAATTCTTTATTGAAGGGCGAAGAAAGTATATAAAAAGGGAAGCCAAAGGCGAGGAGAGAATGTCGACAGAATTGCCGTTGAAGGAAGATAAAATATAGAAAAGGTATCACGAAAGTGAATGCGAATGTGAATTGAACGAGGAAATTGCACAAAGGAAGGGCGGGGAAATGACAAATATGGGAACAACAATCGATAATTAGAATCGTTGCAATATATTTGCATTTGAATGTGAGGCGATCGGGCACATCAGTACAACACAAAAAGAAAACAGTTTAATTTTTTCAAATATTTTTATTTTTTAACTGCACAAAATCTCACTAATGTATGAATGATATTTTCTACAAAAATATGTTAGTATATTAGAATAAAACATAAAGATTTAATCAACTATGGCTTTAAAAAATAAAAAATTGCAATTACTAATACTAAATGAAATAAGAGTTGGCAAACAAATGCACCGTCGATTAATTTAACATTTTCATACGAACCTTATTATTTAGAATGAAAAATATAACTATCAAGTATAATTAATGCGCGAAAATTTAGCTACAATTGAACAAGCTATGAAGCATTAAAATATTTTCATATGCCAAAAACTTAATTACAAATTTTTTATTAATGAAATTAATCTATAAATATGTATGTTAGAAAATATATTTCAAATTAATATATAAGTAAACAAATAAACCCAAGCAAATATTCTAGGATTAAAAAGCCTGCGCTTATTAAAAAACCTTTAAAGCTCTTTGTTAAACTAATTGAACATTATTACACAAATTATTAAAAGAAAGATTTTAGAAATGTGATTAAATATTTATTTTATTTTATAAAAAAAATTAAAATATGCTATGTATATCAATAGCACGGTTAAAAAATATGTTTCGAAAACCACGAAAATATAGATGAAGTATATATATATATTGTTAAAAACAATGTAAAATAAAAAGAAACCAGAGTGTTTAGGAAATACAAAAAAAATATTTTTTTATTTAAAAGTCCACTCGGTTCCTTTTGTCGGCGTACAGCGCATGAGCGTGAATGTTAAATTAAATTAACATGAAAAACAATCAAATAAATAAAACACGTTAATTTAAATAAAAACTTCAAATCTTTATTGAAAAAAAGCAATAAAATAATGTTTAACTAAAAACACAAACGGTTTAAATAACGAATTGAATTGAATTTCAAAAATAGATTAGATTTGAATTGCAAGACTACAAAGACAAACTAATTTTTTGGGAAGACGAAAAAAATCTGACGAAATTCTTATTAACGGCTGTTAGTCCTAAGCTCAAGAAAAATTATATTTTTATAAAAAATGGCCTATATTAAAACTTTTATATTTATTTAATTTCCAATAAACTTACTTGAAAATGGATTGCTTCCACAAATAACTTATAATCCCACTTTGCTTGACAGGAAAAATGTTTTATTAAAATATAAATGTTTACAAATCGACTTTAAAAGTGAAAATATTTAAATAGAACGATTACCACAGGTTGTTTGGATTATAGCCAAAAACAACGGACATCAATCCGTGATTATAAAACAAAATAAAAACTGCAAATCAAGTATTATAAACCAAAACTAAAAAATAAAAATTGAATTAATCATAAATATTAACTTTAATAAATCGCTAATCAAATCTAAGAAAAGAATTGTTTTAAAATAAATTTTGTTAAATTCAACATAAAATAAAATTTGTGATTAGTAAGAAGTTTTACAAACTTTAAAATTTTTGATTCAAAATCAGCTATGAATTAGGTTAATATTTGAACAATAAATAATTAAGACCTAACTCGCTTTGGACTCATCAAGAAATATATTAATAAAAAAATTAACAACAATTAAAAGCAAGAGATTAAGTTACCTTTGTGAGTTTTAATAAAGATAATTACGCATTCGGACCCGACTTAAAAGGATTGCAAGAAAACAAAAACATTACCCCGAACTTACACTGAATTGGAAATGTCCGAGATGGCATCGTCAAGCCGTGGGCGGTCTACGCCGGGGCGTGGCATTGACAATAAAATGTAAAAGCCATAAAAATATCAGTGTTAGACAATAAATGAAACTACTGATTATATTTATTTGGATTTCAATTGACCAAATTTACATAATTCACATTTGCTGTTCTTGACGGCATGAAAACGTAAAACGTACGTTTTATTTTCTTTCATTTAAAGTGGGCGGCACTCAAAATGTTCTAAAAATATTATTTAAATTATACCTTGACTTTGTCTACTTATCAATTGAGAATTCATAAAAAACAAAACATATTGGGCTCTAAAGCTCTGGATGGTCATAATCTAATTTTTTCTAATTAGGACCGAGACATCCGGAGATTGAAAAATCACTTCTATTTCCATTCCTAGTAATTTTTGAACCATAACAAATTTCGTTAAAATCTTCAAAATATTTGCCGTTGGACCTCTGCCATCTCTAAAAAACTTTTCTCCACGCCAAATTGATGAAAAACGATTTTTAATGACTGGAATCGGGGTGGAAAGGAGGCCTTACATCATATTATGAACTGTGTTCGGCCAGCGAATGTCTAATAATTAAGGCCGCTAATTATATGGAAATCCATATTTTTTTGCGCACTCGGAACAGCGTATAAATACCATAAATGATGTTTTTAGCTTTGGTTGGAGCTTCTAGAGCCCATTTTAATCATATTTTCCATATTTTTCCATATTTCGCGATTTTTATCCATATTTCGCCATTTTTCAAAAATTCCTTAACAAAAATACAATAAAAACGAAAAATACACCCCTAAGGATCGACTTGGTCAAAATTTTCAAAAAATGCACCCCTAAAAATTGACTTTTTCGCACAAGAAATTCTGCCGCAAAAATTAAATTTTTTAAAATTCTTATTTTCAAAATTTTTTTCTGTTAATTTGCATATAAAAATTTTTATTGCTCTTATTACTTCTATTATGAAAATCTTGTCCATTTTTGCTATATTTGAAAAAAATTTTCTCCATATTTCGTCCATATTTTGCAATTTTGCCCATATTTGGTCCATATTTTGCAATTTTTCATCCATATTTTATGGCCATATTTAGAGATTTTTTATCCATATAAATTCTCGGCCCTACTAATAATAAGGCTTAATTAGATTAAGCAAATTATTATAAGCAAAAAACATTATGCAAGTGGAATATAATCAAATAGAACGCATTGGCTTTCCTTTCTTTTTTATATTTTTACAAAATTTAATTTTGATTTCGAGTGACGGTAAAAGTTCTATAAAAATCAAAATAAATGTGCACTACTGCGAAAAGCAAAGCAAACTCATTAGCTGCAAATATTGTCAACTCTTGCAAATTTTTTGCATCGAAATAAAAAACTTTGTTTATCTACAACTCTCTTACAAATCTAAGAATAAATCAGTGAATATATAAAAATACGGAAAAGACGAAAAAAAGAAAAAAATTAAATGTTTATCTTTCTACAAATAAATATTAAAAATAATATATACCAAAATTAACAATATTAATATGCAAAAATAAACTGATAAATATGTTTTATAAGGTTAGCATTTATTTAGTAAGAAATAGGCAAAATGGTAGCACCGGTGCCTTCCGTTGCCGTGACGCCGCCCGATCGACTGAATTGAAATGTCCGAGATGCCGGTGGGCGGTCTACGCCGGGGCGTGGCATTGACAATATTATTATGCAAAAATAAAACTGATAAATATGTTTTATAAGTAATGTAAAATTAAAAATGACACAAACCTTATTAGGTAAATCTAACATTTGCAGTCAATTTGTATAATGAATAACAGTAACAAAAAAAAAAGCTAATCTTGATAGTTAAAATTAAAGGAATTTATTCGCAAATAATTTATACTATTTATGGAGCTAGACTTAAAATTAATAACAAATATTTAAATATAAATACAAAATATATAAACCTTCAAAAAACTGTAACCTACCTAGTGTAGTTAATATCACGAATAAAAATAAATTATTTTCGTCTTTTATAAAAAATAAATCTTACTATGAGTAAAAAAATGTAAAAGTCAAAACTCATAGCCATAAATAATCTGTGTTGGACAAATAAATGAAACTACTGATTATATTTATTTGGATTTCAATTGACCAAATTTACATAATTCACATTTGCTGTTCTTGACGGCATGAAAACGTAAAACGTACGTTTTATTTTTTTTTATATAAAGTGGGCGGCACTCTAAATGTTGTAAAAATTATTATTTAAATATACCTTGACTTTGTCTACTGACGCATATTATGATTTAATTTTACATAAAATTTTAATACACAATGGAAGTGCAATTCTTGAAGCAGATTTAAATTTGCTGTTAAAATAATTAAAAAATACGGCTGAGAGGTAAATACTAGCTGAGCCCCGCGGTTCAAACACAATAAAAGTTGGTAAATTCTAAAATGGCAAAAAATTGAATCAAGATATATTAAATAAAAACAAATTAACATTTGTCTATAAACATTAATTTTGCCGCGATTGCAATGCAAAAATTTGAAAATAAAATAGTAAAAAAAAACAAAATAAAAAAATAATTTTTGTACTCCAAGCGACCAGGAGAACACAGCAAATTTAAAAGACGGCGGACTGAATATACGGCTAAAAACTATCACTCTGTTCAAGCGTGCGGAGGGCAAGAAGATGGCCGATAACAAAAAATTTAATTACAGTGCGTCACTAAACAAAAAAATATATATAACGATTAAATACCGTATGTTTTTGAATAAAACTTATGCAAAAATCCAAGATAAGAATATAATTAAATGTCTCCGTCTAAACAGAGAAGTGCTACTCTGAATGGAAAATTGAACATTAGCAAGAAAACTGCTTTAAAATGCAAATTAAGAAGATATCTATTTTAAGGAATACATTAGGAAGGTCTGAAGCAAAATAAACGTCTTAACAACCCAAAGATTAAGCTATATCAAGAAAGTTGATAAAATAAAAAACAAAATTAATAAAAATATATAATTAAAATATTTTACAACAAAATAAATTTCAAAGGTAAATTAAATAGTCACCGAATAATTCTAGCTAATAAAAAAGAACACAATAGTATTTTTAAATTGGTGTTTTTAAAAGAATATAACAAAAAATAACAAATTATTAAAATCCCCAACGTCTGTATCTAACCTCGTTTCTACCGCCCGGAGAAGTGCTACTCTAAATAGAAAATCAAACTTTAGCAAGAAAACTGCATAAAAATGCAAATTAAATTTATCATATTTTAAAGAAATTAGGAAAGTCTAAAACGAAATAAACGGCTTAACACCAAAGAATGAATTATTTAAAATTAATGATTAAATAAAAGAATCAAAATAAAAATATAAACTTATTTAAAAAAATAATATTTAACATATTAAAATTGAGAAAAATGCTGACACGGACCAAGCACTCGATGATATGCAAATGATTGAAAGCATGCGTTGATTGTTTAATTGATAAATCTGTAGCTAGACAGAAGCATACGAATCTTTTGTTGTAAAAAATATGGTATAATACTTTTCAACATTAAATTTCTACATAAATTAAACAATGCCTATTTTAAACCAAATAAGAGCTCAACACGCCAGACAAAGAAAAACATCCAATCGCTAACACAAAGGAAAACGAATCTAATACATAAATAAATATAATATTAATTATCTAAAAAATTATTTTCATGGATAAATTTTGCCCGCCGTAAAATCCACACTCTCAACACGTTCACAGTATACAGTAAATTCAAATTAAAATTTTGTTACTCAAATCATTGCCCATTTTTACAATTATTGCGATAATGCTTTTCTTTGCGGCCGGCATTTGCTAGAATAAAAGAACGAAAGATGCCGCAGGCCAAAAGCCACTCGCGAGATGAACGAAAAACGCCTTTTAAATTATGCCATAATATTCATAATAATTCTTTTTTTAATGATAAAATTAAATTCGTTTAAGGTCGAAATTGCCAACTTTTTTTGAAATAAAATTGCAAAATAAAAGACGCTCAAACCCATAAATTCAAAAATATAAAATATAAATACTCAAAAAATTTGGCGACTTACGAACTGATTAATATCAAATAATAGTTAAAACCTGGTATATATCTAATAAAAGTACCATCAAAAACTTAGACTCCAACACCAAAACAATTAATAGTATTATTTTTAGCGTGATAATAAATTTAAATGATATTCGAATGGCGTAAACAAATGAAAGCTGCGCACGAACAATTCATAGGAGCAGTAGACTCCACAGGAACGACCTTTAAAATCAAGAAAGAAAAGTGAGAAAACTTAAAAAGCTAACTTACAAAACCAGCGTTTAATGGAAAAAATTAAAATAAAAGAATATAATATCAACAAATTCGTATTTTTAAACAAAGAATTAAATGTTTTAAATGGTAGTCAAAAACTTTTGAAAATTTAATTTTAATATGCAATAATTAAAACTTAGTTCTTAGCGTCAACTTAAGAAAAACCAAACTTAAAAATCAAAATTTGTTATATTTTAGAACCAAAAAACAAAATCAACAAAAATTCCAACTGATTCCATTCATATGGTAGTATTAATTACAATATTCAATAAATTATATCAGCAAAATAAAAAATAAAAACTATATCAATAGCAATTATTTAACTATCTTACTCAGTCTGAAGTGATCAAACGATGTAATTTTATAATGGTCAAATAGAGTTTAACATCTAGGTTAGAACGGTTTGGCACTCAATTTATAGCTAGCTACACGAGTAGCTGAGTTATGCAATTTTAACCTTAACTCAATATTTTTGTGTTGTTAAATTCTAAGAAATAATAGGAATATGTTTCAATCTATTAATAAATAATTGGAACGTTTTTTTAAGGTGAAGATCCGTGTGGAAATTTTTATGATAAAAATAAAAGTTTATTATACTAACACATTTACTCCTTAATTATTTAAACCTCGAGTTCAATGTACATATAGGTGTTTGTTTAAACACGTTTTAAATGTATTAATATTTTCATATAAATTAAACGCAAAAGCTAAATAATATTCTGAAAAAAATAATTCAGTTATAAAATATATTTTATTAAAGGAATAAAATTATATTTATATTTTGATTGTAAAAATTTATAAAATGAATGATACAGAATTTAGACAAATAAATAACAACAATTAATAGAAACCAAAATACATAAATATTCATTACTGCAAAAAACAAAACGGAGCAAATAAGTTGCAACTTTTGCGAACTAGTGCACATTTTTTCAGCTGAAACAATATTTTAAATATTCGTATTAGATTAACTAAAAATAAATGATTTAACTTAAATATAAATTTCCAATTAAACATTATATAATATTCAGCCACAGCAAGATTCAATTTGGCAGTTATTCGCTATTTTAAATGTTCGGAAGGGAAGTACTCTTTATCAAAAATCTTCATAAAAACTAATCAAATAATAAATGTAGAAAAAGCAAAATAAAATTTATTAAAAATTAAATTGTTTTTAATTATAAAGGAAACTTTTAAATTATTAAAGACACGAAGCAAATTGATAAATGTGTATAAACATGAACCACGCGTCATTCGAACTGTGCTTCACTCCGTACCGTTGATGGGTTACAGAACAAATGGACCTTAAACGCATATGCTCGCCCGTATTCCTTTATTTTGACAAAATAGAAAAGATTGAATTAAACTTTTAAAGTTATTCAAAATGAATTAAATTATTGAACAACTGATTGAAAAATTTTGAAACAAAAAAAAAACGTTAAATTATATTATTAAAATAAATATAGTATTTTTAACCAACCACTGGAATGAGAAATAATGTATTTTACACTAACATTGAAAATTACTCAAAAATATAAAACGGACAAATAAAAGACAAATAAGGCCGAGATTACAAATAAATAAAATTAGCTAAAATTCAAAATAAATCTTAAATAATTTAGTGCCAATACTCGAATAATAATATAAACACTTTATTTGAAGGTATTTAAATTTAAAGTTATTTAAAAAAGGAACAATAATAGTTTAATGGAAAAATACACCCATAAAAATCGACAACCCGGGCTCGGGCCATTTTAACAAATTTTTTACCTTTTTAAGTATAAAATTTTCGTTAGATTCTTAAGCACTTTTGCATTTAGCATTTTTAAAGCGCTTTACCCCAAATGATTTAAAACTATTTCAATCCAGTTTAATAATTCGTGCCGCGCACTTGTTTTGCTTGATTATTCGTTTTCTGCGCCCAAAAAAAACAAGATGTTAAGGAATAAAGTTACTAAAATCAATAAATGCAAAAATAAATAATTGATATTATATAAAAATTTATACCATTTTGCACTCTTTCGGGCAAAGTCGACAAAATTACAAGAGTTGGCGCTACTGGAGGTTTAGTGTTAAAAATGAATTAGTTAAATGTGTATTTTATTAAAAATTTGTTAAATCTACTGAATTGTCTGCCGCTTCAATTCTGAACAAAAAAAAACAATTAGAAAATTTAAAAAAAAAATAATTTACCTAAAGCAGCATGCTGCAATGCAACTAAGTTTGTAAACTAATTAAAAAAACAGGTGATAAGTGGATGTCAATGATTCACTATATGACAAGCCACGGATTATTTCATTTGTATTGCTTTTTGGATTTTTTAGGGGAGGCATGTAATATTAAAAATGTAAATACGAAAACAGCTTGTACATTCATTTAACAAATAGTTTTAGGCTTCATTAATTTAATTCAAAATCATTCAAAATTTTACTCAATTCAGTCATTTATTTAAATTTAAATACTCATACTTTCTCAAAATTGGGTGAAAATTTTTTGAGCGTCCTTGATTTTGCCAAATTTCTGTTATGTTCTTGGAAATCAACATTTTTACCCTTGGGACTTGTCTTTACTCAATCGAATGGGGTGAAAAACTAAATTCACGAAGAAAGTTAATAAAAATATAAAAATTTAAAATTTATTTATAAGAGTTTAGTGAGAACATATTCATAATTTCTTAACATAAACGGTGATAAAAAATTAACATAAAGATATAAAATTATTACAAATGTATGATTAATACGTGAATTCTTTATTAATATAAATTTAGCAAAACGGCAACATAAATATAATTTAAAGTAAAAATTTGTTAGCTTTTCGGTGTAAGTTGGAAACAATTACAAACACGCTAAATTTTATAAAAAAGAAAAGAAAAGAATAAAATGTTTGACAAAAACAAAATAACATTTAGGAATCGGGCAACATGAATGAATCAGCGGACCGAACGCGTATAAAAGCCCGGTGAAACGTGCTCGCAACAGTTGGTAAATTCTAAGAATTAAAACTTATTATATGCAAAAAAAATTGTAACCATATATTTTTAAAAAACAACAACATTTGTCTATAAACATTAATTTTTGCCGCAATTGCAGCGCCTAAACTTGAAAAAAAAAAAAGTAAAAATAAAAACAAAATTAAAAAACATATTGCTGTACTCCAAGCGACCAGGAGAGCGCAGCAAATTTTTAAAGACAGCGGACTGAAGATACTGTTCAGAACTATCACGCTGTTCAAGCGTGCGGACGGCAGGCAAGAAGATGGCGGGCAAATCTAAAAAAATTTAATTTACAATGCGTCTATTAAAAAAAATATATATATGTAAATTGATAAAATAAAAGAATTAAATTAATAAAACTATAAAATTATTTAAAAACAATAATATTATTAAATTGGTTGTTTTTTTTTAATTATATAAAATAAACAAATTATTAAAATCCCCTATCCAGTCACTAACACAAAGGAAAACGAATCTAATTTACATAAATAAATATAAAATTAATAATCTAAAAAAAATTATTTTCATGGATAAATTTTACCTGCCGTAAAATAATCCACACTCTCTTCACAGTATACAGTAAATTCAAATAACACATCAAAATAAATTAACATAAAAAATAAAAAACACTTATCAATAATACAACCAAGCAAAAAATATTTAAAACCTTTTTTTATTAAATTTAATCAGATTAGTCTGTGCGGCCGCATTTTGAAAAAAAGTACCCGCGGCATCGGCCGCCGTGTTAAGGAGCAGCGCGCGTCCTAAAAACCAAATAAAAATAAAAGAAAAATTAAAATTAAAATTTTATTACTCAAATCATTGCCAAGTCGGGGCTCAACCCTAGTTCCAACTTTGAAAATAAACAATGTTTTTCTTAAAAATTTGTCAATCAAAAAAATCGTTTTATTTTAGGTTTGTCATGAAATATATTGAAGCCTTAAAAATTAACAAAATATAGCAATGAACCATTAGCGAGAGCTATACTCAATATAGCATTCAAGCGATTACAGATAAATAAAGTAATTATATAAGTATATTAATTATAAAAGAATCGCTACTTAAAATCATCTTCTTTAACAAAATTAATTTATAAGAATATGAGCAAATTTTGTTGTTAAATGGTTATTTTGAAAAAAATATTCCGCTATAGGTTATTTAAAAAATTGATAAAAGCTGAAAAACATAATGAGGTACATTGTCCGCTAAACGACACGTGGCTAGCTGCCCGCAATGAATGGCCGATGTCGAGCTTGTGCTTAGCGCCCAAACAAACGAGCCCGTGGGCGTTTGAGAGAACGATCCATTGGTTTATTTCACTAAAGAACGGATCTTATTTATTAAAAATCAACAAACATTTATTCTTAATTTGCAACAATTTTCTAAAATATCATACCAAAACTACGCGCATTTTTGGGATCAACATCGTATTGCTGACGAGTACAGTAAATTTGGACTCTGCTACAAGTAACTGCATAAAAGATACTAAATATTATTTTATATTGAATAAATATAAGAGTAATTTATGTAATTTCAAAATATAATATCAAGTTATCAACCTACTAATGCAAATTATGAATGAAAACTGTTTTTAATTTGCATGCTCATCAAACATAATTTAATAATCAAAAACCCTTAATTTCGTTTTGACTTTTTAATTTAATCTAAATTTGCAGCATTTCAATGGTAGTTAATATATGCATTGCGCATAAAAACTGATCATTAGGGCTACGAAAGATGCAATGATGCTCTGTAAAAAATAATACAAATTATATAATTATATATATTATATTAATTGTTGTAGCCATAACTGGTGCAATTTATAGCCAGATTAAAGTATATTTTTCACATAAAAAATTTTGAAATAAATCTAAAACGAAACTTTTAAATATTTGAATAAAAATATATAAAATATAAATCCTGAAATTTTTATAAAAAAGCAAAAAAAAAATTAATTTTAAAAGTTCGGATGTGATAATATAGTATAAACCATTAGAATATTAATAAATAAAAGATAACAAAATAATCTATTATACACAATAATAATTTGC
Source organism: Globodera pallida (assembly GCA_020449905.1). Lineage (NCBI taxonomy): Eukaryota > Metazoa > Nematoda > Chromadorea > Rhabditida > Heteroderidae > Globodera > Globodera pallida. The sequence goes on along the minus strand of JAIXHY010000007.1, from coordinate 3,033,566 downwards.
TAAACTGAATTTAAATGCAAAAGCTAATTAAATATTCAATTACTAATTTAAAACTGACTGAATGTCAAATATTAAAAGTCTAAACTAAGCAATAATTATCCATTTTTAAATAAATTTTATAAACGAAAATATATGCTTTTGATTATTTTTTCATAAAGGAAAACATTTTATCATCAGCCTTTTAACTATAAATTACACATTTATAGAGCTAAATAAAAATAACCACAATTATTAAGATTAAGCACATGGAATAAAAAGCAATTCAAAAATCGTCAAAACAAGTTTACTTTGCCACATCAAGTTGGCAGACAACAATAGTTTTTGAAGCAAAACTAATCAAACAAATCGGCAATCAAACCTGAGCGAAGTGAATTTGTTCAACCACCCCATCATAAAAACTAACTAAATGAATAATCAATCACTTTTCTCAGACTCCAGCACCAAAACAATTAAATAAATTTGAATGACATAAACAAATGAAAGTTGCCCATGAGCAACTAATGGGGGCTGTTGACTCAACGGGAACGACCTTTAAAATCAAGAAAGAAAAGTGAAAAAACCTAAAAACTTTACTTACAAAACCAGCGTTTAATGGAAAAATTAAAAAAAAGAATATCTTATCATTAATATTTTCCCTAAACAATGATTAAATGTTATAAATTGGTAATCAAAACTTTTGAAAAATCCAATTTTAATATAAAATAATTAAAAATTAGTTGTTAGCTTAAACTTAAGAAAAACCAAATAAAAAATAAATAAAATTTTATTACTTTTTAGAACTAAAGTAAAAAAACAAAATTATTATAATAAAAAATCCCAACTTATTGCATTCATGGTGTTAGCATAAAAATAATTGAAACCGCGAGTATTAATTACAATATTCAATAAATTATACCAGCAAAATAAAAAATAAAAATTATATCAATAACTATTATTTAACTATCTTACTCAACTTAAAGTGTATCAAACTAAATAGAGCTTAACATCTAGGTTAAAACGGTTTGTCTTAAGCTTATAATTAAAAATGATATAATGATTTATAAAATAATTTTATTAACCAAATACCACGCAAATAACTATGCCTAATTGCATGCGTGAATTTTTTTCAAAATGTTTAGATGAACATACTTACTATTTTGACTACAACTTTTTAAAAACTGGCAAAAGAAGGACGACAACATTTCCGACCTCAAATTCGAAACAAAGCACAAGAGAGTTGATGGTTATATGGCTGACAAAGGTAAATAATTTCCGCGTAGCAAGTAAACAATAAACTATTTACAACTCGTATTAAATGATCATCTTGACAGTAGTGTAAATTAATAATTAAAATCCAAAAATAGTTTTAATAAAAAACATTGAACGAAAATTTCTAAAATGGCTTTTCAATTCTATTAAATATAATAAATATTCAAAAATTTGATAAATTTTTAGTAAAATGAATGACGAATTTTAAAAAACCAATGAGTATAATGTTATTAAATGCGAGATCTATAAAAACAAACAAAGTTATTAATATAAACTATTAAAAATATTTTAAATCGTTAAAACTAACAAAAATCAGCGATTTCAAAATTAAATTAAAACAAAAATTAAGACAATTTATAATGGTATTTCCTAATAGCAAAGATGGACAACAATTTGAGTGCAGATGCCCTTATTAATTTAATAAAACAACTAGTTACTCAATTATTTCTATAAAATTCATAAACAAAATCTGATAATGACAAACGGAAGTCAATTCTGCAAAGATAAAGAATATATCTACCGCCAAGGATGATATTAAAATGTAATTGATGTTAAAAAGCGGGCAGCATTTTGTCTCGACATTACTTTAAGTAATTCTTTATAAAATCAAACCCCATTTGCCGAACAGCATACAAAAGAATAAAGGTTTATCAAGATATATAAGCGTCAAACCATGAATCCTCCCTCCATCTCTCACCAGGCCCAAACTATTTTTCAAGGGGGGGGGGCACGATAAATCTTTGACAATCGATTTTTTTTAATATTTCAACTGATTTTTGATATGAAAATTTTGATGAAACATTAACAAATACATTCCTAAAAGATAAATGTTGCAAAGTTTTAATTTACATAAGATTCTTAACCATCCAACGCATATTTTAAAGTTTATAAAATAATAAAATTATTTAAAATTTTCAAGAATATGATAAGGCAATAATAAAAAGGCAATAATAAAAAACACGTAAAGATAAATAAATAAACATAAATTAAATATTTGAGAATAGAGAAATAATGACTTTTTTAATGACTGGAATCGGGGTGGAGACGGGGCATTACATCATATTATGAGCTGTGTTCGGCCAGCGGATAGCAAAATTTATTTATGCAACATCACAACAAGAAAAGTTTTCGTTTTTATAAATTTCTTGTCGTTTAAACAAATGCTCAAAATAATAAGGCTTAATTTGATTAAGCAAAATCATTTATAAGTAAAAAACATTATGCAAGTGGAAATATAATCAAATAGAACATTGGCTTTCCTTTTCATTTTTATATTTTTACAATATTTTTGATCTCGAGTAACGGTAAAAGTTCTATAAAATCAAAATAAATTGCGAAAAGCAAAGCAAACTCATTAGCTGCAAATATTGTCAACTCTTGCACATTTTTTGCATCGGAACATTAATGATAACCTTTTTAACTTCAGGCGCTTATATGCGAAAGGAAGGGATCGTTGAAGATGAATAAAGCGCTGCAATTTTAAATTTTAAAAAACAAACCAAATTATTTACTAAATAAATATTTAAAATTATGTTTAATGGTCACGGATATTCAAGAACAAAATAAAAATTATTAAAAATAAATTACCTATTAAGCTGGATATCTATAAACCCTTTCTCGCAACTTTATAATAAGAACTAATAAATATAATGCAATAAATAACAAATATTAACCTAAAGTTTTGATTTAACTAGGCAGAATGCCCATGGTACTTTTTTATATGCAGATTCTTCTTTGTCGGGTTCCAAAGGCTAGCGATCACTAATACAATAGTCAACAAAAAGATTTATAAAAAAGTTGCTTAAATCAAATAAAAATTTGAAATAACTTCTGAATTATAATTAACACAAGAATTAGATATGCATAATGAATATTTATATCTAATAAAATATCTAATAAAAAATAAATATTTCCTATTATTTTAGTAATGCGTTGTCGTCTTCTGATGATTTTACATTAAATATGATTTTATTTACTATTTGAAAATGGATCAATTTATGAATATTAATTGTGTCAATACAAAAAATTTGAGCACTCTTTTATTATAAAATTTTTTAATCCGATTATGCTGGTGGCCGCATTTAAAAACAAAAAACCCTTGGCATTGGAGCTGCGCTCGGTTTAAATTTCAAAAGGTTGTCACAGAAATCAAAAAACGTAATAAAAATAAATTATTTTAAAACATAAAAACCAACTAAAACAAATGATTAAATCCCAAGAATTCGTGGGTGACATGTGCCTGAGAACTGGCACTTCAAACAACTTTATAGAGCAATACGAACCAGAAAGTTTTTAATTGTTATAAATAAATAAATATACCACTTTGGAGGTTAATTAGAAATCTAAAACACAAAAAGAAATAAGTAATAATAAATAATTATATTAAATATAAAAGCATGTCAACGCATTCCAAATATTCAAGCGTTTTAAATTAGATAATTACAACTCAATAAAAGACGCATTGATTAATGACTCGCCGTATTATTTGAATATTTTCGAAGAACACTAGGAAAATTCGAATAATCCTAATATTCAAATAATACGCCAACATATGCATATTTTATTGTATAAAATGACTTTGTCAACAGCTGAATCTCGTTTAATTTTTCGTTAAACGAAAAAGTGTCTGAGAGTGAGTGAATGCTCTCCGCCCACCAGCGAATCATCGTTTTTCCCTAGGGGGGAGTACGAGAGATGGAATGCCATCACTAGTATTCTGATTTTACTGATTGTATTGTCTTGCTCATTCTCTACTGCCGAACTGCTGGAGGACAGCAACAGACTCCACCGCCATCAGGCGCTTTGCCGACCATCCTGCATTCCAAGCCTTCCCAACCATTAGCGGCACAATCATCGTCACTAACGACTGCTATCACTAAAGTTTTCCACGCTTACGGACAAGAAGCTATATTGGCTGAAAAAGTAAAAAAAATATCAAAAATAAATTAATTAACGAAAAGAGCAAAAAAAGATTAAAAATAAATTAATTAACGGAAAAGAGACTTAAATAAAAGTGCAAACATTTAATATAATATAACAAAGTGTAAGTGATTTAAAAATTTATCGGTTAACGGAAAGAAAAAAAAAGCGATTTTGGTCGCGTCTTAAAACTGCTTACGAACCCAGAGGTTCGCGTTTATATGACATAACAAATAATTGCATCACAAGAATTTTGCAAAAACGAATTTATTGGAAGAAAACAATAAAAATAATAACGAAAATAAAGTTTTTTTAAAAAAGATAAGATTGCAGTGCGTGCTTGTTAAATTCATTTATTTAAAAAGAAATTTATTTGTAATTTTTATATGAACGGTTGTTTATAATATTTATTTCTAATTTCAATATTCTGAACGTGAAAAAAAATTGATCCAAAAAACCCTTGCCAGTTTTTAGGGCCATGTCTTTGCCTAACATGAGTTTTCACGGGATACGGGTTTTATGGGGGTTTAGTCCGTATTGCCCTTGCCCGTCCGTGTAGGTTGGCGACCCTTGCCCGTACGTAACCCTTGTCCGTGTCATTTGAAACTATCCGATTTCGACTTTCAACCCCGACACATTCCCATCCCCGACTTTTCCCTCCCCGAACGTCGGGGAAGCAAGCCTACTTTTAACGTCTAGTTTGAGACACACAATGGTTATTTGATGGAGCTATTTGTTATTTATAATTCATTTCATCTTTATTTTCGTATTTTTAAAATATTAACCTTAATGTTTTTCTTATAAACTGCATTATATTTTGTTTAGAAAAATGTCGACTACAGCGTCATTGCAACTGTTGAGCAAGATTAATATATCGTTGTTGACTTAAATATCTGCTTGTAGGTTTCGACTGCAATTTATTGACATATTTGGCCAAAAAATGCTATGTATTGAGAATTTATTCGGTTGATTTAAGCGAGTGTTTCTTCATAGCTATATTGTTAGATATGTAGAATAAAAAAATTTATTTGTAGGTTCGACTATATTTTAAATTGTTTAAAGAAACTTTTAATTTACTGAACAATATCATAAAGTTCGATTTTTTTATTAAAAGATGAATTAATTTTATCACAAATTGGCGAATATTTAACTTTTGAAGTTTTTTCTGTGTATTTTTATTTGTAGATGTGTTCAAATGCTAAAAATTTGTTTTACGCTTTTGATAAGATTACCGCTCTGTAATATGTCTTTTTGTTTTATACGCATTTTTTTTAATATTTTTGATTTAAAGGTTCAAAAAAATGGCGCCCGGACAATTGGACAGTGGACAATCCGACAGTGGACAATTCGACAGTGAGGACAATCCGACAGAAGTGGACAATCGGACAGTGGGCAATTCGTCAGTGAATGAAAATTAAAAAAAACTAAACCGAGATGAAAAGGGGGTTCTGAACATAAATTTCATTTAATTGGATTGGTGGCATTCTGTAGGCAATTACTCTCTCAATGAGTCGATTGGCGCCAACATAATGTCGAAGCCACAAAATATCGCCTCAGCCAAAAATCGCGAAATGTCGAAAAAAATAAATTCTTCAAAGTCGATAAAAAGATTTTCTAAGGGTATTCGGGGGCGTAGAGCCCGAATCTGATTCCCATTTCGCCCCGAAACATGCTTTTTGAGAACGATTTTGAGACAAATTGATCTCTGGCTTACTTGGAGAAAGGATGCGGCCATTAGTGCCATTTACCCCGTGACCGCTCCAGTGACTCTTATTGACCTATTTGAGAGTAATTGTTTACAGAATGCCACCAGATCTTTAAATGAAATTTATGTTCAGTAAATTTAAGGAGTTTTTAACCGGTGCCATTCAAATAAGCACGGTTTTCCCCCTTTTCATCTTAGTTTAGTTTTTTTTAATTTTCATTCACTGACGAATTGTCCACTGTCCGATTGTCCACTTCTGTCGGATTGTCCTCACTGTCGGATTGTCCACTGTCCAATTGTCCACTGTCGGATTGTCCACTGTCCAATTGTCCACTGTCGGATTGTCCACTGTCCAATTGTCCGGACCCCAAAAAAATTGACTTCGTTATAATATGTTTTTTCACTTTTTACTTTGAACTGACTCAAACTCCATGAGACAGACGGGGTCGCTCGCAGTTGATCGTTTCTTTTTTCATTTTCTATATTTCTAAATTTATTTTATGGATTTTATAAAATCTTAAATAAAGCAAATAATTTGTACGTATACCTAGAATGTTAAGCATCTTTCTCAAAATAAGTGCTATTGTATCTCAAATGTATTATTTTACGACGGTGCCCCTATAAAATGTTTACACCCATTATTTGAAATTCACGTAGCATATGATGTTTAAAATGCATATAATCATGTTTCATATTTTTGTTTTGATATTCTATTTTTCAATGAAAGGTCCTTCTGTCGAGGGGGTATGTTTCCCGTCCTCTCGCCCCCGCACTGCCGCTTCGTCGTCGACTCCGGCGACACCTTCCTTTCCATGGGAGTTTTATTTATCTTAAAGTTCCAAGCTTTTGATGAAAAGTAATAAATCAGCAAACAACTATAAGCATTAAATTTAAATAAATAAATAGTAATTGGTAGCATTTTTTTTATACATCCACCTTGCAAACGGGCACTGTACTTTTGTTTTTACTATTATTAATTTTTTTGTTTATGTTTTTATTTTTTATCTTAATTTACAAAATATATTCTGAAGATAAATAATTATTTGTGGAAATTCAGTGAGATTTTAAATGATCAAGTGCTTTTATTTTATTTTTTAAATTCATTATGTGATTAGATTATTTTGGTCGAAATATTGCTACAAATTTTGAAAATACGTCATCGTTATAACTCGATTTAGAAATTTTATTTTATATTTTTTAAATATTAAGATACCTAATTAAGTAATTAGTTGTATACTTTAAAATAAAAACTAACGTTACTTAAAAAAAGCCTATTTCGGACTTTCGAGCCTAAAATAGGCTCAAGCCTATTTCGGGTATTTGAAGATTTTCGAGCCTATTTTAGTCGTTTTTGGCGACCTTTTTGAACTTTTGTGCTTATTTCGAGCTTTTTTTTCAAAAAATTTCTAAAAATAAAATAAAATTCGAATTTTTCTTGCCAAGAGCACTCATTTTTTGAAAAATTTTCATAAAAAATTCAATAAATTTGAATTTTTTTGTCAAATTCTCCATAGAATTTTGTGCTTTTTTAGGCGCCTATTTGCTTTTTTCTTAGTAGTTCTACTGATTGATAATTTTACCATGAAAAAAAAAACAAGTTTTTAAGCATTGTTTTATTTTTACACACATTTTTTTCGAGCCTATTTTGCTTGTGAACCCGGTTTTTGGAGCCTATTTTGGCACTTTTTCTCGCCTATTTTAGGCGCATATTTCGAGATTTTTCGAGCCTAAAAGTATCAGCCCTAATAATAATAGATATATTTTGTTGGAATTATTAGAGAAATTGGGTTTTTTGTTTTATAATTTAAAAAAATACATTTAAAGAAAAGTGAATTTTAATAGTTTTTTAATTATTGAAATCATTTAATCCAGGGTTCTTGGTTAAAAGCTACAAAATTATTCAGACCATTTATGGCACACCTGCCAAATTTATTTCTTATTTTGGAATTTTCTTTCTTTTGGTTCAAATTATTAAAATATTATACACCAGTTTTCTGTTTAAATCTTTCAAGCTCAGAATTCTGTAATGAATTCTCACCAAAAATGCGATTTTTAGGGTTCTATTTTACCCGAAACTTTGGGTATTTACCCGAAGCTCGAAGCTCAAAATACCCAAAGTTTAGCGAAGCTCGAATTTCGTCCACCTCTGCTCTGGATATAGGTATCCACGGGTATCCATCCGGAAGACAATATAAAATAACGTATTTTCTTGTTGTTCTGAATTTTTAGTTAATTATTTATAATAACACAATACATTCATATTGAATGTTAAAATGATACTTACAAAAATCAATTAAAAAAATTTACACAAACTATTCTATACTATTATGTTTGAAACACGCCATTTAAATAAAACAATAAGCATGTTATAAATTATCAATCTACAAAAATTTAAATAAAGTAACAAAATTATTAAAATCAATATATAATTCTAACCTTGAAATTAAAACATAATACAAAGTAATAAATACGGAACTGACTGACGTACATCAAATTGTTGTTTGACAAGTGCGCAAGCGTAACTTCATTCCGAAATTTAAATAAATATTTTAAAAAATCATTTTGTATCCAAAACAAAGGTATTAAATATTCGCTTAGCTTAGATTTATTAGTCAAGAAAATAATTTTAAAATTATTCAAACGTTTATCTACAACTCTCTTACACTCTTACAAATTTATGAATAAATCAGTGAATATATATAAATACCGAAAAAATGAAAAAAGAAATAATTTAAGTGACAATAAAATTACAAACGGAAATTTTACAAAAAATACTTAAATCAAGCCAACCGAGACCGATTAAAAGGATGCCTGAGTAAGCATTTCTACAAATGAATATTGAAAATTATAAATCTGACCTCAAAGGTTGAAGAGCGTTCTCTGAATAATGTTAACAACTATTAAAAATCGAAGGACCCGTCCAATGATATTGAATTGGCAGAGATGCCAAGTCAGTGGGTGGCATACCCGGGAGGCGTGGCACACGGCCACGAGTAGCTTCACAGGAGTGAAAACCCACTTTTGTTGGTCCAAATATTAAAACATATATTTAATCTTATCTATTTTTAATTTTTTTATAAATTAAATTCATTAAAAAAGAGAATAAAACAATATAAATTAAAATTAAATAAATAAAAGAAAAGAAAAAATATATATTAAAGTATAAAATTAAAACCTAAAATCTGAAAATATAAACATAAATAAACGTATTTTCTTTTCAAACACCACGATAAAAGATTTTCTTCCAACTTCTCAGTTTTATGTTGTTTTTTTGCTTGGAGGGTGCTCAATTGTCATTTTTTACAATGTCCAGTGTGTCCAACAGACAAATTAATAAAATTTTCGTTGCAATATTTTTTAGTTTATCTTAAATCATTTAAAAAAGCTTCCCGTTTGAGCTGTAATCCTTTGCCCAAAAATAAGCCTAATTTATTGTATAAAATAACTTTACCAACCCTAAAAAATCGTTTAATTTCGTTAAACAAAAAAATGTCTGAAGAGTGAATGCTCCCCGCCCGCCCGCCAACGAATCAACGATTTCCCCGGAGGGGGAGGCGAAGGAAACAGTAGCATTTTCTTCAAATCTCTTCTTTTATAGTTATAAATCGCTCTGTAATTTAAAAAGATTTAAAAGGTTTATTATTCAGGGTTTTGAAGGTTTCAAAAACTTTTGTTTCTTTTTTTGCAAATAAATCAAATATTAAATATTTAGAACAAAAAATTATTCATTCATTTTTGTTTAAATAATCAATGTTTGCGATTCTAGTAATAAATTGGGTTGGGGATTTTTTTAATGCGATAAAATATACAAATATTATTCTTTTTTCTTTAAATCAGAAAATGGGTAAAATATATACGAGTAAATCCTAAAAGATCTTTAGCGAATGGTTTTTTTGCGCTAATTTTTTTAAACTAATATTTTTTATGAGCGGGAGTGTCCGGCGGTGCCGATAAGCGCCGCTGGGGAAATTTAAAAAAAATTAAGTCCAAAAGTCTCATCTCAAAACCCAAGGAAGTATCTAGAAAACATTTTGTGGAAGGGGCTAATCAAAAAGTATATTTTAGCTTTTGAAGAATCAATGCTTTAATTCGTCAAAAAACTAAAAGTTCCATAAAAGATAACGATCAAATTGTATGATAAGTTGCAACAGTTTAGCAAAAAATGTTATCGAACCAACTTATATAAATATAATTTAAATAATTTTAAAAACTAATCGAAAAATAATAAACAATATCAAAACGACTATTTTATTAAAATTAAGTTGACTTCATTTCGGGATCACCATCGTTGCTGAGAGTTATTAAAATTTTAGAAAAAATCTCCATATCAAACAGCAATTTTTTTTTGTTGCTGAAATGTTGAATTTTTTAAATAAACAATAAATAAAACTCACATAAATATAAAGTTTAATGTTGACCATTTTAAAATTTAAATTACATCAAAAACAGTTAGATACCTAAATCATAAATAAAAAAATCAATGTGATAATTCATTTCTTGAAAGATTAAATACAATAGAAGAAAATGTGCATTTCAAAACGCAAGACTAATTATAAAAAATAAATTAAATCTTTTATTGGTGGTAGATGCGCGTGCCTTTAAAGGTTATTGATGTTAAACATTTCAATATTAATTATAGTGACGGAAAAAGGGATCTTATAGATTCGTGTTTATTCTTGGCAAAAACCAACATCCAAACAACCCATCATAGAAAAGCTAATGAAGCGCCTCAATAAATACGTAAAAATCGTCGTCGCCTCAAGTTGTCCTTTCTTTGAACTGGAGTTCTTTTAATGAGCATTTCAATGCGCACGAATAATTAAAATTTTTTAAATTGGATAGATAAATAATTGAATTAACTATACCGACATTAAACAAAAAATGATAAATATTTATAACAAAGGAAACCCATCTTTAATTTAAATTTCGACAAAAAGATTAATCAAATTGCATTTTCTGAACTATACAGTACGAAAATAAGGTGCAAATATCCGGAAGAAATGCACGCTGATTTGGGAAACACTTGGTAAGTTAAAAAAACAAAGTCAGAATTATGGGCACACAGCGTGCTAACTGATTTCAAAATATTATGAAGTTAACAATCCAAATTAACTATTATATTATGAAAAAATTTGTACCTTTGTACACATTCTAGCAAAGTCGTCAAATTGAAGACGGATTTTATTTATTAAAAATCAACAAGCAGTTATTTTTTAAAGTATTATATTAAACTACGCGTATTAGAAGTAAAGAAGAATAAATTTTATAAAGCACTATATAGCTAATTGTAAAGTTTTAAATGTGAATTTATTATTAATTTGTTTTAAAAAATTATTCATCGACAAAAAGAAGATTTGCAAATTCGCATTTTTGCTTGAGGAAATGTGCGGCAAAAAGTCAAAGAAATTCAAAATGTGTAATAAAAAATAAATTCTAAAATGTTTTTTATACACTTACCCAGATAGAAAAATTTTGGTTTAAAAATTCTGAGAATGCTTTGCATTTACATGTCTTTTCGTGACGAAAAAAATCATTCCACCCGGATGAAGCAACCGTCGCGGATTATTTTATGTTGGAAGAAAGTGAGGACGGAACTAGAGTCCGGCGCGGGAGCGGATCCCGCGCGGGATTTTGCGGGATCCCGCTCCGCAATCCCGCATTTTTTGCGTTTTGCGGGATTTGCGGGATTGCGGGATTTTGCGGGATTAATCCCGCAAATCCGCTCCCGCAAAGATTTCTAAAAAAAATCCCGCAGCGGGATCCCGCAATTTAGGTGCGGGATTTGCGGGATTGAAGATTGTTAGTGAATAATGCTAGTTTATTCAAAATTAGCTTTGACGTTTTGCCAAAGCTTTAAATTTAAAAGATTCGATGCCCACAAAGCACAAGTGAAGTGCCCTAAGGATAGGATTTTTTGGGCATAGACCCCAATATACTCTGGTGGAGTGGTGAGAGGTGCTGTCCGTAAGATTGTTGGTGGGTGTTCAAACCCCCGACAGTGCAAATGATTATAGCTTTCAGCGAGTAGTTGTATTAAATGAAACGATTTCTTCTTAGTTTTTCCAGTCATTAAAATTTTTTTGGCGTCTTTTTACAACTTTATGGAATTTTCATTTTTTGGTTAGACGAATCCCAAAACCATAAGAAACACCCTTTTGTTTTATACATAAAATTGGTAAATAAATGGAGTCAAAAATTCAAAAAATTGCCGTATTTGGTTGCAAATCTCTTAACAAATTGAGTCAAAATTTCAAAATTTTCTCGGCGGCGCCTATCGGCACCGCCGACCCCAAGGCCGTAGCCAGAAAAATTTTTTGGGGGGGGGGGGCGGCCAAGCCAAAAAAAAGTCGATTTTTGGGGGTGTGTTTTCCCCTTATCCCGGCTTTTACTGTCCCGGTCCTAGTTACAAGTAGTCTTAGATAAATAAGTGCTTTCAAATGATACTAAAATTGAACGATTCGGTTCAGTGAAAGGTGTTTTGATTTTTTTGAAAAAATCCCGCAATCCCGCGCGGGATCCCGCAAATTTAAAATGCGGGATTTGCGGGATTGCGGGATTTTGCGGGATTTATCCCGCAAATCCGCTCCCGCACGACTTTCCGAAAAAAAATCCCGCAGCGGGATCCCGCAAATGCGATTTTGCCGGTCTCTAGACGGAACATATTAAAAGAAAATAACAAAAAAACTCAGGTTTTATCAGGTGAATTATTCTAACAATAAATCAAATGCAATTTTATTTTAAAAAACATATAAAAATGGCACAAAATGAGAGGGTTTAAAATAACCGAGTGGTTACTACTAGCCTCTCATGTCTGCACTTGTTTCATTCTACTTCCATTTTTCACTGGCTTCAAAGCACCAGAACATGTTAAATATGATTAGAGAAAGAAAGTATTTATGCTTAATTATTTAAAATTAAAATTAAAATTTTCTTATTCAAATACTCGCCCTTAATGATTCAGTAAATAAAAATTTAGGGGAAAATACCAAACTAAATATAGTGTAATTTGTTGTCATTATTAAATAGCTTAAAATCTTAAATATTTCAGATCACGATATAATAGATTATTATTAAAGATTTCAAAAAAACATACATTTTGCTAATGTCATAATTCATTTTAAAGGAAATAAAATCACTCATTTAAAACAATTAGTTAATATTCAAATTTAAATGTAGTTTGAAATACGATATTAAATAAAACATAAGCATGTTATAAGTAACAAAATTATTAAAATTCCAATATATAATTCTAACCTTGAAATTAAAATAAATAATACAAAGTAGTAAATACGGCAATGACGTACATGAAAATTGATGTCGGACACCTGCGCAGAGCGCGACTGTTTAATTATTGGAATTTAAATAACATTTTAAAAATCAAATAAATTAAAACCGTTATATAACTGCAAATATATTCAAAAAGATATTAAATAAATAAAAATTTACCAAATTGTAATATAAAACAATTCAAAATATTTTGGAGCATGCTTACCTATGGTTTAAACAAGCTAAAAAAATAAAACGGGTTTAAATAACAAAATAAACCGATTAATATTTTATAGAGCTTTATGAGATTTTATCAGACAAATATTCAAATTAAATCCTCTTACTTTTAGGTATATAAATAATAAAATAATTCTAAATAATTATTAAATACATATTGGTTAACTTAAACCTTTAAAGACTCATTTGCCCATTTGCAAAGTTATTAACATAAACGAGGAATGTTCTATCAAAACTATTAAATGATGTAAAAATTCAAATTCAAAGAAAAATGTTTGGTAGCGATGGTACCCCCCCCCTTTTTGAAAAAAAATGTGTTTTAAAGTTTGATAGAAATTGTTTCTATAGGTTTCGGGGTCGTAGAATGCGAGCAAAGACCTCCGTTTCGACCAATCCGAACCCCGGACCCGAATTCCAACATTATTTCGAAATTCAAATTTTTTCAAAAATCGAAAAGCGGCTTCGGCCGAAACGGAGGTCGTATTCAGATTCTACGACCCCGAATACCCCTACTTGTTATCGAAGTTTGAAACAAATTTTTAGAATTTAAAACATGGGAATAACTTCTGATTTCTTATTAAAGCAATAATTAAGAATGCTTAAAAAATTATCTAAGAAAAAATAAATATTACTATTATTTTAGTAATGCACCAAGCTAGCACCCAAAATTGAAGAAAAAAAACTGGCAGGTGCACACTAAAGTCATTAAAAAATATATACAAAATAAACAAAACCGATCCCTCATTTACAATCGACCATATAATATAGTTTTGATATAAAATTTTATAATAAGACATTAACAAAAAAACACCTAAAAGATAAATATGTTAAAAAATTGATATTTAATAAAATTCTCAACCATCAAACGCGTATTTTAACGTGATTTATTATGTAAAATAATAGCAAAATCATTTACAAGCAAGAAATCACGCAAGTGGAATATAATTAAATAGAACGCATTGACTTACCTTTGATCTTTTATATTTTAAAAAAATTAATTTTGATCTCGAGTAACGATAAAAAACTAAAAGTTCTACGAAATTCCATAATTATATAGTCACTAATACACAAAAAATTAATACACAATTAAACAGCGGAATAAAAGCAATTTTATCTGGGATCCTAAAATACAATTTTTTCTTGGTGCGTATTGCTACATCGTTGTTTTCGGCATGACTTGATTTCTTTGTGGCTTTGTTGGTTCCTTTAACTATATAGCCTTAAAAAGTTGCTTAAACAAATTCAAATGAAATGTAAGCGGTCGGATCTATTTACTTTTAAATTAAATCAAGTAAAGAAAGAAACGCGCTTATATTAAATTATAAATGTAAACGAATTTATTGAATCAAATATGATTGATTTCAATATTATCTATTTGTTATTATAAACATCCAAAAACGGTTAATATAAAATCAACAAATTAAGACAAAATACAAAACACCAATAAAAATAAAGGTGTCGCCATTGCTTCAACTTATCTAAATTTCGAAGATCAATCTGAATTTTTTAAACAATTAATCGATAAACATTAAACACATAAATAGAAATTGGTTTAATGTCTTTTTGTGATTTGACCATGAGTTTAATTTTTAAATTCTAGGGTAAAATAACCAAAAAAAAAGTAAAATAAATGCCGGAGGATAAATTTAAAAAATATATAAATATTTTAAGATTCAATGAAATTATTAAATTCTGTTTCACTACGCGCTGGCATTGTTATGCGAAACAAATTTGCTTTTGATTAAGTAAATTAATACAGATCAATGGAATTTAATATCAATCGATTGATATAAATATTACAATTTAATTTGAAATATGATAAATAAATTGAAAAAGCTTTGGTTTTATAAAACAATAAAATTTAAAAAATAAACAAAATTAAACAAAATTAATAAATATAAATAACAAAGTTTTTAAAATTTTAATGGTAATGAATGTTTTCATAATATATCTTTGCTTGAATCTGAAAATTTAAAAAATAATAATTGATTCCTAAATGATGTTTGGCATACACTATCAAGAATACAACGGCTGAATTTTTTGAAGACATTTGGTTATGAACACTAATGCAATATTGCCCAAAAGTTCAAAATGAAGCAAATAAATATTAAATAAAAAAAGGCCACAAAGTTGAACTATTACGATAATTGTAAATAAATAATAAACTGCACAAATTAAGTTTGCAAAAATAATGCCATCAAGTATAGAAAAAAAGTTAAATAATTAAATACTTTTGGTAATTAGTATTGCAGGCGGGGCAGCGCTTGGCCAATTTTGATTGTGAAACCATCATCGAGCATTAGTTAAAAAGTTTTAGATAAATACGAATAAAAAGTGTTTTAAATCACAAATAGCTAATCTCATTAAATATATGATGATATTTTTACAAATATAACATTTGTTAGTGTATTGTATTAAAGGAAGAAAACATAAAAATTTAATCAACTATGGCTTCAATCATTTTTAAAAACTTATATAGAAATACTTAAATAATTATTTTAATAATGTTATAAAAATATCTTAATTTGAAAATTATTTGAACCTTTAAAGGAAAGTTTAGCCAAAGGCGTTTTAGAAATTGACAACTTAAAGATTTTCAAACGACGATTTCCCACTTACATCGGCATTCAAGGCCCTTTTTGAGGAATAAAAATACGAGACTCAATTGCGATGAAGGCAAAAATGGTCCTGCCAGTTGGAAGAGTTTGTAATATTAATAAATGCAATTAATTCTTAAAAGCTGTTTTATGCACGAATTGATGAACAACCAAAACTTCAACGATACACGTGTCGAAGCATTTCAAATTAATTTAAACAAAATATAAAAAACTAATACTAAATAAAATAAGTGTTGGAAAATTCATCTGCGATTAATTTAACATTTCATACAAACCTTATTTTTAGAATGAAAAAATATAGCTATCAAAGTCTAATTATGAAAATATATGCATGAAAATTTAGGGTTAAGCAATTTGAAAAATGAAAGAAAATAATTTGGATTTTAAAATGTGCAAAAATAAAAATAAAAATAATTTAAATGGTTTGATTTTATAAATATTGAGTTTCGACCCGTGGATTTCGAAGAACCGGAGTTGGGCTGCATCTTTAACCAAGGAAGGCGACACATAAAATGATTTAAGTTTTTTGGAGATGGCGGCGGTGCAACAGAGCTGAAGATTTTGGGATTTTTCCCCGTTTCGATTAATAAAATGAAAATATAATTTAATATAAACCCCTAACAATTGAAACATGCTTTTTTTACTAAAGCAGAAATAAAGCAAACAATAAAAACAACCTTTATAACAAAAATTTCAAATAATTAGATGAAACAAATAAGCACTGATAGTGAGTTATATTCTTCAGGTGACAATATGTACGTTCAACCAAAGTAAACTTGAAAAATTACAATTTATTTTAATCAGATTCAAGTCATTTTATAATAAAAATACTAAATATTGTATTATTGGTAACAAAAAAAATGTGTGTTTATTTTGCAACTGAATTACTTTTTTAGTGGTAAAAGTCATTTCAAAAAAATCTTTATTGAATCTAAGTTGATTAATTTAATTGGTGAATATTTTTTGTAATTTAAATTACATCCAAAACAGTTAAATTCATTTGAGCTTTCTTATTTAACCATTAATTTTAATACAAGTTTTTAAATACGTCTTAACATAAAAATATTCACCAAATTTCAAAATTCAAAAAAAAATAAATGAGATTTGAATTGCAAAACTACAAAGACAAACCAACGTTTTGGTGAGACGAAAAAATTCTGATAAATTGTGATTAACGGCTGTTAGCCTAAGCTCAAGAAAAATTATATTTTTTATAAAAATGCCTATATTAAAACTTTTATATTATTTAATTTCCAATAAACTTACTTCAAAATGGGTTGCTTCCCCAGTTCATAAAAATTTGCTTGACAGAAAAAATGTTTTATTAAAATATAAGTGTTTACAAATCAACTATTTTTAAAATGATAATTTACATAAAATTCTTAACCATCTAACGCATATCAAACCTTCAATAATAAATAAAATGTTTAAAAATAGAAAAATAAATAATGGCTTTTTTATATCCCCTGGAATCGGATTCATTACATTATTGAGCGTGCGTTCGGCCAGCGGATATCGAAGGAGGAGGCAAAATTTGTTTATGCAACATCACAACAAGAAAAGTTTTGTTTTATAATATTTTTGTCGTTTAAACAAATTCTCAAAAAAATAATGCTTAATTTGATTAAGCAAAATCATTTATAAGCAAAAAACATATGCAAGTGAAATATTTAAATAGAACGTTGCCACAGGTTTGCTTTGGATTAGCCAAAAACAACGGCATCTATTCATGATTATAAAATTAAAAATTCATTAATTGATAAAAATTAATTTACACTAATATAAAACAATAATCGACTCGTTTAACTATTAATCTTACAATTGAAATAATAAATTTTGCAAAAATTAACGTTTTTACCCAATACGCTCAAACAGCACTAACAATTCAAAAAATTTAAATGTTTAAACCAAAGCTTATAATTTTAAATTATTGATTTAGCCCGTTTTTTTACTTTGAAAAATTTATTAAAGGTTCCAATAATATCAGTAAAATTCCTCTTGTGGCATGCAAGGAAAACGAATTTTGAAGAGTGCCGGACCTGAGCATTGCGCGCCTACTCTTTCCCATTTTGACGGCATTGTTCGGCCGCCCAGCGAAGTGCCTTATAATTTATTTTTAATTAAAAGAATTCGAATATGAAAAAAGGAAATTCTATATATACAAAAAACATGTTTTTATGGCATTCCAAATTGCAAGTTCTTCGCCG
This sequence comes from Globodera pallida, assembly GCA_020449905.1. NCBI lineage: Eukaryota > Metazoa > Nematoda > Chromadorea > Rhabditida > Heteroderidae > Globodera > Globodera pallida. The sequence goes on along the minus strand of JAIXHY010000007.1, from coordinate 3,015,366 downwards.
ACGACGATCAGCAGGTCACGGTCCAAAATCTCACACAATAATTTATGATCAATTTGCAAAAAATTGGTTGATTGGATCAAATTTTCTGCATTATTCTCGATGTAATCCAAACAATGGCAAGCAAAGTTCTTAAATATTATTAAAAATTCGCTTTATTCCGGGTTTTTTTGAAGTCAAAACTAATTTTAGAAATTTGCAAATATTTATTAATCAAATGTTTGAAAGTTTTTCACAGTTTTGACTGTAAAAATCGGGCCACAAATGCGCCCGTTCACGTTGGGGTAACAACCAGTTCGAGCAGTACACCAATTTGTTTAGCATTTACATGTTCATTCATCCTTTTAAAAGATGCGACTTTTGCATTTACATCTTCATTTTATCCGACTAAAAGATTAGTGCATTTGATTGGGGTAAAACGCCCTTTTCCCACACAAATGCCTTTTAATCTCCAAAGGGTCATCGTCGGGTACTCACTCACTCCCTTTTTCCCCATTCTTTCCGGCTCAATTCCGTCAAAGATTAACCCCTCATTTTTTGATCGTTTCGACTGATTACGGCATATTTTTTGGTTTCTCAAAATTTGTTATTTTTGTTTAATGAAAATTTGCGGCGTTTTTCAAAAAGTTTCGCTCGCGCTCATTTTATTTCAATGTTCACCAAATTCTCGACAACAAAATGCCACCACCGCCACGAGGTCAAAACTTTGGGGAATGTGAAGAATAGACTTTTCGTTGTACGTCTACAGAACTTATCTCTTGAGTGAGTGCCAATAAAAGCGATTTGACTCCTTCAGTTGGGCACCCTCTCAACATTAACTCTCTCTCGGTGCTAAACATTAAGTAATTTTTGTGCCAAAATTGGCAATCTCACCCATACAGTAAGTAATAAATGCCCTTCTTCATTAAACCCTCAAATTTCAAAATTGTTAGCGATTTTCAGTAATTTCCATTAAACCCCCAAATTTTAAGCGAATTTTCAATAATGAATGCCCTCTTCCATTAAATGCAAAATTATTATGAATGCCCTCTTTCATTAAACCCAAAATTCAAAATTATATAGCGAATTTTTGTGATGTTTGGTCCTAAAATTGATTGGCTAATCCATACAATAATGCCTTCCTAATTAGGCACAACCCACACACAAAAAAACTTTTAGATACCTTTTCTATACCACAAAATCATTGGGAACAGAACAACGCGATTATTTATTGTATTTTTTTAGAGGAGCTCCAAAGTCCATTAAATCTCTTAAGGGCAAAAATGTGTGTGTGTGTGTAGTACAACGACAGCAAACAATAGGCCCCCTCCCCCGGGGGGATAATCACACTTCGGGAGGCGCGAATCCGCCTACCACTTCAGCAAATGTTTGCCGTGGGGCAAGCTGATGGGCAAATACAGCAAAGACATCCCTGGGGGGGGGGGGGGCACCTGGACTTGCTAGCGCTAATTGGACAGTTCAGATGTTAAAAAATTGCCTCTGAAGGAGGCGGATTACCGGCGCGCCCTGCTGCCCCCGTCCGTCCCCCGAAGAGAGGGGGGGGGGGGGGGGGGGGGAGGGGGGGGGGGGGGGGGGCAATCGCCCCTTCATCCTATCAGTTGCGCGAGCAGCAGCAGTAGCATTTTTGGTGGGGGACGGTTGAGATGCGATTTGCGGCGATAAAGCTCTCCCCTCAAGCGACCCGCCCCAGGGAGGCCAAATTGCCTTATTTTTAAAGCAAATGCCATCATTTTGGAAAATTGCCGTATTGTTTGCCATATTTCCATTTTGGCATTCATTAAGTGAAGGGGGATCGTAGGGAGAAAGACGAATTTTGGATCGGTTCCTTAAGAACTTGCCATCAAAAAATTCAAAATTCAATGCCATATTTTCTCTGGCATCCCTGCCCCCGCCCCCTCACTTCTCGCGCGCGCGCGTGCGCCCCATTCAATTTTCACATTCTTTTTTGATGCCCGCCTCTTTTTCCGCGTCTTTTACCGTAACCGTAAGAAAAATGATTTGCCACAAAAGCTTTGTGCCCGCCCATCTGCTTAAATCCCTAATTTTTTTTTAAATGTAATTCTTTTTGCTTAGGAGCTCGTAGCCTCCGGGTGAAAACTGTGAAAATTTAAACATATTAAACGCCATCCGACCTTTTTGTGACGCTCTATTCTTCCAAATTCATGGCATAAACCCAATCAGAATTCGTCCAGTTGGTGTTTGAACCCCGACCAAAGCCAGCAGAAAAGGCTTTTCTTGTGCCATGCCTTGGAATTGACTTAGCAAAATTTTATAATTCCATTTTCCCACCCCTCCGGCGCGCCGCTAATCAAACTAAACGATGTGTGAGTGTTCAGATTGTCTTAAATATGCACTTTTTGGGCACTTTAAGCCAAATTTTTTGCGTACGCCTACCTCTAAAATGTTTGTTCAGAAGTTTTAAAAATTTTTGTTAAATATATTCTTTTAATGTTGGCACCCTTTTTTGGCACTTTTGGGCGTTTGACCCCCCGCCCCCCTCTCCCCGGAGGTACAGTATGCCGCTTTCTTCTTTATCCATTCATCCCTTTCCCATCCAGCAGAAAGGAGGAATGGATGGATATGGCTGCTGGCTTCTGCTGCAACGATATATTTGCCCACCCATCCCAAATATTTTCCAAATGGAGCCCCCGCTTTTGCTCTGCACACCTGCCCCCCACCTCCCCCCCCCCCCCTCCAGCGAGTTTAGGAGGAAATGGAATCGCTTTAAAATATGGTGAAGGCCCCCCCCAAGACTGATTTTCTCACGCCCGAGCGACCTTTCAGCATTAGAGACTCTACTGACTGATCCCCTCCCCTCCGGGGACGAAAAATGTGCCGAAATTAAAAATGCGGCGCAGTGCCATTTTTCTGTCGACAAATTTGGGGACACCGATATTTATTTATACAATTGCGAGCGCCGGCAGCAGGATGGACACTGGACCCTCCCCCCCCCCTCCCCCTCAATAATCGTCTCCAATTGCCGCCTCTAAATTATCCGGGGAGAATTATTCTCCAAAATTTTTCATATTTGTCTAAATTTTTTAAGGTACAATTTAAAATCAATGTCAATTTTGCCGAGAATGCAATAAAAAATTTGAATTTTAAGATAATTAAAATGAAAATTAATTTTTCTATTGAAAGTCTGCTCTCAACGCCGAGCACAGCTGGAGATGGACTTGTACAACAAATGCCGTCCAACTGCAGCGCATTTTCCAGTCCAAAAACGACGACGGCTTCCGTGCCCTACGGTATTCCGAAAATAATATTTTATTAACAATGTTTTTCCTGGGTTTATCAACTCGTTCCCCTCTATAATAATGACAAAAGATCTCAAAAAATCTTAAAAGTACTGGGTAAAACACGAATCCAAGTTCCGTTTTTGTGTTTGTCAAACCCCTAACCCGAATTCGAACAATTAGGCGAAAAAAAAATTTTAAGTGATTAAAAGTATATTTTTCAAAATTGTTTTTTTGTAACAATTCAATTTTCACACATTGATCTTTTTGCACAATGTTTGATCAAAACACACGTCCTCCCCCCCCCCCCCGGCGAGTCACAATAAATGAAGGAATTATGGGACGACGGACGGGTGGGAGAAGGAGGCCGGAAGGATGTTGTGGAACAGTAAATAGAGAAGAGATGGAAAGTGGGGGGGGGGGGGGGGTACAACAAAAATATTTGAGCATTATGAGGCGGTGTGCCCCTCAGCGGTAGGTTCTTTATGAGCTCAATATTTGGTATTTTTTGAACAAAAAGTGCCGGAAATGTTGGTCCAGAATGCTTTTAACACAAAAATTCTAAAGAAAAAAATCTTTAGGTCAATGTTTTGTTAGGAGGAACTTTTTTTGGCAATAATAATGCATGTTTCTGTGCAATAAATGCCGAATAGTGTTTAAGAGCTTTTGTTGGGTATAAAAATGGCACAAAAATGTTCTGAGAAGTAGCTAAAAATGGAGCTAAATAGCAATTTTGAATATAAAATGCCATTGTTTAGGCCAAGCAACGGCACTCGCATCTTTGGCACCATTGCTTATGCCCGCCTCCTGCTCGTCCGTTTGTGGTGGCACAATGTTCAACGCACCGTCAACAGCGTTCAATTTTGCCATCCAACATCATCAGGCAAGGACTGTTCAAAATTTACCGGCACCGGGACTTATCCTTGCAAGTTTCTAGCAAACTGGCTAAAAAGTTAAAAATGCCAACCAGCCAGTTTTGAGCGTTTTAGGCTTGTTGGCATTTTGACCCTTTAGGGTTGGCATTTTGACCCCTTAGGGCTTGGTTGGCATTTTGACCCTTTAGGGTTGGCATTTTGACCCTTTAGGGTTGGCATTTTGACCCTTTAGGGCTTGGTTGGCATTTTGACGCTTTAGGGTTGGCATTTTGACCCTTTAGGGCTTGGTTGGCATTTCGACCCTTTAGGGCTTGGTTGGCATTTCCGACCCTTTAGGGCTTGGTTGACATTTCGACCCTTTAGGGCTTGGTTGGCATTTCGACCCATTAGGGCTTGGTTGGCATTTTGACCGTTTAGTGCCTGGTTGGCATTTTGACCGTTTAGTGCCTGGTTGGCATTTTGACCCTTTAGGGCTTGGTTGGCATTTCGACCCATTAGGGCTTGGTTGGCATTTTGACCGTTTTAGTGCCTGGTTGGCATTTTGACCGTTTTAGTGCCTGGTTGGCATTTTTACCCTTTAGGGCTTGGTTGGCATTTCGACCCTTTTAGTGCCTGGTTGGCATATTGACGTAGCTAGCACCAAATTATTATTTTAATTTTTATTCCAATTTTCAGCTTGGAGAGCTGAGCGGTGGCAAGCGGAAGCGTCGGCATCGCACCATCTTCACGGAGGAGCAGCTGAACATGCTGGAGGAGGCATTCCGCGGCACGCCGTACCCGGACGTCAGTGTGCGGGAAGGGGATGGCGGACAAGTGCAATTTGCGTGAAGAACGCGTGTGGAAGTGAGCGGAATTTATCATTTTAATAAAAAATTTATCGCAAAAATTTTTGAATTTTGAGGTTTGGTTCAAGAATCGGCGTGCCAAACTGCGAAAACGGAACCGGGGGGAAGTGCAACAGCCGTCGAACACAGACCAAAATAGTCCCCCCGGCTCTCATTGTGCGACAGAAAAAAAACAATGCGCTGAGATGAAAGCATAAAGCATTTCCTTTATTCATTTTATTTTTTTGTTTGGTACGGACTCCAGTAAATTTCTGATATTCAATTGGAGGGTCCATTTAGTCCAAGGTTTTCAAAAATCACCCGGATCAAACCATCTGGCGCCCTGAAAATCCGGGACCGGTCCCGTCTGAGGTCTAATCAAAATGCTTTGAGATGTTTTTAACGGTCTTTCATTTATTCTCTCCGGCTTTGGTTTTACACGCCTCCTTAACTTTCAAATTTCAACCGACTCAATTCTTTAATATTAACAACAATTATAAATAATACATCCAAATTCGACAAGAAAAAACAAATAAAAAACATTTTTCATCCGTCAAGGTAAAACAGTTGCCCACGATGCTTCTGCTCCGTGTCGAGCTGAAAAGGGTTGTGCAGCATTTAAAAGAAAATAATAAAAGAATTGTTTTTCGCACCTGCGACCCCATTTTGTTGATGCGCGGCCGGTGACTTTCGTTGTCCCGACGAAAAGTGATGTCCAGTTGGCCCAGGAAGCGATTCATTCCCTCCACCAGCGGCTGGGGACTAATTCAAAAAACCCAATTTCGCATTATTTCGGAATTTAATAAAAAAAAGGCCTTACGAATTCGCGGTCGCCTTTATAGCGGGTTGCCTAAGAATTGAAATAAAATAACACATTTTTTAATCCAAAAATTTGAATATTTCGTTTTGTGGAAAACACACCCATCAAAAACGACAACTCTGTCGGCCAGATACGTGGACATTATGAAGTCGTGTTCCACAATAAATGCGGTCTTCTTTGCGTGGAGAATGAATCTGTGGACACAGAAATTAAAAAAAACGATGAAATTGGGGGGGGGGCATCGACTGACCGTTTAATGACTTTGGCAGCGTGCAATCGCTGTTCCGAGTCCAGGTACGCGCTGGGCTCGTCGATCAGGTACACATCCGCCACCTTGCCAAGACAGAGCGTGATCGCTGTGTTCAGGGAGTAAAGGGAGTTAGTTATCATCGATCACACCGAATGATGCGAAAAATTATTGTTTTTTTATGAAATTTTAAAAATAAGAACAACAAAAAGAGGTTAAACTGACCAACTCGCTGCAGTTCTCCTCCAGACAAATTTTGAACCTTTAATTAAAAAAATAAAAAATATTTAAACATAAATTTCCACCTCAAAGTCGATGATGTTTTCAATGTTCAGCGGGTTCAGCACGTCCGTTTTGAACTGCGGATGGACGAACATTGCCGGGATTTTTTGTAGCAACAATTGCCTGACTGAAAAATGTGCGACCATTAATTTGTTACTTTTGTAAATTATCATTTAAAAAAATTATGAATTAATAATAAATTTTGGGTACATGTGACATGTCAATACTCCGTGACTCGCCGATAATAGTTTATTCCCAACCAATAGATTTGTAAAATTTAATTCTGAAAAAGGACAAACTATTATCGGCAAGTTGACTGTTCCCCCAAATATTGTACAAACACTTAAAATTTTTCAAAATCAATACATTAGACTCAAAATATTAGAATTTAGGGTACGAAAATCAGTACATTTTAAAAAATGTCTCAAAATATATAGTAGTACCCTTATCGCCGTCAAAAATATGGGCCAATTAACCCAAAATAAATTTATTTTTTGTAATTTGAGAGGAGGCGCAAAAAATCTGAAAACAATGCATTCTCCCTCCCCCTTACCGGTGCCCTCAAACTTCGGCGCAATTTTTTGCGGTTTGTACGAGATGGACAGCTCGGGCACCTCCGTGTCAGGACGACGTTGGTTTCAATTGTCCCGCCAAAATGCTAAAAGAAAAGTATTTATTAAATTAAAAAGCGTTCAATTTTAAACAAATTACATTTTAAATCCAAATTCACCGCTCCCGCTCCCGCCCCTCTCACCGTATAAACGTCGTTTTGCCCGTCCCGTTCTCGCCCAGCAAGCACCACAATTTCAGAGTCGGTAAATTCCCCACGGCAAATGTTCAGCTACAGAATTAAAAAGCGATTGAATGCTGACGGTCACGACAAACAATTTCTTAATTAGGTATTTGGCCCACATTTTTGTCAAAAAAAACATTTTCATAACCGCTACTTTTTACAAGTAAGTACCTGAAACGGTTGTTTAACCCCCACTTCGTACGTCATGTTCGGGTAGTCGTAATTCGAACTGCGCTTCACCTCCTCCTTGTCCTCGGACACTTTGAAGGACAGGGCGGTGTCACTAAAATCCAATTTTACAACAAACAAATATTTATACAAACAGTAAGACCCCGCGAATTCAGGGCCGGAATTGAGATTGGACCGGTTACTTAAACTCGGGAATCCCGATTTCCGATACGGGCAATCCAGATCCACCGTGGTTTCGAAACGCTGCACTAATTTAATACAATTTGGCAAGAAAAAAAAGTAACCGATTTTTGCACAATCGCGCAAAAAATTTTGGGCCAAAATTCAAATTCCAAATCATCAACGGTCGATCGAACACCAAAACAAAACCAAACAAAAATCACTCACCGGAAACGCATGTTCTCGGAAGGGATGAAGCCGTCCAGGAACTGGTTGATGCCCTCGCGCACACCGCTCGGCAACGTCACCACACCGTACGCGCCCGGCACGCCGTACAGCAGGCAGATGAAGTCGGACAGATAGTCTAACACGGCCAGGTCGTGTTCAACAACGATGACATAACTGTGGAAATTGAAGGATTTTCCAGTGCCCAAATTTAAAATTTAAAAAAAAAATCAACCGATCACCACCGAATTATTTTATTGATTAAATTCGGAATAATTTTGAACCATAAAAAATAATAATTGCTTTTTTGATACAGAACTCCAATCAAGGCTTGACTTCTGACCTAAGCACCAGAGAGAGTACTCTCTGGTCATTACTGATCAAAAATGTGTAACAACCATTCCCTCACTTTTGATCAGTCAGCAGCTCTCTGATCACTCGAGCAGCGGTCAGCCGTTGCCGGACGTCCAGGTAGCTGGACGGCTCGTCAAACATGTAGATGTCTGCCTTTTGCACTGCCGCCATCGCAATTGCTGTGTGTGTAAAAATTAGCATTTTTTAAATTTAAAAAAATCTCAAAGGACCAACCCTTGCTTGTTTTTTTGTTCAAATTTAAAACAAAAACAAAAATTCAAAGTATTCAAATAATGATTTTTTGCTCACCAAACCGTTGCAGTTCACCGCCTGACAATTGGTCCACCTCGCGCTCCAGTAAATGTTGAAGTTCTGCGCAAAATATTCAGTAAATTTTAATTGCATTTAAATGCTCTCGAAACCCCCCCCCCCCGTCCAATTTGCTAAAGTTCCCAGATTTGAAGAAAAACAAAAAATATGCTAACCCATGTCTTTGATGATTTGGTCCATGTTGTCCTTCTCCGATCGCTTCTGCAATATCTCGCCAACCAATTTCTGTGGTTGTTTTTCAAGATACCTAAAAATGGGAAAATGTTGATCAAAAAATGTTGTCCGATCACTGCTTGCAGACTTTGGAATTTGGTCGACGTATTGCGGCTTGGTGAATCGCCTTGAATTTGTTCTCCAACAGTTTGGTAAAGTAATTCTGCAGCTCAGAGCCGCGAAAATATTGCAGAATTGATGGCCAAGTCCGGCGAACTCTAAAAAAATTCAAAAAATTTAATTTCTCCTATTTTAAAGAAAAATGTTTGAAACCCCCAAAAATTTTGTCTCTCGAATTATGGCCAGAAAGCCCAAAAATAGAGCGGGGGGTTGTGCTTTAAAATTTAGAGAAACTCTAAATTTCAAAAACCTTGAAATTGCCCAGGTTCGGCTTCAGACGATTGGACAAAATGTTCAGCGCCGTGGACTTGCCGATTCCGTTGGTGCCGACAAGGCCAAGTACAGGAGCCCAGGCGCGGCGTGGGCAACCGATGCAGCTTGAACGAGTTGGCACTGTACCGGTGCGTTGTCTCCCTCTCCAAATTGCTGGGCAAATTGATGATCTGGATGGCCCCGTAGGGGCATTTCTGGAGAGGGAAACAAAAAATTGTAGAAAATTAAGCGTTTAAGATGGAGTTTTTTTTAAATCTCGATTTCATGATCGTGAAGTGCTTGCCATTTTTTCGAGAAAATGAAAATATTTTAGAGGAAATTTGGACATTCGCCAGGACAAAAAAAATTTCCAAAAATTTTAATGCAAACCTTCACACAAATGCCGCATCCGATGCATAGGACTTCGGAGATTTCCGCAATTTTCGACGTCGGTTCCACAGCAATGCACTGCTTTCCTTAAACCAAACATTTTTTGTGCAAATAAAGTAACATTGCGAATTCAAAAAAAGAATCAAATATTTTTGTACATTTTCATAAACTTGCAAACTTTCCAATTTAAAAATTTCCAGAGTCCGTTAAAGACTAAACCCGGTAAAATTCCGAGGTTCTAAAAAATGGATCAATACTTGAAATTTAGAAGGGATTTTATTTTTCAAAAACCTGAAATTTATAAATTGGACGAATTTTCAATGAAAAAAGGCCCCCAAATAAATCAAATGTTGAGTCAAGTCGACTCCGAATTATGTATATTACTCTAATTTCTACCGATCCGCACGACGGGACAGTTCTTCTTGCACGCTTGTCCACAATTTTTCTTAAAAACAATTTAACTTAGCCAAAATTTCGATGCATTTTTTTGTGAATGATTTTAGGAAATAGCTCGAAATTTTGTCATACTTTTTGCCTAAAAATTGTTATGTACATATGTTATAAACAGCCAACCAATAGTTTTTACACCTACCGGTTTGCATCGGTCCGGATTAACAATTGCAATCCGAGTAATCGACGATTGGACTTCAGGTCTATTCTTTTTCATCGTAATTTAATCTTAAGTTAAAAAAAAATTGTTTTAATAAAATCCCGAAAGAATTGGCGTATTTATTACACGCCGCCGAATTTTGCGGGAATTGGAGAAAGAAAGATTGCCTCAACGCATTTTTCCTTTTGTTTTCGTCATGCGGCCGGCACAGTTGTTTTCCCTTTCTTTTTGAAGAAAAAAAGTGCAACACTCTGCCCTCTTTCCTCTTCACTATTTTTACTTCTTTTTTTCATTGTCTGCTTTAATCGGAAAGAACGAACGAAAAATTTAAACTTGCAATGCCCCAATTACCGACTCGTCGGGCTCTATCTGCTCGGATGATGGAGTCTTTTAGTCTTTCTACTACACTAGAGTCCGGTAAACAAAAACTTTAGGGGAACGGGAATTCAAAATCTCGTGGTGACTTGGACGGGATTACCGCCTTTTTCCACTCCCGTAAAAATCCTGTTGTTGATTTTTTAACGAGAGTCCGGCAGGAACGGGAAAAATTTGAGAGATTCGTCGGTGCCGATAGGGGCAGCCGTAAAAAATTTTGAAAATTTAATCAAATAAGAATCCCGCATAATCCCTCCTAATGAAATCCCAAAAAAAAATAGCCGAGTCCATTTCCGCACTCTTAAAGTAATGAGGACAACGAAAAGAATGGGAAAGTTTCCTCCCCCATTCAATTTCATTTATTGCAGCTCAACTCTTGATGAATAATAATGAAAATGAATTTCCTTCGTCGAGTGGCGAGGCACCGCCGTCGTGTTGTCCCCAACCAACTTTTTCCGCTTCTTCCACTTCCATCCAAAACGGCGACATTCCCACACAACAATTTGTTGGTGGGTACAAAATTTTTGAGAAAAAAAACCTTTTTAAATTTTTTTTGTTGCATTTTTTTAGCATCTTCTGCCAGTGCTTTGCTCAATTCACTTGTCGGTTCGTTCGTCCGACTTCAATGATTATAAATGCAATCATTCTCCATCCAAAGCATGGACTTAGGGGGCAAATTTTTTTTTTTTTTTTTTTTTTTCGAGGCTGAAAATTTTTAACATTTTTCTCAAAAGGTGGAATTTTTCGTAAACATTGTTTTCCCTTACAAACGAAGAATTGGGATCATAATTCTAATTGCAGTCCCGAATTTCACACTCCCTAAAATTTTTGGGGATTTCTTTTCAAATTCCGCCATCCCGACCAATTTTTTTTTTTTGTAAATGATGCGCCCTAAAAGCACCTCAATTCACTTTGTCTCTCTTGTTTAGTTACACCGGCGGATATTGTGAAAATGCGCTTGCCGAACCAATCGCGGCATTGCGCAGAGGGCGAATGCTTTCTGTTCTCCAACGGTTGTCCATTTTGGCAATTGCATGAAAAATTTGAATTTTTAGGAAAAAAGCCAAATTTAAGGCTTTCGAATCTCGGTAGCCAGGAAGCTGGTGATTTTTTCCGAGCTCTAGTCCCGTCAACGGACCAAATTTTCCATTTTTGAACACTATGCGATGAGATCCAAAGTCCAGAATTTAGAATATTTATCAGTTTTTGATGGAAAATTTGCCCATTTTCATTTTTGGTCGGAGGTGGAGGTAATTCAATTTTATTTGTTTCAGAAGAAGTGTTCATGGAGAAACCGCCAAAAATCATTGAAGAATATTTGTTTGGCGATGTGATTGGCGAAGGCTCGTACAGCAAAGTGAAGGAGGTGGTCCATGTGCGGACGCTGGTCAGGCGAGCCGTGAAAATTATCAAGGTTTTGTTTTTGTTGGCATTTTTACGAAAATTTGGACGCAATATTGAAGTAAAATAAATGGGTTCAAATTTTTCATAAATTTAAACGGTTTTTTTTTTGACAATTTTGAATTTTGGCGGGCTAATTTTAATTTGGGGACGCGTATGGGCTTTCGCCCTCGGTTCTTTTAATTTTTCTTCGCATTTAGTTTTAGATGATGATAGATAGATCAAAATTTCTGCTAACATTGGTCACCAACAACGCTTTTTTTTTCTTTTGGAAATTTTAAATTTATGTTTTTTAAGAATTTGTAAAAGTTTCTTTTATTTTTAGGACAAACGGTTACGCAAAATTCCGGGCGGTGACCAAAATGTGCACCGGGAGATTGACGTGCTTCGCCGTCTCGACCATCGAAATGTTGTGAAGGTGGTCGACATTTTCAGGTACACAACAATTTGGATTAGGATTTGGTTTATGATTCGCTAATAAAATTTGCAAAAAAAAAATCAAAATTGTTTAGGGTGGAAACAAAACAGAAGCTGTACATTGGTAAGGCCGTAATTTTTGGCATTATTTATTTTGCAATTTTTTAGTGATGGAATTTTGCGTTTGCAGCCTTCAGCAAATGTTACATAATTGTCCGGAAAAAATGTTGCCCGAATTTCAGGTGGGAAAAAAAGAATGTTCTTTTTATAAATTTACTTTTAAGGCTCATCTGTATTTCAAGCAGCTGATTGATGGTCTGTTTTATTTTGTTCCCCCTCCCCCCCCCCCCCGCCCGGTTACCCTTCTTAAATTGGCTATTTGTTGTTTTAAGTAGTTAAAAGAAATTGTCCCTAAATGATGTGTGAATGTCACGTTTTATTATAAAACACGGGTTCTGGAAGAAAAAAGAATTGTGTCTAAATTGTTAGCCTCTGTTGTACAGCGACTACAGCCAAATGATATGGTATCCGATAGGGTTCTGTAAACCGACTTGAACCCGGCGGGTGTTTTGTTTTTTGGCTTAGCGAGTTTTTCTAGCGAATATTGAGCTTTAGACAAATGCCCTGGCGCTCGACTTAACCCTAAATATCCGGGCGAAAAATAAATTAATGCATGCGCGTCCAAAAAATGTTGTTAAGGGCTTGACTTTTTGCACACCAAACGTATCATTCACAAGGACATCAAGCCGGGCAACCTGTTGTTGAGCTTGGACGGCATACTGAAGATATGCGATCTGTAGGGACAACTTTTAAAATTAACAATAAATTGTTTATTTATACAAAAAGCGAAGTTCCAAATTTTTTCATTTATAAGAAGTTACAATTAATTTATTTAGTTTTTTTTAAACGTGCGCATTTTTAGGGGTGTCGCCGAGTTGATGGAATCCGTTGGCGATTGGTGTACACTTGTACAAGGTGGGGGTTGGGGCAATTTTACTGAAAAAATAATAAATAAGTAAAGGAATTTCATAATATTTGCCAAATTTCAACGACATTTTAGGCACACCGAAGTTCCAACCGCCCGAGGTGGTCTCCGGTACACAGAAAAGGTTTAGGTGAGTTGTTTTTTTAGTTGGGATTTACAATGTTTGGAAATTATTTTTTCTCCTTAAAAAACAGGGGTCGTTTGGTGGACATTTGGGCGTGTGGCGTCACACTTTACAACCTGGTCAGGTAAAGGCCAATTTGTTCGTCTTTTTGTTATATTTAAAATTGGGGCGGGACGTCGAGAACGGACTGTTTTTGTTGCATCCTCCGATTTTTTGTAAAATAGAAGATTTTTGGATTAAAAAATTTGTCCGGTCCTGTGAAGGAATGTAACAGAAGGTTCGGCGCGTGTCACCCACGACTATTTGTAATTAGCGCATGCACGGCAAAATTGGAATTTATAAATGGTCACAGGCTGTTGAGCCTGGGCCAGAAATTTCGGCAAAAATCTCGATTTTAATTCCAAGTCCAGTTGCACCAAAAGGGTCCGGCATCGGTTGCCAGGAAATTCCTACATGAGATAGCGTAAAATTTCGGTACGAGATGCCGTTAGAGCCCGGTACGGGGAAATTCCGGCTCGAAATGCCGATCTTGAGCAGGGCATTAAACAAAATTATTGGATTTTTTAAAATTTTGACTTTTCCAGCGGTTGCTACCCATTCGACGGCGATGTGATAATGAAGGTATTTTTGTTGTTTTTGTGCATTTTTTGTCCGCAAAAAATTTACGGCCATTTTTTGTAATTTTAAGAGCAAATCCGTAAAACGCATCAGTTGATTGACACACAGATCCAAAATTTTGCGGCAAATTCTGCTTTTTCCCCTAACAAAAACTCAATTGGCCCTTTTAACTTTTTCGAAAAGTCTTTCTGAAGTTTTTTAATTTGTGGGCAATTTCTTAAGGGCAATACACACAAAAAAAATTTTGATTTAATGAAAAATTGTTTCATTTAAAAAGTTTTTGTAGCTCTTCGAAAACATCACGACGGCACCACTGCAAATGCCGCCCACGCACGTTTCGGCACCGCTTGAACAGCTGCTCGTCGGTGTGCTGCAAAAGGAGCCGGAGAAACGCTGGGACACACTGAAAATACGGACGAGCAAATGTACGTGCTGATCAAGCATAACTGATGGCCCAAATGCCCTGAAATTGTGCATGCTGAAAGGATTGCTTTAGAAGCGATTTGGCAAAGTTTCTTACGAGTTTTTGAATGAGCGAAGGGGGGGTGAGCTCCCAGATTTTCGGGATTTTTGTGACCGCTCCCGCAAAATCTAAATATATATAATATATATAATTTTTTTGTTGTAAAATATGATATATATTTTTTTCAGGGTTCACTGCAGTGCATCATATTGTAAGTGTTCAATTGTATTTCTTGAGTGGGGGGGGGGGGTACAACATTTAAAAAAAAGTTGGGAATCGGAATTTCGGCTACAATGTCCTGGATTGTTTAATGAAACAAAACAAAATATAATGAACAAAATTGTCTAAGCATGTGACACATTGTCTCTAAAAACAGACGGTTTTCTGACCGTTATTTTGTCAGTTTTTTAAAGTTCAGGGTATTTAGACCTTTACCAGAATTAGGAATTTTGTCTATGTGGATTTTTAATTTTTAATTGCACAAATACTTCCAGGATAGTGCCCGCATTGTCCGCGTGCCGCCGATCAAAGACATTCCGGCCCACCATCCGCTGGGCATCTACGACGCACTGCACCAACTCTATGGCCAACAAGTAGAAGACGAACAAATGCAACAGGAGGTGGACGAGGCGGCGGCTGGACAGCAGCAATGGCACATAAATGGAGCCAACGGAGAACGACAACAAATGCAGTTGCCGAAGCAGCAACAGTTGATGCAGTCCAAACAGCAGCAACTTGGTTGTTCACATTCTCAATATTCTTGTTATTCGTTCGAAAAAATTTTTGCGTAGGGTCGGCAAAAAGTTACTCAAAATTTTGACAATTTTGTCATTAGATTGGAATTTAAGTATTTACTTTAACCCTCCAGGGTTGAATGGCGGTAGCGACGGCAAACATTGGAACCGACTGTTGGAGGCGGACGGCAACGCTGTGATGAGGAGGATGGATTTGTTGGACAACAACTACGACAGCGACGACGACGATGAGTTCGAGCTGCAACCCATTTTGATCACAACACCAACTGCTGCAACACCACAACACAACAACGGTCGACGTGCACTTGGAGCAGTACCTGCTGACAGTTGTAGCAAAAAAGAGGTTAATGGAAGTGAAGAAATTACCTAATTGGAGCGATTTGGCATCATATTTTTTAATTTTTGATTAATTGCCAAATCTACTGCTTCCCAACCCATAAAAGGCGCAAGACGTACAACAACAAAAACATCCAACTGCTGGTGCTGCTGCACCTCCAGCAATCACTCACAGAGAGAGGAGGAAAATGTGGCGACGCCGTTGCTGCTCCACCAGCCCCCTTTGTTTTGCGCTCATCTCTGTTGCCATTGTCATTCTCGTCTCTGCAGCTGTTGTCATCGTTGTTTTTGTTGTCCCTGCCGTCCAGAAGCCCTGAGGGGAGATAAATTCATGGAGTTGAGAGTTGTTTGTGGGCTGGAGGGGAGGGAGGGGGGGGGGGGACTGACACCCGTAGTAGCACCCAAGAATTTTCCAGAATTCAGGCCGGATTTTTCGGGTTCTGTACATTTTTGGTGCCGAAATTTTTGACTCCTCCACCGGTAAGCCAATGTTCTGAACTGCTCGATCGTGCCCATAATGAAATTGCAAAAAAATTTGAACCCCCTTCAACCCCTCCCGCCCCATGCAGCCAAAAACCTCTGATGGCCTTGCTCTTATCGTCATTGTTCATTATACATAAATTAGTGTACTTATAATACTATTATAATATTTACCATTATCCCACTTCTGCTGTTTTCAGCCGTCATTTCTTTTTGTTTGTTTGTTTGTTAGTCGATGGAAAGAGATGGTTTGGCCATTGGTTCAATTTAGACCAAATTTGCCACACAAAAAAATGTCGGGGAGAACAATGCAAAACTTTTTTGCAAAAAAAAGTGAACATTTTTTTTACCAAATTTGCGTATTTTATTGCAGAAAAGTTGAATGCCATGAAGCCAAAAACATTTGAATTATTTCAACAAATTTGGGCTCTTCAGGCAAATAAATTTGTCCGATCTTTCCAGTAAACCGTAAATATTGTATTCAACACAACAATTCAATTCATTCTCTCTTCTGCTGCATGGCATGGTGTAATTGTTGCCATTTTTGTTTGTTTGTTTTTTCTGTTTGTTTTCTATCACAATTTATGTATACTCTTCTCCAACCGGCGCATGTACTGCTCCAATGTGTGGCGGCCAGAACAATTATTGGTGTTGTTGTTGCAGTTGCTGTTGTTTGTTTTTTGAGGGCAAATTGATTTCTATTTTCAGAATGTGGGTTTGGTTGTCGGCGGCCCACTGAATATTCAATGATTATATTGCTTGGAGCCTCAAATTTTGAACCCCTTATATGAGTGACCCAATCTTTCTAAAAAAAATTTTTTACCCTAAATCGGGCTCAATTTCTTTGTTGGTTAGCTGAAATCAACCCCCAATTTGTCAACTGAAATTTCGTTCCGTTAAAAAGCCGATAACCCCCCCCCCCCCAATTCCATACATTTGACCCATTCGAACCATTACCAATCAACCAACTAACATATATTGAATAATGTTTGTCTATGTGTGTATACAGAAAAAAATATGGTATTCTCATTCACATTCTGTGGGTATAAAGCGGCAGCGAACTTTGTCAATTTTTGTTATTTTTTATTTATTCTTCATCCGATTCCGTTGATTTTGATGAAATATATTTTAATTTACTTTTTTCCATTTATTCATCAATGTTTTAGTGGTTTTATTTAAACAAGTTTTCTGTTGTTGTGCATTCTGGACTGAATGGCGTTGATAACAAATATCCCAGTAAGTTTTTAATACGAGCAATTTTAACGAAAAAAAAACATTTTTTAACGTTCGTTTTTCAAGCCAAAATGGATTAATAGATTTTATGTTTTTGTCGATGTTTTTTTTTGTGGATTGTTGATGAGAATAGCCCGATTGCGTTTCAAATTTTTTTCTTTTCTCAAAAATGGGGGGGAGGGGGCAGCTTCAGTGTCATTTTAACCTAAAATAGAGCCATTTCAATTTCCTAAATATTTTGACATTTTCAGCTTACTTCGGCCAATGTTGAGCCATTGTCGCGGCATGAAATGTTGATTGTGGGTCAACGAGTGTTTGCAGGCGCGTTTTTTTTCAGTAAATTTTTTTAGCGAATTTAAAAACTGTGAAATTGTTTTAAATGAGCAGTGTTCCTGTAACTAGAGATAGTGAATAATTGCTTCACGACCGGTTTCAAAAAAAATGCGAAATTAGAGGAAAAAAAATCTTTACATGATTTATTCTTTTTTTAATATATTTATTTTCATTTTAGGCAGAATTTGCTAAACTTGAACAGGTTACAATTTTTTTTAGTCGTTTGAGACCTTTAACATTCAATGTTTTTATTCGTACAGCTCCACACCGGTGCCGGCTACTGCCTTTTCACAGATATGAGAATATTATAATATAATTACTTTAATTAAACACAAAATTGAACTTTTTTTCCTCTCCATTTTCACAGGTACTCTTCCCGGGAACCATCCAAATGAAGAAGGTGAGGCTCAACAGCCGACTTGAATTGGTAAAATTTTACTCAACATTTTAAAATTCGGTTTTTATCGAAATTGAAAAAATGTTTTTGTCGACATTTTTTAATGATTTTTTTTCAAGGATTGGCTCTCCAATTGGAAGATTGTCCAAACTTCATGGTATGCACATTGAACCCGTCAAAGTTTTATTGAACAAAAAAAAATTTATTAGTGAATCCGTTGCTTCAACATTACGACACTTTTTGTGGGGGGCTAAATGTTTTTTGAGTCTCGGGAAAACGGAAATTTTTGTTTAATTGATGACGCCATTATTAATTATGTTCAGGAAGCAATTGGGCATCGAAAAAGTGATCCCCTGTGGAGAAGGTGAGGAGAATCGGCGGGCGGCGAATGAATTTTATTTATTTATTTGCTAATTTCAGCTCATCAAAGGCAAATTCCAGGTTAGTTATTTTTCCCTGGTCTTGCCAAAAAGCCGGGATTGGGATCCTGGCAAATCCGGGGACGGTATTCCGCCGGGCACTTTGTTTGTTTGGTTGGTTTAAAATGCACAAATTTGTGAGCAACGAACACTGAAGAAAAAGGGGACCTGAAATTGTGAAATGAAATTTTTTTTTTAAATTATTGATTTGATTGGGTTCCCAACCGTGGGGGCACACAAAGAATGTGTGGACACTTGGACTTCACCCAGCCGACCGATCGGGCATTCCGTCGAATGGCGCGACCGTTTTTGTTGTTGGGTTAAATGTTGGCATTTATTACGGCAACATTTTAATTAAATTTTGTCGGAATTTAAATCGGTGCTCAAAAATGAAAAAATTTTAGGACAACTTCGAATTTCTCCAATGGTTCAAGAAGTTCTTTGACGCTAATTATGATGGTCATCCGTACAATCCGCTGGAAATGAGTGAGTGGGTTTTGTTAATAAACGCCCAATAAAAATTTGGTTTTTCTAAGGAAATTTCGAAGAGCTTCCGAAGGAGGGCAAACTGAAGGCGAACAGTGGCGGCACCGCACTGAAAATGCCGCAGCGGACCGCAAAACCGGCCACGGGGGGCAGGTGGTTAATTTGGGGGGAGGGCAATTTTGGATTAAAAAATGGAAAAACAAAATTCCTTCCTAAATGTGATATTTCTGTCCGTTTCCGGCTAAAGAAAGTTGCACATTTTAAAAATTCACTCTCCATTTCTGGCCAAAAATGGGGAAAAAGATCGCCCCTTTTTCCACAAAAATGAATTTTTAGGCAATTGTCGACGGCAGCGCCGACTCCGCGCCGA
The DNA here is from genome assembly GCA_020449905.1 of Globodera pallida. Lineage (NCBI taxonomy): Eukaryota > Metazoa > Nematoda > Chromadorea > Rhabditida > Heteroderidae > Globodera > Globodera pallida. Next base: position 2,996,258 of record JAIXHY010000007.1, on the reverse strand, counting down.
GTCGGCTCGGACGCGTCCATCAACAGCGCCTCCGGCGGCGGCAGCGGCATTACGGCGGCATCCAAAAGAGTGCCATCGGCGAGCGCCTACGGCACTGCGGCGCGTCAGCATCCGCAGCAGAGAGTGCCGGCAAGCGGCGTTGGTCGTGCAGCCGCTGCTGCACCCGCACCGCCACAACATTTACCGCCTAAAGCGGCGGCGTCGCACGCGACGTCAGCGTTGCCGGCGCTACCGGCGGACGCCCATGTAAATAATGGCCCATTTTAAACACCAATTTTGAAAATTCCCCCTATATTTAAAAGATCATTGAAGAGCTGAAGCAGAAGAACGTCGAAATGTACGAGTTGCGCAACCAATTGGCCGAGTCGGACGGTAAAAAAAAATTGCTTTTTTTCTAGCATTTAACTTTCTTTAAAAACGGAGTTGCACACAAGCGCCCCGTTAAGAACCGGTCGAGTCCAACCGGTTAGCTCTAATTCACCTGCTTAATCGTCCGGTTTCCCGGTAAATTTGGCCACAGATCATAAACCGGTGTTAATTTGTATCCAAAATTTCTTCTGAAAACCCCCCGGGGGTTAACGGGGTTCCCCTCGATTTAGCCGCGTAGCAACCCTATTTAAAATTTTCATTTTACGCGCGTATTCAAAACATATTTTCATTTCGTGTTTTTTTGGTACTAATTTTAAAATTCGTTTATTATTTTTACATATTTAAAACAACAAAAAGATTTGATAATATTTCAGAAGTGATCAGCGGTCTTGAGCGGGAGCGCGACTTTTATTTTGTGCATAATTTGTTGTTCGCCACTTTAATTTATGTCTCCTAAAATTTAGGCCAAACTGCGCAAGATTGAGGTGCTCTGTCAGGTGAGGGAAATGTTGATTATTTTGTTTTTTATTTTAATTTTGAAAAAAATAACAAACTTTTTGTTTGCCCAAATTTTAGGACAATGAAAATGGCGGAAATTTGGATGTCACCTCGATGCTGCACATTCTTTACGAAACTGAGGAAGGTGGGGCCCCGCAGTCTGTTTGGTGCACCTTTTTTAGTGATTTTCTGATCATGAGGTCGGCAATTCCGTAATCTGATCAGACTGATCAGGTCGGCGCAGCCAGGCCGAATTTCTGTTTTATCACTATGGGGCAGGCGGTTTTTTGTGATGGCCTCGCGATCAGAATTACACGGATCAATTCATTTAGAAGGTGTATTGTTTTTGTATTTTTAAGGATTTGCCCCTCCGGCGGATGACGGCACAAATGGCGGTGCCAATGGCGGCGATGCGGAGGATACCATTGACATATTGAAGGATGATTGATTGATTGTGACTTTTGATGACATCGAGCGCGCAACGGATAAGGACGAGAATTGACTGATTTCTTTTCTTTTTTGTTTGTTAGCGCAATTTGAACCATTTTCAATTTTAATTTGTGTGCTACATTTTGGTTTTATGGGCAAAACAAAAATAACTGAACCTTTTTATTGCACTGCAGTTTATCGACACAAATTTAAAAATTTTTATAACAAATCAACATTGCCTATGAGATCGATTGACAGGGCAGGGGGAGGGGAGGAGGCAGGCGTGCCACGGGTTAATACCTCGGGTTTAAGGGCGCCGCCTGGCCGTCCTCCGTGCGGGAGAGTGCTGATCACCACCCCAGTAGAGCTCGCCTAAGATAATGCCGCCATCTTCCATCATTGTCTGCCAGCTGTCCCGTCGCTGCTTGTCCCCCCTTAGCCCGCTTGTCCAATCTGTCCCTGCTGAACCGCTTGTCCTCCTTCGACCACTTGTTCCGGCGCCTCGGCCGGTTGTTGCACTGGCTAAAAATTACAACGGCTTTAAAAAACACCCACACCAGTACAACAAAATTTATTTAATAAAAACACCAACCGGTGCCAAATGTCGACGCCACAGCCATACAGCTGCTACCCCTCCGCCAACGATCGCGCCCAAAATCAATCCTAAGGTTCGATTCTCCATCGAGAAAAAAATTTGCTAAAATTTTTAAAAATTAAACATGAATAATTAAACAATGAAATACACTTGTTATAGACAAGTTCAAATCCTTGCACTTTTCAATTGTAAAACAAATTTTCTTTAATACGTGGTGCGCAATAAAATGTCATGTTCCACAATGAATGCGGTCTTCTTTGAGCCGTTTTGGCGCGACCAGTTTCGCGCTCATTTCGAAAATTCCAAATTTTGCATAAATCAAGTTTGGCCTCAAAACCATTCAAAAAGCACAAAATTACAACGAAAAGGGAAGTAATGATTGAATTCATGCTTTTGAATGATTATGAGCCCAAAATTAATTTTAGAAACATTTAGAAATTTTGAAAAATCTTCGAATTTGGGTCCGGGGGCAAAATCGGTCGAAATTGAGGTCAGATTTGGGTTATACGCCTCGAATACTCCTAGAACAACTTTTTAGCGACTTTGAAAAAAAAATTGGTTGTTGTATTTTAACAAAAAGCTTATTTTTTAAAGGGAGCTTAGGCTCAGGCCTAAACCTAAGCTAGCTTAGGCCTAGGCTTAAGCCTAGGATCAAAAGAGTCCGATAAAAAGGTGCTTCTAGTAAGGTTTCGGAAATACTCGAATTCGGGTTAGGGGTTCGACATGCACGAGTTTTGTATGATTTTTGAGGGTTTTTGTCATTTTTATTAAAATTGTTGGCGGCAAACTGGTCGCGCCAAAACGAGCGGATCCGCATTTTTTTACTATGTATTTTCCTAAATTAGTCTTGTATTTTGTTCACACACAACCAACAATTAAATAAATCTTCATCAAATTTCGGATTCCACGCCCTTGTATTACAGTTTTAAACGTCCTTCCGTTTATTTCACAGGATGTAACGGGACTCCGGACATTTTTGGGTCCGTATTTTTTGGAAGAAAACCCGGAAATTTTCACATAAATTTAGAGAATTTTTTCATTGTTTTGGATCAATTTTCAAGACCCAACCTCTGAAATGTAATTTATTATTTGCGGTAAATATTTTCAAAATTTGAAATCTTCCGGATCCTGGACATTTTTTCTGGCATTCGCTTATTGTTTATTTTGTGGTCCTTTTCTTTCTCTGTTCGTTTTGTGTTTTCGCCCATAATAATAATAATTATTATTATTATAATTGCTCGATCGACGCCTGATAGTGAGGTTTGCGACCAAAGATTCTCTGATCGGCGACTGATTCATTCCCGTCCTTTGGCATAAATGTTTATGTTGTTGGCACTTTTACAATCGGCGGGGGAAGCGCCACTTTTTGTCTATAAAAATGCTTCTAGCATTTTAAGACAAAAAGTCCGATCCTTGCTATCTGACTGGTGGCCGTTCGGTCAATTCAAGATGCCGAATTTAATAATCAAGAAGAAAAATGATCAAATTTGCAAGCAAAAATAGGCAGGCACCCCAACGCCCAGAAATTGTGCTACTAATTCTGCATATTTCGTTTTATGTTTGCCGACTTTGCCCTAAATTTTGCCACTCTTTTTCTCCTCTTGTTGGTTGACACTTGGCATTGGCACACAGTGGACGTGAAGATGCCCTCACCCTACTTCGTCAACCGAAGAAGATCTGCTGACTTGTTTAAAAAAAGACCACAACGGTTTCTGCTGAAGGTAAAAAGGTGAGAGAGTGAGAGAGTGAGAGAGTGAGAGAGTGAGAGAGTGAGAGAGAGAGAGAGAGAGAGAGAGAGAGAGAGAGAGAGAGAGAGAGAGAATGCCAAACGCGGGAAAGTTAGAGGAAAAGGGGAATTTGTAAATTCTCTCGCACTCTCTATTTATTGGTACGTCTCTCGCTTTTTGTGGGGTTGGGCGCTCACGAATGGGCGCCAGCGTTGTTTAAGGTGTCTCTAACTCTTCTTGGAACCAACCAATTTAGCTTGGTTGATTCCAAGAAAAGTTATTGCAGTTTAAAGGTTTCTGACGCCCAGTTGAACGACTCCGAACAGTTGTGATGAGTTGGGGGAAGAGACTCAGTACAGGCGTTTGTTTCTCTGATGCTGGTATAAATGAGTCATTTCATTTTCATTTTTCTTTCAACATCAAATGATTAAGACAAACACACAAAATTTTAATTACATACCTTTGAAAAGTTTAAAATTATAAACATTTAGCTGTTTCATTTTTTTGGCAATCAGATATTCGGCCAGCTTCTGTTTTTCTTGTAAATACGCACAATTTGAACACGTAGCGATATGAGCGCGTTGGACAATCGTAATTGTTTTTTTGTTACAAATAATTAAAATTGAAAAACTGGAACCCTTTTGAAATATTTCGTTGTTTTATGAAATTTACCAAAAATTTTCAGATCTTTTCAATTTGCGCTTCGCTGCCAAAGAGTTGAGTCGAAATGCCAAAAAATGCGATAAACAAGAAAAGGAGGAGAAGGTGAAGCTGACCAACGCGTTGAAGGTTTGACATTTTGCTCGTTTGTTTTATTTCTGAATTAAGTTAGGTATAAATTAGGGTTCGGTTAATCGACATGGACCCGGGCAGGCCTTTTCTCATGGCGGCGTCTTTTTGGGCGGGTATCGGGCCCTTTAGCCCGACTCAAACATTTGCGCCGGATACCCGCCCGACTCGGGCGCCTTCCAAAACCCCTAGATCAAACCTCCCCGGGGGGGGGGGTCCGGTGTGAGAGATTTTCCGGCATTTTGGACGCCCAATTTTTTCTATTTTAGAAAGGCAATCGCGAGGTGGCCCAAGTGCATGCGGAGAATTCCATTCGGAAGAAGAACGAGGCACTCAACTATTTGCGGATGAGCGCGCGCATTGACGCGGTGGCGGCACGCGTTCAAACGGCGGCAACACAAAAGCGGGTCACCACCAGCATGCAGGGAGGTGGGTATTATACTTTAAAAGGCTGCAAGAAAAAATGTTTTCGAGAAATTTTTGATTTCAATAAAGGGAGGGGAGGGAGGGATTAGGTAAATTTAAAATTTCAGTGGTGGAGTGTGTTAGAAATATTGCCATTTTTGAAACAAAAAAAATTGGCCACTGCCATGCAGAGGATAGTAAATTTGAAAGAAAATAGGAACATTTTAGAGAAGTCCACCATTTAGTATTTAAAAATTTGATAGCTTTTCTAAATTTACCCCCCCCCCCAAAAGATAAAATTGAGAAACAATTATAAAAAGTTTTTCTTTTTTTGAATTCTCTGTTTCCTTTTGATTTTGTAGTTGTCAAAGCGATGGAGTCGGCGATGAAGTCCATGAATTTGGAGAAGGTGCAGAACCTGATGGACCGGTTCGAGAAGGACTTTGAGGATCTTGGTTCGCAATTTTGTTCACTTATTTTGCAATTTTATTTCACTTTTACAGACGTTCAATCGGCGACAATGGAAGGATCGGTGAGTGTGCGCAATTTTTTGGACCACTAAAAATATTTGTTCAAAATTTTTAGAATATGCAAAGTGCTGGCAAAAATTCTTAAATTTTATTGATTAGTTTGCACCAAAAATTTCAACAACTGAACAAATCGTTTCTTTTTGAGTGCATTTGAATAATAATATTTTTGTGCCGAATTTTTAAAATACAAAATAACCAAAAGAATTTTTTTTGCTTAAACTGTTATTGCAATTAGATGAACGCCACCACCACACTGAACGCACCGCGGAGCGAAGTGGACGCGCTGATCCAGGAGGCGGCGGACAAAGCCGGCCTCGAGCTCGGTGAGTTTGTGCAAAAATTTTAAAAATTATTTTTAATTTCCAAAAAAATTGTATTTTGGTTTATGGCAACCCATGGGCAATAGGCACTTCTACACCAAAAAATTGACTTTTTTTTTGGTACCCCCCCCCCCCTCCAAGGCAAAATCCTAATTACGTGCCTGCCATGGGCTTATAATCATTTTGAATAGAAACAAAAAATTCGGATTGTTTTGTTTGTTGAATCAAAAATTATAGTAAAAAATTTTTGTTTTCTAAATAAACATGTTTGTCCAGGCCTGGAAATGCCATCGGCGCAGACCGGACAGTTGGACACGCTCAGTTCAAAGGCATCCGTTGCGGACAGCGAGGAACTGTCCAAGGTGAGTGAATGTGGTGGATGAGTGCGCCAAAATGTGGAATTTTTTATTACAAAGTTTCAAGTTCCAAAGTCTCCCATGGTTTGATGGACAAAGGAGGGATCCTAGCAAAAATCCCGTCTCGGATAAAAACGGGGATTCGGGATCTCAGAAATTGATTTTTAATTAAACGGTCCCTTTAAAAACATTTTTATTTATTTTTTAGCGTTTGGCCGCCTTGAGACAGACATGAGACGGGCTTTTATTTGATTTGTCGTTGATGGTTGGTAAAGTGTGAACAAATGATGACAACACATAAAACGGATGACCACCATTTTTAATGCATTTTATCATTGAATACAAAACATAAACTTTTTTTTAAATTTTCGTTTATTTTTATTTTTGGTAAAATTGAAGAATACTGATTAGATTGAATGTCATAACCTAGGGGCTAAAAAACGTGAAATATTGATTGTCCAAAACTCCAAATGCCAAAATATGGACTAAAAAATGTGCTAGTACTGACCAATTCAGTCAATTTATGCGTAAACCTTCAAAATGCGGCAACCGTTAACAGATTCCCTCTCAAAATTGCAAATATAATTTTTCACTAGTCTCAGAAAAGTTATGGTCAAAAACTCCCAAACTCTGGACCTTTAAACTTTTTTATGCCCGTTTTGGCCGGCGGGAAAAATGAACATTTCCGGGTGTGGCTATTGTGATGGTCGAAATTGTAGGACGGGACCGGGACCAGTACTGACATGCTCAATTTTTCCCATTTTGGTACTGAAATTTTATCCCGGTTTCTCAAAATTCCTTTAAAATCCCCTTATAATGGTCCCGGTTTTTTACCAAGCATTTTTTTTTCTTGTTTTTGTCCAGTAGTCCCGGTTTTTTTTGACCGGGACCAAATTTAGTCCCGGCTTTTCCCCAAGGTCCCACCGGTCCCGTACTACCCTATCATTTAAGTGTAAGTGCTTTTGTGCATTTTTTACACAGTGACAACTGAGTCCCCATTGAAAGGGACACTTCAGTTTATGGCTCATAACTTCCTTCAAAGTGGTTTCCGAAGAAAAAAATAATGCCTTTCAATTTCTAATGAGCCAAAGGGGTGTAGTATTCTTCACTTTTTCATTATAAATTTTTCATTACTTCCTCTGGTACCCTGATTTGTTCTAAGATTTTAATTGATCTGGATTTCTAATGTCTTATACCTATGTTTGTTCTCACAATTTTCGATTGTAAATAATTTACCGTTAGATATCAAAAGATTTTGAAATTCTAAAACGTTAAGCATTTTGATGTAGTTGAAGCATGTCTTTGCTGTCCCTAACGCAAGAAGAAGTGAACACAATTTGCAAAGACGTCCTTGAAAGTGAGTGAAGTAAATTTTGGCGGTTGTTTACGACTTCGGGCAACACTCCAAGTCCGGGGGCATATGGACCTTCCAATTTTCTGGTGTTTATGAAAAGTTTGGATTAAAAAACGTTTTCAGAAGTCAGTCAAGAATTTTAGTCGAAAAAAATCAGAAAGCCTAAACTCTTCTGAGCTTGGCTCGAGTGTACGAGCTTTATGTTATGACACGGATAAAGAGCTTAAGATCTCCATTCTGGGAGGGATGGTCTGATTATTCAATCTGCTTTTAAGGTCTGATCGGATCGTCCACCTATCAGCACACTGAAGCAGTACGTTGTTTGGGGGGACAATAAGACAATTCTCTGATCAGAAAGGAAGAGACTCAGTGCCTTGGACTGACTGATCACTGTTTCTGATCAGTGATCTTGGGCGTTCTGATCAAGGGCCTAGTTGATGAGTTGGACTCGAATTGTTTTCAGAAAAATTCCACCAATGGATTTTTCAGGTTAATTTTTCCATTTTTTTGACCAATTTATGATTGCCCGACTTTGGATGGCATACAATTATGAATGTTGAAACTAAAGTTGGCATTCCGACATTATTGATTGGGGGGTCGAGCCAATTCCGGTGTTTCGTATCAATCCCGAATTTGAAACATCGATTACGATTTTATTAAACAAAAAATGGGGGGGAGGTAGGTTTTGTGTACTGTTACCAAATAACAGTCGTTTTAGTACCATATGGCCCATTTTTGACCAAAACACCGGTAAACCCTTATTTTCTGGTTAAATTTCTTTAAACATTCAATGAGCTCGATGATTTCGGACCTTTTTTTAGAACTCGGGATCGAGAACTCTCTTAAAGCATTTCTTTTTAATGCGTTTTCCCAAAAATTTGTAGGCTAACAAAATGTTTGTTACGCAAACTCGAGTCCAACCCATGCATACATTAAAAAGAGCACATAAAAAGCGCAATTTTCATTTTTGATCAAAATTTCCAAGGCGCTGTTTTTGTGAATCCGTAAAACTTTTGAAGAAATCTACAAAGAACCTTTTTCATTTTCAGGTAAAATGGAACCAAAGTGTTGTTGAGGTGCGTTTTGTGTCACCGGGATTTTTTTAGTGAATTTTTAATTTTACCAATTTTTAGAAAATCACCGCCGGATTAGTCCAACTCCAAAAACCCTATAAATATTGCGTGAGTTTTTGTTGTTGCAAATTTAACAAAAAATGAATTTTCTGTTTTTAGGTGTGTGTAATTTTGATGCAAACGGTTTGTTCTTTTTTCTTAGATTAAAGAAATCGTCCCAAAATTTTGCTATAAATCAATTTTCCCCCATTTTTGGTATAAAAATAAAATTTTCGCCCGCCGAATGCATTATTTGTTCGGCAAATGGTCAAAAATCGGCCTGTTTTTTGCTCTAAGAAAATTTGTTTTTGCATTTTTGACGGGGGCGGGGCGTGTACGCCTCGTACTATTTGTTTTTGTTGTTTTTTTTCGGCTGACCACCTCCAACTCCTTTGCGAAATTTTAATTTGTTTCCCGACTTCCAGGGTTCGGGTGCGGGTCTGAGCGTCGCGTCCATGTGCTTTTGGGACCGGCGGTGTGACAATTCTTTTGTGGTCCGTTGGGAGAGCAAAGCAGTGACTGGTGAGTGTAAAAGATTCAGAACCGGGATTCCCGAAAAAATTTTACCGCCGATCTCTAAATACAACACACCGCCAATTTGTTTTTTGAAAAAAATTTTCAAACAAAAATTTCAACTACCCAATGCATTTATTTGATTTTTAACAAATTCATGCGTTCAGCTGTCTGCAACATTTTCGCCGTTGCCGTCGACGCTGTTGTGCCGGAGCCACCGCTGGAGAACAACAGCAACACCGACGACGGTGTTCGGGATGGTACCGGCTGCTCTACCAACGGCGGGGACGTCGACGGCTGTCAGTGAATGAATTGGGATGGATGAAAGGCGGACGGACGGGCGACGACGCGACTTGCCATCATTTCCACCCCCAAAAAATAGCATCAACAAAAAAGAATTTTGGCTTTTTCTTGATTCATTGATTGGTTGATCAGAGATTTTTTGTTTCCTCTTTTCTCAATGATCATTGGTCACTCCACAAAATGCTGATTGATTGCTTTGATCATTTGTGACTTTTTGAAGACACCACACAGAGAGTACAACAAAAAATATATATATACTTTTATACGAAAAATGGCGATGGCATTTTAAGTTAAAAAGTTATTAAATGAACAAACCATTTTTTGTGCTAAAAACCGATTGAAAATTTTGGGGGTTTCGTCTCCAAAATTTTTTTGGGTTTCTGCAAAACACATTTTTATGCGCATTTTGTGTGCTTTGATGTTTATACTTGTTTTTTTATGGGTTTTTGTGCTTTTTAAATTCTCTTCCAGTCTAAACACTTTGTAGCAGCACAACAGCGAGCAGTGCAAGCACAGATTTTTGACAGTGCACAAATGCCGCCTGCGTATTGGTGGTGAGTCATTCAGTCTAATTCATGGACACCCCCAACCCCCTCGGGGACAGAGTGAGGAGGACACCCTTAGGGGTTCGCTTTTTGATTTGGTGTAAGGCACTCACTGTTTGTTAAGGGTGATTTCGCCCAAAACTTTTTTGACACCTGCAAAATCGTTTTTGGGTAATAATATTGCACATCTACGAGGGATTTCATTGGTAGGGAATTTTTTCCGAAAATAAACCCCTTTTTTGGGCTTAGGATATTCGTATCGGCCAAAATATTAAAATTCAGTCATAAATGTGACCGCCGATGTAACAGTCTGGAGAGATATGACGACGGAGTGCGGTGAGAGTTAGAAAAATAAATGTTTCCGAATTTTTTGGCGGGGAATTTGAACCGGTCATTTAAATTAACACTTTTTTTTTTGGCAATTTGATACCCGATTTTGAGAAGAATTTGTTTGAAATGTTCTCCAAAAATTTAGCGTTTAAAATGCTCAAATGTTTTCAGTTGTGGTACGTTGTCATGAGGGTTTTCTCGAGGTTTGTTGCTGTTTTATTGGTGGTCGATTATTCACGAATCGAAAAATTCAATTAAAAAAAAATTGTAGGAAATTTCTGAGGACGAAAGTCAGGGTTCCGGCAGCTCCAGACGGTCGGCCGCAACGCCTCCGCCGCTGATTCTCAACCGGGGCGACAATCCGTTTAACGCCTTCCCCGGCTCACCGTTTGAACGGGTTGGGGTCGAAATACAAATTTTGTTCCAAAAAACTATTCAAAAATTTTGGTCCATTTTTGTTCGCCAAATTAAATGTTTTCAATTCCTGCGGATTCTTTTTGGCACATTAATAGATCTTCGAACAACTTCTGGGAAATCGTCTGCCGGGCACTGCCGCCGGCGCTCGACCGCAGCAAGGCGTCCATCAACGGTCCGCCAGCGAAGGTCCGTTAGCGGCGGCTTATCAGCCGACGGCACGCCGTGCCGCCGCAACTTCACCGGCGCCGCCGAGGGCGCAGTACAACCGCCAGCAACAGAATCAGGCATGTGGGCGACCACAAATGTTTTGGGAGGCCGGTTTAGCGAAAATGTGTGCAATTTTTTGGCGTGAAAATGGTTTTTAAGAAGGGAAAACCGTCGCCCCAAAAATTCGGGCAGAAATCTACAAATTTTTTTTCGGGGAAAGCCAGGCTGTGTACAGCTACAACCTCACCCTCAGAAACCTAAAAATTAAAAGTTTTTATTTTGGTAGTCTGGTTTCTGAAATGATGAAAAAAATTAGGTTTGGAAAATTGATTTTTTGTTTTGTTTGTTAAAGTTAGCAAAAAATCCACATTTTTTGAGTAAAACAAATGACTATCGTCGGGCTGATCGAGCCTCCCTCCCCGGCAACTATTTTCTAATATATTATATGAATTGTAATATTAAAAAATCTGACTCAAAAAGCTTTTTGCATCAGGACCATCAACAGCCGCTGCCGCAACAGCAACAACAGCAGCAGCCGAACAACAACGACCCGATGGCCATGTTCTTGAACCAACTGCTCGGCCAGCTCAGTGAGTGTGTGTAAAGCCAAAAAAGTTCAAATGTTTTTTCTTTTAATAAGATTACAATTTTTTGAAAAACTCATTTTTGAATCAATTTTTTGTCCCAATTTGTGCAACAAACAAAAGCGTATCAATTGCCTCGGACTAATTATTCCAACAAAAAAAAAAATTCAATATTATAACGACACTAAAACATTTAAGTGAACCACACCCAAATGGACGGCAGCAACACTCGGGTGGTCATCCAGTTTGGTAACGGTGAAGCTGGTGGTGCCGGTGCCGGTGGCAGTGGCGGGTTCAAGTGGGTTGTTTGTATTTGTTGTTTTGCTCTTTAATAATTTGATCAATTATCGATCACTCCCAACAAAAAGGTATTTTTTCAATTTTCAGTATTCATGGGAATTTGAATGACTACGCGTGGGGCGAGCATGGATTGGGTAATATTTATTAATAACAAAAATGATTTTAACAATTTTCTTGCACAGATAATGTGCTCACCGCTTTGCTTAACCAGTTTGACGGGGCACAGCAGCCGACGCGGCTCACTCCGGAAGGCAAAAATTAAATAATTTTTTGTAATTTTTTTGATATGTCTCAAATTGGCAAAGAATTTTGAATATGCTCTTTTAAACTGTTCAAAATTTGTGTCCAATTTTTAATGTGACAAATGTTCTTATTTATTTTAGTGAATTTTTAAATAATTCTATTTCTTTTCAGACATTGCAAAGTTACCGATGTGCAAAGTGGTGCAGAAACAGGTGAAAACTTTTCCAACGCAATAAACAGATCTCTCTAGTTAGGTGTTTAATATTCATGTTTTCAGGTGGACAACGGCACGCAGTGCACGACGTAATCGTTCAATTGTTTTATGCCAATTTGACGCCTTTGCCCTGTTTCAGTTGCATGGAAACCTTTGTGCTTGACGAGACAGTTGGGAAGCTGGACTGTGGGCACATTTTTCATCCGGACTGCTTGAAGCCGTGGTGAGTGTTTTGAGGGGGGCGGGGGCAAGTGGATGACGAATCCGATGTCGGGCTTTCAACCCCTATCCTGGGGTTAGCCGATCGTGCACAACCATCCACCTTTTTTGTTTAAGTTTTTCTCTAATATTTTTATTTTGTTTAGGCTTCAGCGTAACAATGTGAGTTTGTTTTGTTGAGCATTCAATTAATCCTATTGTTTAAAAGATTCATTTTTCTGTTCAAAAAATGGACATTTTTTATTTCAAGAAAATATTTACTAAAGATTACATATTGTTATTATCACTATTAAAACAAAAATGATGAATTTATTTAATCACGCAGACGTGTCCAATCTGTCGGAAAGAGATCGACCCGAGCAAATGGGTGGACCCAATTTTGGATGTGGACGAGTTGGACTGACGGACTAACATAATGATTGTGGAGCTAATGATGGATAATGACGTTAAAACTAATGGATTGATGAATGAATGGTGATGATCAGCACAACGATAGATATGATGGCAATTATTCATTACATCACAAAACACCTATGGATTGCTTTTTTTTGAATTCTGATCACTGTTGATCAGGTCCATATTTTTGTTTGGTGTCGGGGAGGCCTTCTGTTTAACGAGAAAAATGTTAACGAATTTACAACCTTTTTTAAAGGCTAAAACATGAGAAAATTGAATAAAAACTAGAGCGCCAAAGACCATAGTGTTGGATAGATGTCATGTTTTTGCAAATATTCTTTTTGAATCTCGACGATTTGTTCGGTTTTCCCAAAAAACATTAGTGCCAAGCCCCGGCGCTCGGAAATGCCTAATTTTGTTTGTTTCTGCGAGTTTTCTCTTTTCATTTGCCTCTTATTCAAGCGCATAGAAGACACACACGCCACATTTAACAACGGAAAATCGCGGTATTGCGCGATAAAAGAAATGATGGACAAATATGCGCGCATCTGTGTCTGAAATTGACGATCGGGGGACTTTTTTACCATGGCCTGGGGTTTTAGGCCGCTTCAAAGTCGAAAATTAATACCGGCCTATAATACGTAAGGCAGAGAAATTTGAAGTAAAAGAACCAACATTTTTTGGTAAAAGTCAAGAATACTACCTCCTGAGGGTTTGGGTCATTATATATACCATTCGACTCCTCTCGGCGAGAGAAATCGAACGGCATAATTTTTTTGCTCCGGAAACCACTATGAGCCGAGATACAGCTTGTCAAAGTTGGCCAAAAACCATAGGGGGGAGACCCTTTTGGTCAACATTTTTGAAAATATTTTTTATTTAAAAAATTGTCTGAAAATAGATTATTTGATGCGCCGATTACGAATTCCTCAATAGAAACTAAAAATTGAGCATAAAACGGTTTTTGAACCGGTTTAAAATTTTTGAAAAGTAAAGAAAAAACGGCTTTTAAGTAACGAAAGCCGGATATAATAAAGAAAGGCCGCTGGCGGCCCGCCAACGGCGAGCATGCGGAGACGGAGCAAGTACAACGATGGCCCCCTAATTTTGAGTAATCAATCCTTAATTGTTGCAAATCGAATCTCTGGTGTTTTAAGAGCGGACGACAGTTCCCCTATTTAAAATATTTACCTTAATGTTTTGGCCATTCTCGCGCTCCAATTAGTCGCCCCGGGGGTGGTGCGCCAAATTGTTGTCCTCGACCCCCGCCCGATCCAATTCAGGCAAATAAAACAAACAAACTAATAATTTGCACAACACCACTTCCCCCACGGGGGCACATGCCCCTCCCCCCCCCCCCACTCACTCACCACCGTAATGGATTTCCGGAGGGCATTATTGGCATTGGCACACAATTGGCCCTCGGGGGAGGGAATTGCGCGAAAATTAATTTTTGGGGCACCTCCCATGTTGGGTGGGTGGGTGGAAGTGGGGTGAATGAATGCAACCGTAGCTGAACTGCGTTTTTCCGGCTAATTGAGAATGCCCAATTTATATGTGGAGGTGCAAGCATCCAGCAGAGAGGAAAAGCATCCAGTTGGCCACAAATTGAGATTTTGACTGGGTGCTGTTAGGCGCCTCGGGGCCGACCACTTCAGTGCCAGCAAATTTTGAAATTTTATACATTTTTAAACTCAACTCAACCAACAAATCAAACAATAAATGAGACGAATCATTTGAAAAAAAGGCAAGCGGTTTAATTCGGGTTTTAAAAGTTTAATGTGAAAAAGCACCCAAAATCGGGGGTTCTCATAGTTTTATGGAAATTAACTTTTTCTAGAATAATCCGGGATCACGTCCACTCCTGGTACTGTGCCCCCCCCCCCCCCCTCGGATTTGGGGATAAGGCTCAAAAATTTGTGTTTTATGAGACCGTTCGGAAAATTTTATATTTAATTTTTTATGGAAATCGTCTGCAATTCCGGTTAGAAAATAATCGGAAATTTTTGACAAAATTTGTTCAAAAAAATTGTCTCTAAAAATAAACGCATTTTTTGATTAGAAATTTGACTTACATTCTTCTGTTCTCGAGGTCGTGGGAAAATGGACGGCAAAATCAAACGGCGCCATTTGCCGCTTCAAGAGAAGAAAGACGGCACAATATGGACAGTGAGTGGAGTGAGTGCCATAATCAAACTGGAGCCAATTTTGGCACACCAACGGCAGCTTTTATGGCATTGTTGTAGTAGCGCAACGATAATTTTTCTATT
Source organism: Globodera pallida (assembly GCA_020449905.1). NCBI lineage: Eukaryota > Metazoa > Nematoda > Chromadorea > Rhabditida > Heteroderidae > Globodera > Globodera pallida. The sequence goes on along the minus strand of JAIXHY010000007.1, from coordinate 2,981,233 downwards.
TATACATACCGGGGATGTAACCGGATGCCAAAAAATGTCCGGAAACGGAATTCCGGCTCCCAAAAATGTCCTGAATTTCCGGATTTCGAAATTGAAATTTGAGTTAATTTCTGATCCCTTTTCGGCGATTACCTTCCTAAAAATAATTTTTTCTTGATCAAAAATGTGCTTCTCTAAAGACCATAAATTTTGACCTTCTAATGTTAAATTGAAGAAATTTTGAAGCGAATTTTTAATAATATTTAATTCAACCACCGGACCTGGTTTTTAATCACGGTTTCATGGCCCGGCCACCGCTTCTTGACATCAGTGCCCCGCTTCTGGCCCGGGATTTTTTGTATTTGCCTGATTTTTTTTAAATTGCCCGATTTTCTGCTTTTTTGTTGTTGTTATTTTTGCATATTTTGAAACGATTTTCTTAATAAAGGGGTCACTCATTTTAAATCTGGTCGGTTTTTGGGAACCGTACCTCCCTGTTGCCCCTGTTATGTACCGTACCTTCTTTAATGGGGCGTTAGTCCCCAAGCGCCGGTCTGACTTTGTTACGTCTGCCTCATTATCCCCGCATGCTTTCCCCGAAGTAATAACCGCCCCCGACTTTCTAGCCCCGAAGGGTCGGGAGGGGGGGGGGGGGGCAAACCCAACTTCTTTTTTTTTTGCAATTCCGAAATATGAAAGTTAATGCAGCTGCTCTCTCCATTTTGCGCCTCAAGTTTGCTCACATTTGTTGCCCCCACCATTCCGCCCAATTTGTCGGAGGACGGCACAAAAATGCCCCCCCCCCGCCACCCGTGCATTGACCGCGACCGTTCATCGCCCCCATTCAAATTGCGCGCCACTAAAAATTCTCCAAAATTTTTTTTCAGTTTTGCCCATTTTCGCGCATCATCCCATTACACCACACACCACGCATTATGATGATGATGCGATGCTTATCGGAGAGCAAATAAATCACATCAAAAAGTGGTCGTCGTCGTCGTCGTCCAAAATGACACACAATTTTTTTGAATGAATGCCATGCGCAGACGGACGGGCGACCCCTCGGGGGGGGGGGGGGGGGAGGGCACGGACACATAATTCAATTTTGGCATTTTTTAAATTGCCAAAACGGAGATGGCTGGCACATTTAAATTGGTTTACCCTGGCACATTCACTCCCCCACCCACTCAAATCATTTTCCCCAATTTTTGCTTCGCAATAAATCCGTCACTTTTAAAAGATTTGAGTGAGGCATTTTAAATTGGCATTTTTATTTTATGTAAACATTTTAAAATTAAAAATATTTCAAAAACATTTTAATAAATAGGGGCGGATTATACGGCCTAAAAAGATGCATCTTTTGTTTTTAAGCATTTTTCTTAAGGATTTCCATAAAATGATGAATTTATTATAGAAATATGGGCTTAATAATTGCTTCAAATTTTAATAGTTAAATTAAAAAAATATTTTTTTAAATGAATTAAACTTGTTTGAAAAAGGTTTTTTTGTTTAGGGGGTGGGGCTAAATTTATATTTTCCCGCCATTTATTGAAAAATTACATTTTCTATATTAATAATTTTTTCTCCGCGAATTTATGGGCGCATCCGCCGTATAAACGGCACGGTCAATTACCATATAATCGGGGGCAAACCCCCGCAAGGGATTCGCCGACAAAAGCGGGGGATTTATTGGCATTGCCCGGAGGGGCGGGGGGGGGGAATTAACGGACTAAAATAATCGGAACGTCACAACAGGTCATTCATTCATTCATTCATTCATTATTTACTTACATTGTATAAATAATAATGTTTTGATTTTTTTGTTATTTTTTATTAATAAATATTTAAATATTATTTTTATATTTTATGCATTAGCAAACTTAGTTTTGCCTCCCGAACCTTCTATAATTTACAAAAATTATTAGTTTATTTTTTTCCTAATTAACAAAGAAATTTTTTTCTATTTTAATCAAAAATCGTTTTTTGAAAAATTGTTCGAATTCGTTTCCTGGCTTCGAATTTGGTCGAACGTCAGTCAGTTCGAATTCTTTGACCTCGAAAAGCCACAGAAACAGTCTTTTTCTCGATTTTTAAAAATTTTTATGTTTCCAAAAATTGGCGGGGGGGGGGGGAGATTGGTGCCCGCGCCATTCATTTCCATACAATTACCGAAAACGGTCTCTGAATTGGCGGGCAATGTTGTCTAAAGTCGCGTCCTTTTTTGATTTGCCCGCTTCGCCTTTTGCATTATTTAAATAAATATTATTAATGAGTTGCGCAAACAATTGAATGACCTCATTATGCTCCCCCCTCTCTATGGTTGGGCTACGGTTTATAGCCCCCCCCCCCCCTAAACATATTTGAACTCGAAAATAAACATTTTTCCAAAAAAATTAACGATTTAAAAATCAACTTTTTAAATTGTCGGCGATTTTTTTTGAAGAGAAAAAAATGTTTAAATAAATTCTTTGTTTAAATTTAATTCACTTTAATTTTTTACATTTCGCAATCGAACCGTCACAGTTGACAAATCGCCAACAGAAAAATATTTCAACACACCGATTATAACCCTCCACCCAAACTTTTGGCACTGTGCCAAGATTGTATGTCGTCAAGAAGGTCATCTCGTGACCCAATTTTGAGAGTCCGTCCCGTCCCCGCATTACCCCTGGGGGGGGGGGGGAGGGGGAGGATGGCACTTGTGCCCCCGAGGGGGGGGGGGGGGTCTTGGGCGGGGCTTACCACCCAATTTTGCCACACCGGCCACCGGTGGTGAAGGAAGGAAGGCACACAATGCAAACGGCGCCGGAAGGGATGGATGCGCTGCGCAAGTCGGCTTCCTCCCCCTCCCCCTTCCCCCCTCCCCTTGTCCTCTATCCCCTCGGGGGACGGGGGGGGGGGAATTTTTCGGCACTTCCCCCTTCTGCCATAATACAGTTAGTTGTGCGTGCCAATTGCTGCGCAATTTTCCCCCATTTTAATATTTTGTTCATTCATTCGCCCCTCACTATCAGGGCAATATTAAACTCTTTATTTTATTAAATTTAAATTTTTGTCCTAAGCATTGAACGGCCGGTCCTTTATTTCCGGTCAACTTTTTCAAATTGAAGTTAAAGCGTCGGTTGATTTTTTCTGGTCTTCTCAAAATGGTAAGTGTTTTTTTACATTTTTAAAAACATTAAAAGAATAATTTTCTGAAAAATTGGAAATGATTTAAGCAAAAATGCGCCACATTATATTTTAAATAAAAGTGAACGAATAATAACGCCTCCTTATAAATCATTGAAAATTTGTCCTTTTTCTAATTAATGTCCCTCCCCTAAGGGGGGGGGGGGGGGGTTGAAAATAATCTTTTTGAGATTTATGAGGTAATTTCCAAATGTTTTTTAAAGTCTCTTAAATCCCGAATTTTTGCCTTTTTCCCCATTTAGATGTTCACTTATTGGCCCGGAGGGCGTCTGTCCTTGCCGGACGGTCTCCACAACAACAACAACAATTGCCATTGCCATTGTTTCGGTGTCGAGCAGTATCAGCACAACAACCACCTGCCCTCTTGCTCATTGCCGCAGGGCATCAACGCCGAACAGAAGCATCATTATTATTGCCGTCTGGGCGGCGGCGCATTCGTCCCGCCGGCGATGAGCAGCGTCGGCAGAAAACGACGCGGCGCCGCAAAACATTACATTGGGCAGACGGTAAAACATTTTAATAAGAGCAATTTAATTTTATTATATATCTTTTCTTTATTTCTTTTATTTTTATAAAAACTTAAATATTTTATAAAATTTATTTTATTAATTTAAAATAATTTTAATGATTATTGTTTCTAATACTTTTGTTAATATTATTATTAACTTAATTTTAATTAAACTTTTTCTAATTAGTATTAGAATTTTTTTGTTATAATCAAATTCCTCTAAAATTAAAACAATTTAATTAAAAGTTTGACACTTTTTAATTTTAGCCCATCATTCAACGCGTCCCCCTGAAATGTTCAATTGGTACTCAAACGGACAAATCCGATGAGGTGAGAAGGTTGAGGGTTGTTTTTGTCCAAAACAAAAAACTGTAAATTCTCACTAATTTTTAGAATTTTTTCCTTGCCGAAGACGAGGCCGAGCTGGTCGAGCTGTGCGCGGAGTTGGCCAACCGTTTGCTGACCATCGCCGACGAATGGGCGGCGGCAAAATTGGAGACGGATCAGCAACAACAACAGCCGCAGAAGTCGAAGTGGGCGTCATTTTTGAATTGGATTTGTCCGCCACTTTGACAAAATGCCATAATGCTTTTGACGCCTTTGTTTGAATCACACATTTTCCCGCCTTTATAAATGCCATAAATTTGTTTGAGCGTTTGTCATTTTTTTCCATTAAAATCCAGGTTTATTAATCCCGACCCCGGGGTTTTCTTAAAATCCCGATCTCATTAACCGATCCCGGCGACATTTATTTTTAATTCAGAAATTTAGATTAATTATTTTTTTAATTGATTTTCTTTTTAATTTTTTTATTATAACTTCAAAATTCTTAAAGAAAAATTCTTATTGTTATTTTAGCAGTTGATTATTGGTTTCTTTTTTTACCAATTTTCTCATTCAATTTTTGTTTTTTGGTTTTATAAACATCACAAAAATGCCTTCTCATCAGTCGGATTAAGCCACAACATTTTGTGGGTGGTGGGGGGGGGGGGGGTCAAAATGCCAATTGGCACCATCGTGCCAATGCCAACGGAGGGAAGGGATTAATTTTCGCGGACAATTGTCCGTCCCCTCCCCCCGCCAAATAATCTCCATAATAATCCGACCACAAATCCGCGATAATGAAGAATATGTACATTATTAATTGCTGTAGAGAGGGCAATTTAATTAGAAGAATTTTCATTCAAAAAAAGCAAAAAAAAAATTTTTTTTGAAAAAGTAAAAAATTAATTAGTGAATTACTAAATTATGTCCGTCCAGTGTTCATTTCTGGTTCCGGCATTTTTTTGTTGGCATCCGGTGTTCCGGGCACTTTCTGGCGAATGGGCGGGCGTCGTTTAGGGCCATAAACAAATTGAAAATGTTAATGAAATTTAAATTGTCCGATTTTTTAATAAATTTAGTCAAGACAAAATTTGAATTAAAAATAATAATTTTTAAAATTATTTAAAAATATGTAAAATTGAAAAATGTTCAACTCTAATTAGGTATTTTAAACTCTAAAAATTATTCTGTAAAATTTAATCATTTTATTATTTAATTTATATAATTTGTTTTGATCATTTTGCTCTGCAGCACACTGCTGCGCGCGCGAGAAGAAAGTATGGTGGTTGGTCCCTCGCCCGCGATCATTAATGAAGTGGGGTTTGAGAATAATTATGGGGGGGGGGGCGGGCGAATGATCGATCGCTCGAAGAAATTCCCTTGAGGGGATTTAGTGCCCCCCCCCAAATTGATCTCGTCGATTAATTAATTTGGGCATCGAGAGCAGCAAAATGATCGATGGACAAATGTGAGCGCGTGCCCCAACCCCAAGACTTTTGGACTACATACAGTACCCTAAAATTATTTCTTGAGCCAGAGGCTTAAATTGTCGTAGATTTTATTTTTTATTTTATTTTTAACAAATTCGCGCTAAAATTTAAGAAGAGTCGGGGTTCAGGGAAAAACCCCGAATTGAACAATTTCAAAAATTGAGTCCATCTGACTGCAAAATATACGTTTTCGTGTGTTATTCTGAATTTATCATCCATACCCATCAATCCATCCCATCCGGTTTAATTCCATTCATTCATTCGTTTGTTGGCCATTTCATTGCGTGCCAAAATCGTATATAACAAAATATTCATTCACAGAATGCCAAAACGCCGGAAGGGACAAATGTTTCGCGCATTTTCCACTATTTAAAGTGAATGGGCCCCCTACCGTAACCCCCCCCCCCCCAAAACGATGCAAAAATTCCACGCTGAGTCGGCGGCAAATTGCTGCTGAAAAACGATTGACTTGTGTGGAGGGGAAAGGCTCCAGCTGTGAAAATTCGCAAAATTCCAACAAAAAACCCTTTTGGCAAATTTTAGTATCGATGCCTGGGGGCAATGAGCATTTATTAATAGTTTAATGAACCTTTTTGCATTTAATAAGTTTATGCCTCATGGCATTAAGCTTAATGGTTATTACGCCTCAGGACATTAAGCTTAACAATTTCTGGTTATTACGCCTCAGGGCATTAAGCTTAACAATTTCTGGTGGCAAGCTTAATAATTTCTTGTTATTACGGTATCGGGGCATTAAGCATTCAAATAATTAAGCCTCAGGCTTAGTGCCTTTGGGCTTAGAGTTTAAACCTAAAAAAATGCTAACATTTTTTATTGATACCCCAGGGTATTAAGGATTGAATGGATGGCCTAATATTCTCCTGGCCATTAATTGCCCGCACAACCGTCTTCATGTTCATCAATTATGCGCTAAAATTGGTTGGTTTGGGGGGGCCATCTGTTGCCATCCATCCATCTGTGATGGCTGCAGCGATAATCCAATTTGGCAAGCAAAGCATTTGGCCAAATATTTATTGCCCCCCTCAGGGCATTTGGAACATTTCGAAATATGTACAAACAAAAAAAATCGAATAAAAAGTTGAAAGGGAATTTTCTTTAAAATCCCAGTCACAATTGTGAACCGTAGCAATAGCCTAATTTGGGATTTTTGTGGGATTGGGCTTAACGATCCAACTTAATCTAAAGAGCTCGCCAAGTTGGATACAAAAAAAATTGAGATTTTTTACGTTTTAAGCTATAACTTTCGAGAAAAGACGAATCGGATAGCTTTTGCTTAATCATCAAAGGTTTAACCTTTGTATGGGCATGGCTAATATTTAATTTTCTTAACTAATGACTAAGTTATGAGTGGCGGCGCCAAGTTTTGGCGGTTCTGAACATTTCCCTGCCATTTTGTAAGGGAGAAGGGAGGCTAGGGGTTGTCGGTGCCGATAGGCGCCCCCGTGAATTTTTGACTTAATTTGTTAAGAAAATTGGTCCAAAAATTACAAATGTTGCAAAACAAATGAGTCCATCCCCCCTATGGGTTATTTTTCTTACTTTTCCATTTTGGGAAGGGGTGGGGGGGGGGGAGGTTCCTGTTCGGTACCCGAAGAATCCCAGGAACCAACAATCCTGGATAAAATGATGCCATGTCATGGACGGGAGACGGGTGGGGGGGGGGGGGGGGTGAGGGGGCGACCACAAAACCAACCCCAATTTTGTGGATAGAAAAAATCAGCGAATTTGACCTTCCCCCACCGGTGATGAATGAATAAATGGCATTGGCATTTTGCTGCGCTGCTGGTGCGCGGAGGTGTTCACATTTTGGTTGCGCCCCCTCCGGGGTGAGCAGCCCAATCTCTTCGAAAAGTGATCGGTGATGGGCGCTGGATTAATTGGGGGTTTGCCCGATTCAGCCCCCCCACCCCCCCAACCCATCCATCAATTCATATCACAGACAAACAGACAGTGTTATCTTCCTTCCACTGCGCACGCGCCCCCGGTGTTCTTTTTAAAGCAACGCGACCATTCGGAAAAAGACAAAAAGAATGGCACCAAAAATGTTATTTTTTCGAAATTTTTGCCAGTTATCCTTCCTACCGAGCCGGGAGTGAATTTATTATTGTAATTCCAAGCGAAGCGTCCAGTTTGGTACTGAAATTTTGGTTCCGATCTTTCAAAATCCTTCTAAACTCCCTTATGGGCCCAGGGGTTTTAAACCAATCGTTTTTTTTTTGTCAATTAGTACCCGGGGTTTCTTTTGAAAAGCCCGGGCCCGTACTACCCCAGTTAAAGGCGCCTACTAATCGCCTAGATTTCCCCAAAATTTTAGGCAATTGAACAAATAGCAAGTGATTTCCGAAACTCCTCAATATTAAATTAATATCGTATTTTTTATTTAATTTTTTACGATTTGTCATCGGACGGACGGAAAAGTCGCAAACTCTCCGAAATAAAGGAAATTTACATCCTTTAGTCCCGCAGCGGCGGCATTAATGCATTTTGATGCGTCGGCATTTTGCCCCAGGGCAAATGAATGATGTCACTCACTCATAGCCCCCCCCCCCCCCCCCCCCCCCTCTCTCTGCCCATTTTTCATGCCGTCCATTGTCCGAGCAAATTTATGGCCGCTCAAAGAAAATTTATTGCCCTTCGGGGGAGGAGATATATTTCGTATGCGAGCAAAAATTAGGTACCGTATACAGGGGCCTAGCCGGGGGGGGGCAGTGGGGGCCGGCAGGGATGTCAACGGAAAAACTCAAAAACCCGGAAAACCGATTAAAGCGGCAAAATTCTTTAAAAACCCGGCACGGACCCCCGAGAGCCGACAAATGATGTGATGATGCATATTTTAAGCTTTATTGCCTTCACAGAGTTCCAAGCAGATTTTGCTAATTTAATAAAATTTGCATTGGGCCGCGCGGAATTCCGGTGGGAAGATCTGGGATAATTTCAAATTCAAAACAACACTGGACTGAGTCCCCCAGGCACAACAATTTAGAATCCAATTTTTTTGACTAAAATGTTTAATTCCGGCGAGGCACTGCAAATATTCGGCTAAAATGGAGTTTAGGTAATACGCTCGGAATTCGATAATTCAATAAAATTAATTTATCGACAAATTCGTAATCAGCGCATCAAATAACATATTTGCAGACAATTTTTAAAATAACAAATTTTCCTACAAATTTTGACCAAAAGGCCGCCCCCCATGGGTTTCAGCCAAATTTGAGGGGCCATAATTTTCTTTAAAGCGGTTCCGTAGAAAAATTTTGCAGATTCGTGCTTAGCTCGATGAGCGGAATCGATTGGTATTGAATTGCCGAATTTCGCGCGTCCCATTTTTACCAGATATTTTTACATTTCTTCGGATTGCCAGCATATTGACCATTTTTCTTCAGTAAATTGAGATTGTTGAAGCCGCCGAAACTTGGACACTTTTTTTTTGCCTCATTTGGACTGTCGTGGCCGGAAGAGTCAACAATTTCATGCACTTTTGCCATTTCCAATGCGCCAATCACTCACTCCACTCACACTCATGTCCTTTTTTATCGAATGAATGAATGTTAAATTCAAATATTAATGTTTGTGTGCAAAACATGAAATCAGCAAAATGATTGAAACGAGACGGCGACGACGACAAAGAAGAAGATAGACTGTTTATTGGAGCGCAAAAGAAGAAAGAACAACAATTCAATTATACAAAATAAAATAAATGAATGCGAGGAGACAATCGCCACAAAAATTGGTAAAAAAAAATATTTGGCGAACGGACAAATGATAGGAGAGGTGTTGGGTGGGTGGGGTAGGGAGGGGGGGGGGGGGTTGTTGTTTGGTTGGGGTTACGTTTCCATGCTCCGACTTCCTTCAAAAATGTAGAGATTGTTTGTGGCAGCCAAGGCGATGATCTGAACGAAGGCAAAGATGTGTGTTGATTATACAAAATGTATGCTCATTTCATCACAATACCTCTGTTGTGGGATGCCAAGCGCAATGGAGAATCTGCAAAAGAAGAAAACCGGTTAAAAAAAGCACCAAGCAGAAACAAATTTGTAATGTTTTCGTACCCCGATCTTCGGAGGGGCGGGAATATGTCGGGGATTGATGCCCCGACGACCCCGATTGGAGGTATAATTTGTTGACATTATCGAGTCTTGCCATTGCCCTGCTTGACATTGTGACCCCCCATAAACCATACGTCTTCAACCCCCCCTCTTCCTTGTTGACCATGACGAGAACACCACCAACTCGGACACTGCACACACCTTCTTGTTGAAGTCCAGATAGTCCGCGCTGATCTCCTCCCTGCGCTTTTTGCCCGGCGGCATGCAGTGCTGCTGTTGGTTCTGCAACTGCTTCTTACTGCCAGCCGGCGACCCAATGCCCATTGCTGCTGCCAGCCGTTGATGATGTTGTTGTTGCTGGGGGGAGCCTACGCCTGCACCGCCCACCATGCTGCCACCCATTCTGTACGGCTTGCACAGCTCCAGGCTCGCCTCGTACGTGGACTCCACCGTTGTGTTGCGCTTGAAGGTGCGAAAATAGTTGTTGTAGGAGCCGGTGATCACATGCCTAGAGGGCAAATAAAAACAATGAAACAAAAGCAATTAAAGTTGCCTTAAAGAAAAAGACAAAATTTAATGCAATTAATGAATGCCTTGAGGGCAATTTAAAATTTTTTTTTAATCGAAAATAAAAATTGCGCGCGCACCGGTCGTCGCCACTCCAACAGCACTCGAATTTGTCAAAAATTGAGTCGTTCTCGTACAGCGTGCACAGCTTTGAGCGCAAATAGTCATGCACATGGTACGACTCGACGGGGCGCGACTCCATGTTTAGGTCCCAGACCTTCAAAAGCAAAAGTTATTAAGGGAACCTCCTCGAAAAGAAGAAATTTTGTAATTTCTTTATTTGTGGTCAAACATTTTTTTGGGAGCTTTAAATATTTAAATGAATGCAATTAATTAGCGGCAGCAATAATTAATTCCGAACCAAATCAAACCTTTTTTGAAAAAATGAAAATCTTTCTGAAATCTTCCCAAAAACGCCGCCAAAATAATGTTTAAAAAACATTAATTTCCAAGTCATTTTTTTAAATTTTACATATTTAAAAAATAAATATTTAAATGCGCGGCACACCCACATTCACTGTCAAATAGTCGCGGGTCAGCAAGTAACGGCCGTTGTGCGAAAATTTGACGTCCGACACCGACGAAATGATTTCGGAGAAAAACGATTTCGCCGCGGGGTCCTCTTTCTCCTCAAAAGCTGCAAAAAAAATGCCTAGGATTATTTTTTTAATTTATTTATTGGCGGGGGGTGACCGGTGAATTTCTTTTTTTGTACAAATAAAATAGGCGGTGTTGTATAATGAAAAATTCCTTCCGATGATAATTGAAGAACATTCTAATGTGTATAATTTGACAGCACAAAAATGAAAAAAAGGGGGCATTTTTTGAGAAATTACAACAACAAAAAAAACCCCCGGCTAAAGGCCCAACAGCTTAATAAAAAATTTCATTAATTTTTGTCACTTTTTGCAGGTCCGTCGCACAGGGCCGAGTCGCGCATGTCGCACAGCCTGATGATGCCTTTGGATGAGCCTCAAAGAAAACAGTTATAAAAAAATAAAAACATCCATTGGCAAATGCCGGAGGATATTATTTTTTTTCTAAATTAACGAATTCTTTAGCATCGAAAAAATTTTGTTTGGTTGTGTCGTTATCATTTTATTGTTTGAAAAACTCACTGTACGCAAACACATGGCACAGCGACGGATGGAACTCGGCCGCCGTGATCACCTCAAAATGGATATTTTCCATTTTTTTTTGAAATATTGCAACAACAAAAAAAAGCCGACCTCAGTGAGTTCTTCCATGTTGGCGGGTTTGATGTCCACAATATCTGCAAAAAAAATTATGAGTAAAAACATTCTTTTTTATGATTTGCGCTCTCTCTCTCCTCTCTCTCTCTCTCTCTCTCGCTATAAACAATGTATCAAATCACTAACTATCAGTGGACCCAACAGCCATTTTGGATCCAATCATACGAAAATTAAAATTTTTATTATCTCACCCCAAGAAAACGCAACGAATGATCGGATCACACCACACAAACATGGTGACCAGAGGCTGCTCTGATCCAAAAGCCCGGATCACAAAACATTAGAAACGTTTCAAAACTTGTGCTTTCTTCCGAAAACCATCAGAAGATGATCACACAACGCGCTCTAATTACCCAACATGCCCATGCGGTAGTGATAATTAATCAAAGCACCGGTCACCACAATAACTCCGGAACCCCACTCACTGAAGCTCTGGTTGGTGATCTCGTGGTGCCACAGGTTAACGCGCAGATCGTCCGCTGAGATGAACGTCTCTTGATCAGAATTGATACTGATCGAGTTGATGTGGTAGGTGTGCGCGTTGGCGTACACTCGGCGCGGCGACGCTTCCACGATCAACTCCATGGACACCAGCTTGGGCAGGTGCAACGGCACGGCAGAGCGACCGCCCAGAAACCTATGTGGAAATGGCTTAAGCATTTTTTAATGATCAGAAAACAAAATGGTAGCACCCAAAAACCGTAATACTTCGAACATTTTGCCAAAACAAAAACACAGACGTCAGATTTGGACTGTACGTCGTCACTGTTAACTCCGTAAAAGCGCATCTTCAGTTTTAGATTTTTAAAATTCGATCCTTTTCAAATTGTTCGAATTCGGACTCGGGGTTCAAATTTCTCTAAATAAGACCAGATCCGAATTCGGTACCTATCTTTTTTGGGGCCGCAAATCAAATTTTAAAAATGTTAACAAATAGCGCGCGTAAGAGCTTTTTTCGTTTTTCATACGCATAAATTGAACCAAAACTTTTGTCACAGATTTTGGAGGTTATGCCTTCTATTTCGCGTGCTTTCCCTTCAAAAAAGTGCGCTAAAGTATTTTTTAATACTTTTTTAAATTTGAATTTGCGGCCCCAAAAAGAATAAGTACCCCGAATTCTACGACTTACAAATTAGACAACCCAAGAAACAAACGTCCCCCCCCCCCCCATTCTCCCTAAGTTTTTGCAATTTTGGAGCGAGCAATTTTCTTGACAAATTGCTAAATTTAGATTTTTCCAAGGCACCTCCCCCAAAAATGTCAAATAGCCGATGTAAAAGGAGGCCCAATTTTTTCTTCACATTACAATAAAAAATTTTGCGGAAATTTAAACCTCCGCGAGCCATCGTCGCACCGCAAATTGTACCCGCCGTCCGCCATCTTTCGTTCGCGCTCCGAAATCTTCCACAATTTCACTGTTTTATCTGAAGAAGAAAAATAAATGCTTTGTAAACCCAAAAATGCAATTTCATGCTCAAAAATGGGCAAATTTCACAAAATCGAGCGTTTTTTTCAAATCAAAAACCCACATATCACTTAATTCATTGTTCATTTGACTATTTGTTTTACATAAATTCAAATATTTTGAAAAAGGAACAAACGGAGCTCAGATTTTGTGATGTTCTAAAACCCGGCTGGACCCGGCAGGGACTACCCGGGTCCGTTCGGGTTTTTTTTTATTGTGGAATCCGGTTTTCTGGTCTCGGTGAGGTCAAAACCCGTCACCAAAACCCATAATAAAAAACTCAAGAACCCTAGCGGAAATAGAGTCGTATCCCTGGCTAGGCTACGCTCCTAATCGTATTTGTCAGAAAAAATTGTTTTTTCTACGGATTTTGCCACAGCGTTAAAAAATTTCAAGAAAATTTTTTTTTATCCGAATTACACAAAATTGCAAACAAAAAAAAAAACCGTTGGTGGAGATAATGAAGTTGGCCGCATTTTTCTTCTTCATCCACTTGATCTGGTTGATCTTCTCCTCAATCTCCAGCGACTTCAGGTAGTCAAACTCGGGCTCATGCGACTGGAAGGTGGAATACACGTTGTACTCCGACGTTCGGACGCCATTCAGGTACACTCCCTGAACAAACAAAAAGAAGTCACCAAAGCTGAAAAAATGACAAAAATTTGAGTATAAATCGAGAGAAAAACTCAAAAAATGCTCTTATACACATACGCTTTGATCCCGTTGGAAGATCACCACCCGTCCGCCTTTGTCTCCGGTGGCGAGCAGTTCGCCATCTTAAAATAAATTGTATAAAAATGCAATTTTTCACTGTTTGTGTGCGGCTTACCATGAGAAAATTCGACGCATGAGATAATGTCGGCTGGAAAAAAAACAATTTTTATTCAATACATTTTAAGAAAATGCAAATTGGAAAAGTCGGTTCTTTCGAAGATTAGAATCCGAAAAAGCATTCTTAACTAAGCAAATCGTCTTTACCAAATTGTCGAACCCGAAACAGAACAACATTTCACTTTTTGTTATTTAACTTTGCCCTACTTTTTGTGCTTAGCACACGAGGCTTAACTTTTAAAGCAAAATTTTGCCCAAAAATTGCATCAATTTTTAGTTTTGCAATTTTTTGGTTTGAATCGTTTGATTCAATTATGAACGGCGTCCAAAACTTCGGGGTTTCGCTTTTTCCAAATTCAAACTTCAGATTTGTATAAAAATCAAAAAATAAACCGTCAGTGGGCGACTCGTCCGTCTCAATGTTCCCTTTTATTTGGGAGAAGCGCCAGTGCAGCTCGTCACCAGTGCCCTCGGCAGTGGAAGGCATCATCGGCGATGACTGTGCCGATGAAGAGGTTGGCACATCCATTTTTTCCAGAAAAAAACAATCTTTCCGTTTTTTTGCAGAAATTGAAGCAGTAACAATTTTGTGTGCGTAATTCACCGCTTTTTAACGCCCTAAAATTACGAATGTTTCAATAAACCGAAAAGATAGTGCTGACAAGAAATGGAACTTTATTAAAAAATAGAATAATGCCTTAAAATGTTGTTTTAGAGCCACCTTTGAGGAGCCATAACTTTCTTCAAAGTGGTTTTCGAGGGAAAATGTTTACAGATTCGTGCTTTAGAGAGTGAGAGGAGTCGATTGGTATATAATTCGACCGTTTTTGAGTTAAGTTTATATTAAGTAGAAATTCCAATAATACAATTGGAAGATTCGTCATGCTTGGACCAAAAATTGTTAAATGAAAATTAGAAAAATCGATAGAATTATGTTGAAAGAGTTCACACACAGTCTGCAACGCCAAAGCAAACCTTAAAAACAAAACGGCCCATGCAGTAACACTTTCATGTGTTAAAGCCATTCAGTACTGCTGAAAATCTTTTAGCCATAATGGTCAAAAAAGAAAAGGGCCAATAAAACACCCTTTTTTGACGAAACCGCTCTGTTCGATTGAACAAATCTCACAACAAAAAAAAAATTTGATTCGACTTGGTCAAATAAGCAAAAAAAAAAGAAGGTATAACGTTCCAACTTGTCGTCGCCAAAAGCGCCAAATAAAACTTTAGTGACCAGCCAACGATTTTTTGGGATCGGGATCCCTGCTACTACCGACCCAATCCCGAAAACCACTTAAAATGGTAGAGATCCCGACACATCCCGATCAAACCCAAACAATTCAATGAACGGCTCGGTCGGGATCCCGATCAATCCCAAACAATTCAAAAAACGGCTTGGTCGGGACCCTGACAAATCCCGAACAATTCAAAAACGGCTCGGTCCGGATCCCGATCAATCCCAAACAATTCAAAAAACGGCTTGGTCGGGACCCTGACAAATCCCGAACAATTCAAAAACGGCTCGGTCCGGATCCCGATCAATCCCAAACATTTCAAAAAACGGCTCGGTCGGGACCCCGATCAATCCCGAACAATTCAATGAACGACTCGGTCGGGATCTTGACAAATCCCGAACAATTTAAAAAACGGAATTCTTCAAGTGGGTTGGTTCATAGCACACTCAAAAAATAATGTTTGTATGGGGAGCTAAATTGCTTGCGCATTCCTTCACCCTCGCCCATTTATTTTGATCAATAAAAATATTAAATACAGCATCGGAGGAGATAATCCGTGGCCCCTATTATGTACAACACAACGCGTCTCCCCCGGGGGGTTAGGGGGAGGACAAGGACGTCGGGGGAGGAGGAGACTTACGGCACGGCATCCCAAACAGCGCAAAATATTTTAAGCAAAGTGTGAAAGAGGGAGGGGAGGGGAGGGGGCAGCCGCTAATAAATGGCCGCTTAAAGTGCTCTCTCTGTGATGCTAAGCCGCCATCCCGCGGCCGCCCGGAGTCGTCGGGATGTGAAGACAAAAAACGGGAGGAGGCGGCGGGAGGGGAGGAGAAGGGAAGACCCCCCCCCCCCCAACGAACAGCGGGACGGGAGGGACAACTCAGTGCCGACGGACACTTCAGTAGTTAGTACCTATGGAAATGTGTTGTGTAATTGGAGGTTGGAACCCATCCATCCAGAAGCCGCGATTTTCCGATCCGGGATTTTTTCCGCTTGCCGTAATCGACGAATACCGGGATTTTGGCATTTAGAGAAAACGATTTGTGATTTAGCTGGGTTGGGGTTGAGACTCGCACAAAAAAATTCGGTCCTGAGACGAATCCCGGTGGGACTGACTGGAAATGGCTTTTAAAAACAAAAAAGTAAAATCCAATTCAGGTGCACTTTTTTTTAGACAATTTGAACTTGTTTTTTATATTAGTGCTATTAGTCTTCAATGACATTAAAAAGTGGCTTTCGATGTGCCAAAATCGTACACTTTGTGGCAAAGATTAAAAAAACAAAACAAAAAAGTAAAGCTCTCCCCATCTCCAATTTGTTGGCACTGAATCGTTCGAGCGCCGACGGCGAAGCACGCACCCACCGCCCGCCGAGCGGGGGAGGATGACGACAAAGCAGCAGAAATGGGACACGGACACACAGGAAGCGGAGGAGAGAAAAAAACAACACCAGCAGAAGAGGAGGAGGAGGAGTAAGGGGGAGGGGGGCGATGGGGAGCAGTACGCGGATGAACATTAAAGAAAATGAGAGCAGAGAGTGAGGGGGGGGGCATGGAAAAAGGCAAGTCTCGGCTTATATTATACCGGTGCGGCCGGACGGCGACAACGACGACACGCACACGCACAAGCGCATAAGATGCGAGTCAAAAGGAGACGGACGGGCGGACGGCGGGATGGGTAAATGGGGGGGGGGATAAAAAGAAGACAAAGTCCGGCGGCGGCGGGTGGGCCACCCCCCCCTTCCCCCGAGGGGTAGGCTAAACCAAACAAATTGGGTACACCACAATCTTAAATGCTCCGCATGAGCAGAAGCTTCAAGCCAAAAAACAAAAAGGGCGTTGGCAAAAGTGCCGAATTTTGTTGGGGGGGGGGATATTGAGGAATTTATTATAAGAAAGCCTCTTAGAGACCACCTCAATTTAAAACGTCAGTCATGTGATTTATGTTTTGATTTAGCAATTAAGCGCTATGTTTCGGGGTTAAAAACTAAAAATGTCAAGTTGGGCGGTTTCGTCAAAATCAGGCTTGTCTGTTTTATGGGAAAAATTTGTTAAATCGTTTGCTTTGGCTTGCTTTAGGCCTTTTGATTGGTCTCTGCCCGTTTGTTTGATATTGTTTAGAGTCAGTAGAAAGTTGTAGCTCTTCAGATTTGGTGGGTGGCACGGCACACAGCTAAAATATGATGTTTCCCCCGCACGCTCTGCCCCTCGGGGGAGGAACTGCGTGTATGCGCTGGATGTGAGAGAGAGAGGGTGGAGAAAAGCCCATAAAATCCCTTTAAGCGAAGCGTTAAGCCGATAAAACGGCTCAGGAAAGTTGGGGGGGGGGGGAGAGGCTTTTGCTGAAGGGGACGGGGCGTTGGACAAATTTCCAAAGACGACGCTTTGGGCGGTGTAAAATGTTGCGACTTGCGGAGCGATTCACAAATTTTTAGGCCTAAGCCACCATTGCTTTGGGTTCATTAGGCTTAGGCCTAAAGTCGTCTTTTCCTTAATTTTCAAATATTTCAAAAACCGCTCTAAATTCTTAATGCTTCTT
Source organism: Globodera pallida (assembly GCA_020449905.1). Lineage (NCBI taxonomy): Eukaryota > Metazoa > Nematoda > Chromadorea > Rhabditida > Heteroderidae > Globodera > Globodera pallida. The sequence goes on along the minus strand of JAIXHY010000007.1, from coordinate 2,963,788 downwards.
TTCTATTGACAAATTCGTAATCAGCGCATCAAATAACATAGTTGCAGACAATTTTTAGAATTGTTTTCCACAAATTGAGCAAGAGGATCCTCCCCCCTATGGTTTTTGGCCAACTTTAAGGGGCTATAACTTTCTCATAATTGAGTCCGCACAAAAATTTTTGCAGATTCAGTGTGTTAGGCCTTAGAGAGGAGTCGATTGGTAATTTCGTTTTGGGAACTACGCTCAACATTTACCAAAATTGATTTTTAAACGTACATTTTTGCGTTTTTATTGCATTTTTCCAAAAATGCAAAATTTGATAAAAAGTATCAAATAGGCACTAAAAATTAGCGGTCTCTACTAAAAATCTTCATTTCTAAAGTAAATTCAATAAATTTATCAAATACCTAAAAAATCAGTTCGTGATTGCAGTTGCACACCAAATATTAAATTGCAATTTTATCAAAAAGTCATTTTTGATCCATAAAAAGTCGCTTTTCAGGGGGTCGTTTTGCCCGAAAAAAATCTATTTTTCTGAGAAAATTTTTTGGAATGGCAATCAATCGCCTCATTTGTTGAGCATTCTGTGTCGGGAACGAAACGTACCCCACTCCTTACTAAGAGAAAATTTTTTTTTGACTAAATTGCTTTTGATTTTGAAATTGTATCACAACAATGAATTTTAATTAATAAATACGGCGATAAATTTTTTTGACCACTTTACACCCCTAATTCTGGCACTTTTTAGCAACTATTTTGGACTTTTTAAGCAACTAAAAACCTAACTATTTGGAGATTTTTAGCAACTATAAATCCCACTCCGAGTATGAGTCGGTCCACTGAATGATTTCAACAATTATTATTCAAAATATAAATAAATTTGTTCTTGAAATTTTACTTACAGTTAATTATTTGAGCAATCCAAAAAAATATTTAATGTCAATTTAGGTAAATCTTTCCCTAAAATGTGTGGAATAACGCGTTTGTTCTATAAGAACGCAACAAATGTCAATTTATTTATTATTTTGCCTATTTCTCAAATACTCGGTGCCAAATGGCCTTGGGCGAACCGGGAACCGCACGTTTTGGCAAAATGCCGTTTTCTGCGCACGGTTCAGTACCAATGTACGACCGTGTTTAAAGTTTTATGTTTTGTCTGGATTGGTTTAAAATATTCTCTCGCGCACAAACACACATCACATCCATCACATCGGCGCCATGGCATTTCGGATTAGCGGGCCGTTTCGGCGAGCGAAGCTCAAACAATAATTGTTATTGGAGTTTTGCGGCACAACGTCTCTCCTCAATTCCAATAAGCGGCATCGGCACATTGCATTCCGTGGCACTTTAGGGAAAAAAATTTTCTTACGATTTATGCCTTTGAAAGGGCTTGTGCATTTTTTGATTAGATTTTAATCAATTTTTGGCTTTTTCGAATTACCAACACTTTTCTCAAGCTGATGGGAACCATTTTTTAGTTACTAAGCTTATGGCATTAGCATTTGTGATTAATTGTCCTCCAATTCCCCACATGGACGGCAAAAAAGGGGAAAAAGCGAATTAATTCATGCAAGCCAAACCGCTTAATGTCGCTTTTTCTTTTTATCTCTAACATGTTCTCTTCTTTTGACGTTATCTCTAATATTTTGACCATCCCGCACTTCGGATCTAATTTGTAAGAACTTTTCTCTACATCTACCGATCCTCTCAAAATCACCATCGCTAGAAAACAAAATTAAGAAACCTAAGAAAAGTTTTCAAATTTTTGTAGGGTTAGACAAGAACGGGTATCCGGAACCGGGACCGGTATCCGGGTGTTTTGGGCAAATTATCCGTGACCGGTATCCGGGTGTCCAAGATCCGGGATACCCGGTATCCGAGGGTTGGATCCGGGCGGGTTAAGCACCCTCAATGTTGGCGTTTTTTCGCAGAGAATTTTTTTTTTTGATGGTGTTAGTGCTAGTTAAAATGTCTGAATTTTGCGTAAGACATTTTACCATTTTCCTATTAAATTAAATAGAGATAATTTTCGAGTTTATCTACAGTCAGAATGTCTTCAATAAAGCGTAAAATTGTATTATTGGCGTTAATTTTAAAACAATTTCTTAACAAACATTGTTAAAATCTTTTTTTTAAATTTTCTCGGCGGCGCCTATCGGCACCGCCGACCCCCCCCCCCCTCCATTAAAAGTGAAGTGATTTTATTTTTGAATTCGCAAACCGCAAAATTTTCGAAATTTGGGCAAAACAACGAAACCCAATGCCTAGATACGTCGCCGGTCTCGGTTAAAACAAATTAACATTTCTGTCCTTGGGAATTGCCTTTACCCGATCTCAACCCTGGAATAAATTATTGGTGGCACCGTCGCCTGTTCCAGATGAAGAGAGTTATTGAAAATAAAATTGACCAACTCCAACTTGATTGAATTTGATTTTATTCGTTTATTTTATGAGGTTGATTAATTTTTGGGGAGAAATTGCGTGAAAATTTTTGATTTTTTATAAATTTTAATTAGTAATTTCAAAATTTGGAAATTATCCGGTATCCGGACGGATATCCGGCTGTAAATTACTATCCGGTACCGGTATCCGGGTGTCAAGGAACCGGTGGAGCCGTTATCCGGGGGACCCGGATAATATCCGGTTTTGTCCAACCCTACTTTTTTGGATGAAAATTATGGGGTCATTCTCGAGTTATAGTCAAAAAACGTTTGAATTCTTTTGGATGTTCCCGATTTACATGCCATTTCCAACCCAGTCTAACCCCGGGCCCGGTGTCGTCGACCGGGATTCTCGCGCCCTATCCTAATTTATTTTGATATTTTTTTTATTAATTTGTTTTATTTATTGTTGACTTATAAGAAAATAGATTTTGAAACAACGGCTGCGATTGGCGACACGGCAAATTTTCGATTCTTTTGGTACGTACCGGGGATGTAGCCGGATGCCGGATTTCCGGACATTTGTAAATATGTTTTTTAATATTTCCACAATTTTCAATTAATTGAGACGATTAAAAAGTCGGACATTCCGCCGCGAGTGAATAGAAAAAAACGGAAAAGCATATAAAATAATAAACATATCCGGCCGGATTGGTCTCCGTTATTTGTGTTATTTAATAGTCATTAAATTTTATGTGTTTTAATTTAAAAACAATTAGACGAAACTGAAAAAAAAATCAAAAAATATTTGTTAATTGGCCGCCACCACCTAACCGAATCTAGAATTTTTTTGTCAATTTCATATTCTGATCTTATCAGGTCTGGAATTTTTTAAAGGGTATTAATAAAATTCGTGGGTTTTATCCTTAAGCTTTTGGGGTTTTAAATGCTTTTTTTATTAGCCAATTAGTTCATTATAAAGTGCATTCCAAAAATTAATTAATTCAATTCCAATAATTTGGCCATCAATTAAACTACAAAATTTGGCAGTAAAAAATTGTTAGTTTGTGTAGCAAGCAACATTTTAATTGAATGGCAAAATGCACGGCGGGCGCAAAAACAATTTTTGTTACATTTGGTACCAGACGAAACTAATTACCTAATTAGTGTCATTAGACATAAAAATTTGTTATGTAAACACTTTAGTCAAATTTTTGATGAAATTAAAAGAAGGCCGGATGTTAGGTTCTAAAAACCTTCAAATAAATGCTAAAACCGTAGTGACCAAATGTTTGCCAAAAACATTTTCAATTTTTAATTTAAATGCAAATTATTTTATAAATTTATTCACAGCTTCTTTAAAAAGAGCTTAAATTCATCCACACCTGCTCGCTCCCACTGTCCTCAAAATGTCAATTTTTCGTTATTTTTGAATTTTTCCTGAGAAAGTAAGGCAACTAACCAACCACAATTGTTGGTTGAAAAATGACAAAACGGGCACCAAAAACCACAATATAGTAAATGCCATTTTCGACATAATAATAGGAACAATTTTAATATGTGTGAAAAATGGTTTTGTTTCAATAAAACATTCATTTTTTGTAGTCCAAATGGGGGACAATTCCATGAAATCCATTCCATTTTTGTGTTTGGCCACGTGAATGGGGCCGCTAATGAACCAATCGAAAAAGGTTTTTGTTCACACTTTTTATGCCACCACAAAAGTTGGAGGGGGGGGGGGGGACACCGCAAAAGCCGCCAAAGGTTGGATGACTCATTTGTCAGTCTCTCATTTCATCTCGTCCACCAGTGGCCCCGGCCTTTGGCTCTAATGGGAAAAGCCTCATACCGTAAAAAGATTTTTGTATGTCGGCATCTTTAAAAACGTAATAATTAGGCAAATGACCAAAAATCACTGATAAAAACACTCAAAGAACATTTTATCAAAATTTCTTTTTTCATAAGTTTCCCGTTTTTGGACCAAGATTTGAATCATTTCCTTATAAAAGCCCGGCTTACCAAGTTTTGTTAAAATTCTAAACCGGCTCTGCTCAAATTTTAATGATGGGTTTTGGACGTTTGCCAGACAAATTATTAAATTAAATGTTCTACTAATAATTGAATCTTTGTCGGAATTAATTTTAAAAATATTCAAAAAGTTAGAACTTTTTAATTGGGAGAATTGTTTTTTTGTATTTACTGTGTAGCACTTTAGTTGGGTACAAGTTTTGCTCAGTGCCCATCACTAAAAAGTGTGCCAAAGCTCCAAATATGAAAATAATTCACACTTTTTTTGCACAATAATTTTCAAAAAAATTGTTCTTTTTAAAAACAAATTTAAGACGACCATCAGCCCTTTTCATTGAGTGTCCAGATCAGATTCGTGCTGATTTGATCAATGTTGGCACATGATTAGCAGGAAAACGCACAATCAGAAAAAAAGTATTTTTTGGTCGAATTTGATTAAAAAATCCGACTCAGAAAAACGCATTATTCTTAAATAAATAATTAGTGATCAATTAGCGCAAAGAAACGAGAATTTAAACTTTGTTTGTTATTGTTATGATTTGCAATCAAATTTTAATAAAAGCGAGAACATTGGTTCCCCATTTTTTCTTTGGAATTCCGCGAGGCCACCAATTTGATTATGGCATTCTGACATTGAAATAACTATGGCATTCTGTACTTCGCTCCACTGTCCATTTATTCATTGTATCTATCGTATGCCATATGCACATATTACCGTATGCTTTGTTTGGCACTGGCATTTCCCGGGACGCTGCTGCGAGCCCCTCGGGGCTTCTGCTATTAGATCAGCTCCAAATTGGTGTGCTTTATGTTGTAGTTTGGTGGTTGTTTGTTTGTGATGTCCCAGGCCCAGCTTTAGGTGGTTTTTTTTGCTTTTTTTATGGCACGAAATGTTTACGCTGTGCCAAATTAAACCACACATCCAGCACCCGCCACCCGCCCGTAATCCCCTTTATATTCTTCTAAATCCCAAATAATTGCCTCGCCCTAATCCTACGCAAAAAATGAGCGATATTAAAATTGAAATAAATAAAATGCATTCATTCCAATTAATAAATATTATTAAATCATTTTAACCAAATATTTGCAGCAAGTTTATTATCCAATAAAACAATTAAAGGCACTAATTAATTTATGGTTTGGCATTGGCAAAGCAATTAAGTGCAGAAAATGGACAACTAATCCCCTGAGGGGAGAGAGTTGAGTTGCAGAAACGGCAATAAAAAAATGATTTAGTTTAATGGATATTATAGATACGGAATGTCAAATTTTGGAAAAAAATTTTGTTGGCTTAAAGGTAGTGAATTAAATTTTGTGGCCAGGCACAAAATGAGCAGAAATTTAAAAATAGAAACCGACTTTACTTTCAATTATAATAATGGCATTTTGCCAACAAAAAAAAGTTTTTTTAATCGGAACATAGCGCCAAACGATGCGCCGGAATTTTTAAGGTCCCAAGTTTTACGGTTTTTTTTTTAAATTTTTTGAATTCCGGGGGTTGGCGCATCACAACGCCAAATTTGTTCTTTAAATTCCTTTTCCGGCTGTTCAGCGGCAGCTTTTAAAAATAAGCTAAAAAAATTCAAAAAGCAAGCCGTATAATTGAAGCGTGTGGCCTATTCAGCGGAAACGCTAATTAAAGTTTCCAATTTTGTGGCGTAATGTTCAAATTAAAATTTGAAAGACATTTTTGTTTCAAAAATTATAGACCATAAATGTAAAAACAAGAAAAAGAAACTACGCACTAACAAGCTATTTTTGTCCATTTTTAAAATATGAATTTATATGCATTAAAAACGTCAAAAAATATTATAGTCCATAAAAATATACTCAAACCCCAATTTTTAATAGATCAGATTTTTTCAAGCATCTTTTTGTTTTTTTTTGTTTTGTTATAAATATGTTGTTTTTAATCATATTTGTACAAAAGTGCCGTTATTTTTTAAATCCTTAAAATATTTTTTGCATAAGCAGAAGTTACTCCAACATTTTCAGACTGTTCGAAATTTTGAAATATTAGCAATGTGCCGAAAATGGATTTGATGTGCCGAAAATACGTCCTACTCATTCCCTAAATTCACCCGCCGCCCCCGCATTCCAGCAGTCTTTTTCCAAGCGTTCAAGTCAGCCCCCCTGCGGTGACATCCACCGGCGGGAGGCGGAGCAATGCCCTCCGGCGAGAAGAAAGGAGAGGACGCATCCCGCGCTCTCTCCCAGTCCCCACGACGCTGTTTGGCCACGCCCCTTCTGTTCCCCTTGGCCATTCCCCTCTGTGGCCATATTATCACAATAAAATTGTGAAGGAAAACTCCCACCGACGACGAACAACGACGGCACCGGCACCACCTTTGCCACTGCCATCAAACTGAAGCAGCAGCATCAGCAACAGAAGAAGCACGGCATTTGAGCGACTGCACGAAGAGGCAGCGCATCACCACCACCAGCACCGACTGCAACACATCCACAACAGCAGCGCCATTCCTGGTACAGTATCGGCGCACACGAGGTACAGTGGTACAGTAGTACTCTATGGGCGGGTGAAGGCGTCAGCAAAACATTGCTTTCGAACAAGTTCTTTTTGATCCGGGTCCAATGCATGCTTCACGATAAGCACTTGCTTTTCAGCCTGTCATCATCACCCTTTCCTCCTCATCATCAGCAGCAACAGCATCATTGTTGTTGTTGTTGTGTTGTTGTTATTGTTGTTGTCGGTGTCCATGTCCATGAGCTCTCCACGCCAGAAGCAGCAGCAACAGCATTCTGTGATCATCTACCAACCCGGATGGAACAACTGCCTTCTGCGACTGACATTTGCCTTCATTGTACAGGTCCAGGCAGGGAATTCCCCCCCCCCCCCCCCTCGGGCGTCAATAAAGCAAATTTAAATGTGAGCCAGCCAGTTGTGCCATTTTTGACATTTTTAGTCAGAGTAATTAATCTATTTCCTCGTTTTTTCGTGGGGGAAGGATTTCCCCTCCGGGCAATTTTTCGGGATTCCTTAGCCCGTTGTCCCAACATTGCCCTGTTTTCGCCAAAACAAAGGCTATTGCTGAATACTTTGGCACACACTGTTCCGATGGGTGTTGGCATTTTGTCGCAAAACAAACAAAACTTTTGGTCTTGCCCACCAAATGTCTGCATTATTTGCATCCAAAGTGGCACTGACAAACGTAACAATCATATGTGACATTAGCATTTTCACCCGTGTTACACTTTGGCATTCTGTCGTTTGTGTAAGTGTGTGCCATTTTAATATTACACTTATGAACCCCATCATAGCGACTTAACCATGTCTTGAATACAAATTGGGGGATTAATGGGTTTTTAGCCATTGAAGCATTGGAATGCATTCGTTCTGTTTGCTGCTGCTACCCGGAAAGAAAGAATAGAAAAGCGGTTGTGCCCTTGTGGATTTAATATGTAGTCGAGTTGAATTCCGCCCCCCTAAAAGCGTCTGCGTTGAGAACAAAAGTGCCGAACATATAATGTTCCGCCAAACAATGATCAAACGGTCAAAAAAAGTCCGATCAGAAAGTTCAAAAATGCCGAAAATGATCAATCGTGCCTCTTAAATCGAAAATGACCGATAAAAGCTACAAATGCCGAAAAGCCGCTCGGAAGGATGAACACGTCAACAAACAAAAAAGTGTCAATCAATGGCATTTTGATGAACTGTCAACTCTAAGGATTTATTTTGGCTTAGGGCCATTGCACTAATGATGCCCTGCGGCGCCACACATTTGTACGCATATGTTAATGTCGATGGAAAAGCGCCTTTGGGGGGGGGGGGGATGTGAGAGGGAACACATATCTTTCCTCATCATTCATTATCGTCTTCGTCATCGGCTATTCTTTCATCATCATCAGAAAGAACTCTTTTTTTGTTCCGACGTCCCCCGGGGGGGAGGGGGGGGGGAGGGGGGGGAGCTTCATTACGGGGCATTGGGCGGGCGCGGTACCCACGCAGCAGCGCGTGGGAGAGGATGGAGACGGCCACCCAAAAAATGCCAGAATATGTGCAACCGCAATTTATTTTTTGCAGCGTCACATGTTTATGATGCTGTTTTTGTGGCATGTAAATATGGCATAAATTTCGCCGCGGGGGGAGGGGGGGAAGGCGTGAAAGCAAAACGCGAAAAGCCAATAAATTGACAAAAGACGTCCATTGTGAAAAACTATAACCACAGACAAGACAATTCAGTCCCGTTTACAACTCAATCCAACGTGCCGTGCCAATAAAATCACAGCAAAATTTTATGGGAAATTAAAAATCAGAATATTGAAATGGTGAATAAAAATGCAAAAATTCAAAACGCTTACTTTTTGGCATTTTATTTATATATTTTTACGCACGTCATAGTTTGCAGTAGGGTTCTTCCCCGACCCCGACCCGGAAAAATTTGGTCGCCCCCGACCCCGATATTGTCAACCCCGGCCAACCCCGACCCCGACTTTCCCGCCCCCGAGGGTTCGGGGAGGAACCCTGGTTTGCAGCTTTGTTAAAAAAATAGTAAATTTGCACATTGGGAGGGGGGGGGGTTTCATTCACTTGATTGGTTTTTTTTTTGAACAATCGGGTTAAAATCGCTATTATTAGAAGCGGTCGGTCGCAAGACGCAAAATTTGTATTATTTTATTTTGGTGCGCGAGTTTATAAATAAATAAGCTGAAAGCGGCTAAAGTCGGGGGGGGGGGCACGGGATGGCATCACATGGCACGGCTCACACACCGCAACATTTGGCGGCATTCTGTGTTTGACTTTGAGCCAAATTTGGCATTTTATTTATTTTTTATGGCAAAATTGAACTGGCCGTGCTGCTGGCGAATGCTTTGCAACGAATAAAACAAATTTGGTCGAGGGGATTTGTACATTTTTGGAGCGATTTTCTCGGCACATTTTTTGCCCCCCCCCCCATTTTATTCCCATGACAATTTGTGCTGTATGGTAAACAAATTATAATTGGAGAAGAGAAGAAATTGTTTTGTTTTTTGTTACAAATTATTACACATTCATTTTGTTGTTTTTTGAATTAAACAAAACGACAATTTTTGGAAATTTTACGATTTTTGAATCACAAATTTAGACAAATTCCATAGCTTTAAATTTAATTTTAAATAAACAGACAAATGGCACAAAGTGCAAAATGATTTAAAACTTTTTTAAAAATATTAGTGAAATTTTTTTAAATAATAACAATATTACCAAAATGTTCAAAAATTCAAAATAATTTTCAGTTTGTTCTTTTCACGCCATTCACTGTCAATTCCCATCAGTGTTCAACTTGCGGTGCATTCACTGAGGTCAAGCAAATTCGTCAGGAGCAAGTGCGCAAGTTTATCCCATTCAAAAAAAAACATTTACAAAATCGGGACGATTGGTCAATCAATTGATTGATTGATTGATTGATTGATCTCCTTTGAATTTTATCGCTTTTGATCAGAGTGATCAAACAAAAATTCAAAATTCTCGAGAGAATCGGTTGGTTGATCAGTCACTGACCCCACGAGATTTTTGTAAATAAAGGCCAATACTCTGGTAGAGAATTCCCCAAAAATTTTGTGATTGATCAGTCACTCTGAACATCCGCGCACCCCGTAGATTCTGAAAGATTTGCTGAAGAAGCTGGACCTGAGCTCCAAGCCGAACATCACGGTTGATCTGACCAAGTTGCCGCCCATTGCGCATTCCAACCCGCGTGTCCAAGCAATGCTCGACCACGCGCGTCATGCGACCCATCGCCGAGTGCGTAAAGTAAATTTTCCGAATGTCCGTGCCCAATGTTTCCGTGTCCAGCACAATGATTATGATTTGATCGGATCTGAGGAGCCGATTGGTGCTTTTAGACCAGAACTTGTCATCTGATCACACCGGAAACATTGGGCATCATTTTGTGTTCATCGACAGCATTTTGAGAGATGCGTCGTCTTCTTTAGTTGAACTTAGCATTTTTCACAAATGAATGAAAATGTTTTTTTTAATTTTCAATCAAATTAAACACAACTTCCCGAAGTCCCTAAACTCTTTTTCCCCTCCGGTGTTAAGTCTGCTCAGCCATGGAAACGGATGGACCGTTTGGGTGGGGAGGAGGAGGAGCCCAATTACTTTCCCGCACTTTACGAGACGGAGCAGGAGCCGATGCTGCAGAGCAGCTACATAATTGCGCAGCCGTTGCCCAATTGGTTTGGCCAGGTGTGCATCCAAAATTTTATTTTTGTGACTCACAAATCAGCGATGCATCCAGCAAAACATACCAGCAGGCTTCTTCCATTTTTGAATTTGGCATTAAGGTTGGCGCACTGTTCAAATTCTCGACAACGCTTCGCAAGAATTTTGTGCAGTCGGCCAAGCTGAACGTGCCCGTCCGTCGGCCCATTGACCAGATACGCTACACAACGGCACCAATTCGGCTGAATGTGTTCCGTCGTTTTGCGAATGGAACGGTTGGCATTTTTCAGCTTTTGCGGACACGGGCGATTAAAGCGCATCTTTTTTTCCGGAATAAATTAAATGATTTTATTCCCGAAAAAGCCAATTCTTATAAAATTTCAAGCGCCTAGCTACCTAGTCCCGTGCCCACCCAAATTTAAATTGGCCCCGTTCAGCTGAGTCCCGCGATTGTGTCAAAGTTCATCGAGTTGGAGACGAGTATTATGCCGATGGCGGAGCGCGTTGAGGTGTCGATCAGTGAGGACATTGTACAACAGTGGGTGGAGACGAAGGAGTGACTTTGGGCCAAACATTGGGGGCGAGGACGGGCCCGACTTTCGGAGGCATGCCAAGCCGAGCATGGTGAGGAGGAAACAATTTAAAGCAAAAATGTTGACTTTTTTGATCGATTTCGACAGAGTTTAAAAGGCAAATCAAAAGCGCGATGTAGAAATCAATCAAGCGTGTTAGAAGCATTGCCATTTTTCAATAAAAACATAAAATTTGTTAGCGTTGAGGGACTGGGATTTTTTTTAACGGGTCGGGTTGGCCGGGACTGCAAAAGCCGGGACCAACATTTTGAACCGATCGAAAAACCCCGACTGACAAAAGACAAAAATTTTTCAGAAAATTTAAATTCGTGAAACATAGTTTTTCTTCAAAAATTACTCAGTTTTGAAATTGGTCTAATTGATTTTGGGCTCAATTTTTTAAATTTTATTATTTGGGGGTTGGCGTCCGGCAAAATTTTAAAAATTTAATTTACTTTAATAATTTGTTATTTTATCTTTAGATGGGTTATGGATTTATATTTCCCCGGTCGGGGCACCGCGAATTCCCGTCCCACCCCGCCGGTCCCTGACGGGATCCCGGGCCTTTCAATTAATCAAATTTTTTTTGTCAGTAAAATTCTTAAATTAAAATTATTTTTTTTGCAATGATTTTTTTATTATTTTCAATTTTTCAGAAAAAAAGAGATTTGTTTGCACTCTTCCTTTAAATAAAATTAAAATAGAATGTCAGTGGACTTTTGATTTTTTTTTAAAAAAGGATGCCAAAATTAGGCTTTCGCGCATTTTGCTTTGATTTAAAAAAAGGCACGGGGCATTAGGAAGACTTATACAATTATTAATTAATGCCAAAACAATTGTTATTTGAAATTAATGCCAACAAAACAAACATTGGCCAGATTGTGTTGTATGTGGAGGCGCTTTATGACGACGAAAATCTTGTCCAGCACTCGCCGGATGAGGTCGGCAAGACAATTTTTAAATGTTAAACAGAAAATCTTAGATAAAATGGTCAGAAAGTCTTTGTTTGCTAAATCCTTTTTGGCTTTTATTAAGACAAAAAATCTTAAATGATATCAGATGACTAAAATATGAGATGACTAAGTTCAATTAAAAAATTTTGGGTAAAAAAATGTCAATTATTGGCAATAATTTTCTATGACAAAAAAAAATGCTTTTGCCAAATGTCAAATTAAAAATGGCACTTTCGATCCGAAGAAAGAGTTGGGCGAGTAGTGTTTTATAATTGCCTTCAAGTTGAACGATTTGGCCGAACATTATACCAAATGAACGCTTAATAAGCTCTGGGGTGCCAGCTTATGCTGCAGTTTTGCGCCAACGGACAAAGAGTTATAGTGCCAAAAAATCCCAAAAATGACTTTTGGGCCAAGAGCATAATGTTCGACCGAATCGGTTCTTGTTGAAAATAGAACATTCGACCTTCGGTGGATCGGAAGTGTTAAATTTTTGCAAAAAAAAGGCTAAAGAGATAAAAATTTTTAATGAATATGGCATTTTATTACAAATCACAATGACTTTGTTCAAAATGTGCATCAACAAACTTCAGAGGAACGGCGAGAAGGCCATGTTTTTGGAGCTGGAACTGATCCCGTTGAAGGGCGGGCGCTCGAGGCGTAACTTAAACATGTGCCGCCCAGGGGTTTGTACATATCGCCAAACAAATCCATGGCATTCTGTCCGACATTCTGTTTTTGTCCACCATCAGTGTTGGCACACAATTTGTCTGGCATAATGCCAAACAATTTTTAGCATTCATTGTCTTATTTTGCAGCAAAACAGCACACAAAAGTGCTGCCTGTACGATTTGGTGATCGACTTCGAGAAGATCGGATGGGGCTTTGTCATTGCGCCAAAACGATGTTACATTTTTTTGTTTCAAATTTTGTCATATTGTCCAATGCAACATTTGTAGACAATGCGTACATATGCAGCGGTGAATGCAGTGGCTTTGCCGTGGGGGTAAGGGACAAAGTGTCGAAATTTGAGTGAAACTGTCTATTCTCCCGGGCGCGGTTTCGCTTTGATTCTGTAACCGATACTGGATCGGGACCCCACAAAAAATGCGGATCCGGACACTTCAGTGCCCGGACAATGATTCAGTACCGTTGATCAAACTTATTTTTACTTAACTCAACCAAATCAATGAAAGCTATTCTTAGTCTATAGAGCTTATATTTGTACTGAAACGTGTGGCATTGAAATGTGCCGGACCGCAAAGAAATTAATTTTTTGGCGTAATGTCCATTTATATGTTTTAGAATGTCTAATTTTCAGGCCAATTCGGCCACAATGACACGCCAGCACGCGGCCAATGCAGCCTAAAATCGGTGAGTTTGGGAAAAAAGCTGTGATCACTGACTGATCAAACAACATATAGCATGCAAATTTCCTGATCAGATCACTACCAATGCTGCCACCCGAAGGAATACACCGGCATTATGGTAAAAAATAGATGCTAGCTAAAATTGCTTCAAAATTTAGACTTTTTCAGTTTATCTCCAGCAAAATAAAAGCGATACTCCCACCAAATTAGAATTTTTTAAATTAAACAAAAAAGATTATTAGATTTTTATTAACTTTTTATTTGTGCCAGATTCTGTTCATCAAAGAGAACAGCGAAGTGTTGGCCAGGGAAGTGCCCAATATGGTGGCCAAGGAGTGCGGGTGCGCATGACCAAACGGAATAGACGAGTGAAGAACAAAAAGCGGCCGTCGGGAACAAAAATGAAGAAAAAACAAACAATTTAAAGAGCAATGTTTAAATATATTGCAAGCACCATTTTTTCCAATTACGGTCCAAATTGACTGATTTTAGAAGAAAAAAATGGTTAAATTTGTGAAAAATCTTTAAAAATTCAATTTTTTCTATGTTGGACCGTAACACATAGCCCAACAAAATGTAAACGAGCTTTCTCCCAACTGCCCATTTCGGATGGTCATTCTGTGCCAAAATTGGTGAACGTTTTTTGTTGTTGGCATTTTTGGACCCTGACACGATTCAGCGCCATTGGTCATCATAACTTTTCTCAAATGCAATCAAATCTGACGAATTTGAGACTAATTTCAAAGAACTTTTAATAAGTTTTAGGACGCTTTCACTAATGGCATTTTGTTAGGTGCCGTTATATTCAAAAATGACCAAAATTGTGGCGCTTCAGAATGATCAGCCTGCCCTTATAGTTAGGGCCCCAACCTCATTTGTCATTAATTATCATCAGCAACCGGTTTATCTGCACACAACTCACAATTTTATATTTATTTTATACATCCCGAAAACAATACATAGTTTCACATAAAATTTCTTAGTTAAAACTTTAATGACAAAATATTAATTCAAACATTTTTGAATTAGCAAATATAATTGCTGCCCCACACATGTCATGTCGAAAACTTTCGTTTTCAAAGACGACAAAAAGGTTTTTCTAGGGAGATTCGGGGAGTAGAATCCAAATCTGTTCCGAACCTCGAACCCGAATTTGAACAATTTTCAAAAAATCCAAATAGATTTTCTAGTGCTTTCTGGGCTTCTCGGCATTTCGGGGCTTCGGCATTATGTTGGCGCGCCACAGGGACGTATCTAGAAAAAAATTTTCGGGGGGGGGGGAAATTCCCCCCCCCCCCCCTAGATACCTCCCTGGCGCACCATTATAATTACAAAAAAACTATTTAAATTTTACTTTCTTTAATATGTAAAAGATTTTTAAAGGTTATTATTGTCTGAAAAAACATCCAAAACAACAAAAATTCGCAAATTTTGTGAAAGTGATTTTTGCCAAAAAGTCCGGAATCCAGTTACATCCCTACGCAAACCTACTTTTATAGAAACTTGTAAAATTATGTTTAACAAAAATTATTTTATGGAGTTGCGTTAATTTTTAGATTTTTATTTCTATATTTGATATTTTCATGCTTTTACACAAAAAGGGATTTAAACTTTCAAATTTCGTTCAACAGAAAGTGCCCCAATTTCTCGAATTGAAGCTGTTGTCAAAGCAATTGCCAATGTGCGCATCAATCATTCATTTATATGCCGTCATTAGTCGAAAAAGCCCACTTAATATTTACATGCTGCGCAATTATTAAATAAATTACGTTTTTTTCATAAATAATGTTCGGTTTTCACGGCACGAATAGCTCTGCTCCGCAAATCACAAATTATGTAATTTTCGAGTACTTGACTTTTATAAATGTCCTTTTCACGTCTCCGCAAATCACCAATTATGTAATTCGCGGATACTTCAATCTTTCCCATTTTATTATTTTTTTATCTTTATTTTTTTCATATTACAATAAAATATATGAAAAATGAAATATGTATTATTTAAATTTGAGGAAGACAATATAATAATATTGGGCGACGAAACAAAATATTGGAAATGCGATGGTTTAATACTGTATGTACACTTTGTGAAAGATGGCTTTTGTTTTTTAAAAACTTTTCAGCCCTGGACTTGGTCATGATAATCACAATTTTGTTGTCCATGTTCACACCATAAATCAAAGTTGTTGGAGCAGTTTAGCTGCGGTGGTGGACGGATGTCTGTAGGGGTACAGTTGGGGGAGCAGCGGGACCAGACCCTGCATCTCCAGCAAATCCCTGGCGGCCATCGACGTCTTCTTCAACAGCCTGTCGGCATCAGCAGCTTCTGTTGCAGCAGCAGTTGGTGGTGCTGCCGGACGTCCCGAATCCATAAACATTGCCTTTGGCATCGGCAGCGGATCCGGAAAATCTACGACGTCAGCTGATCTTCTCCTGCTGTGGAACGACGACGGCAATGGTCGTGGAATTGGAGCTGTTCGGCATCGGCAACGGTTGTTGAAGGCCCTGAAGACGAAGATGTTCGGCTAACAGTGCTTTTCGCGTTGGCCAACAGTTCCGCCTTCTGCTCTTTGATAGTCTGCAAGAGAAGGAGAGAAATATTACATAAATTTGATTATATTTTTTGTTATTTTTATGACAATTTATCTTCCAACAATCCTTGCGTCAAGACCAGAAATTTCAAACAAAATTAATGATTTAAATTGAAACAGTGCCATTCAAATTTTAAATTCCGAATGCCGCAAAGAGTAAACCCATTTTAATTTAATCCATTCAGTTGTTTCGCAAACATTCATTCTTCCCGCTGTCCCTCCCCATAAATATATCATCAGATGGCACCAATTTGTCTCCATTTACGCATTTTCTTTCTTTACGGGCGACTCTTTTGCAAGCCGCTTTTGCTGGTGCCATTCCGTGCCATTCCCCGCCGACGGCACGGCACACACAAACAAATTACAAATTTTGCCCCGGAAGGCAAACGGCCATTTTGCCCGCGATTTTTTGAGTGGAAAATCCCCTGCCCCATTTCGTCGTCAGCAGCAGCTCATATTCATTCATTCGCTTTGCGCCATTTTCGTGAACGATAAACAACAAAAAAAAATGTCGTCTTCTTTCATTTCAGCGTTCTGTTGCGTCTTCCCCGAGCTGCTCCCCCACCCCCCCCCCCCCGCCCTATCATCACCCCCCAGGGGTCGTCCGTCGGGTCCATAGAACACCCATTGACGAAAGGTCCAGCCCCCCCCCCCCCCCACCTCCCACCAGTCATCCCCCCCCCCCCCTCTGATACACACAGAACGAGTTCCTCCCTCCCTCCCTCCCTCCCCCTCTGAACGGTATGGAGTTTTGGGGGACATGTGACTCTGACTCTCTCTGTGTGCGAATGAATAAGAAACCGCTGATGCTGATGCCCCCCCGCTGGCCGCTGTTTATCGCCCCGCCGGGGATGAGGGGCAGGACGACGAACGAGCTGCTCTGTGTGTACTCTGAGGTGACAGAGAAACAAAAAAAAGAAAAGAAATAATCAATTTGAGTGAGAAATTGCTCTGACACAATATGTCTGACTGATCTGCGTGTGCACGTGCATTTCATAGCCATTTTGTGTAATTGCACTTTTGCGCCGCTTGAAAACATAGAGAAAAGAAAATGAAATGTAAGAAAAAAAAAGTGTGAGAGACATGCAAAAATTGTGCACTTTTGTGCAGAACTAATCGTGAATTGTGGCAACCGCGCGACAGGATCCATTTTTGCCAAACAAAAATAAAATTATGGAAGCGAAAAATTGTTCATATTGTCCGTCCCCTAAGTTTAAAATGTCCAATAAAGAAGAATCTTTCAACGCGAAAACTTTTATTCACTACCATTTCCCCACCTACATACCGTAATTTCACCAACATTTTATAAGTCCGCGCAGTGCCCAAATTCATTAGAGGACATTTTGGTGGCGTGTGCCCGCAAACCGGCGGGGGCTTTTTTGGACCGCGCGCCTTTGCGCGCCGCCGCTGCGAGGGGAAAGTGTGCGCGCGTCGTCCACGTGCAGTTCATTCATTCAACACAGACGGCGGATGACCCTAATACTTTGAAGCTGCGGGGGGACAGAGAAAAAGAGAAACGGATATTGAGAGAAGTCAGACATGCAGAGGATCGCAGGTGAAGGGGTAGAGAAAGAGGGGGCGGGGGGGGGGTGGGGGATTGGGTCAGATACACACAGACAGGCAGAGCAAGTCGACGATGCGAGCACGTGCATTTCACACGTTCTGTTTCTTTTTTTTTTGTTCTGCGGGTTCCTTCGTTCGTCTCGCGGACAAATGATGTTGGTGATGAAGAAGATGAGATGATGTGGGGCGAAGACATAATGAAAGGAAATCTATCCGCCCGTCCGTCTCCCCTCGGGGGGTTTGACGTACAAAAAAGCGGTGTTAATCTCGGATGGTAAAAACATTTTCGCAAGATTGAGCAAACAAAACAAAAATTTGCAACTGTTAATCTAACTGGTCGAGCAAAGACTGTTGATTGGCACGAAAGCCGTGCAAAACATTTTTAAAATGGCATTCCAGTATTATTTTTAAAAAATTTTGTGGCATTTTGTTTTTGGCACACATTTTGTGCACTTACTCGAATGTGATTTCGTGCACGAGTCAACAGCGAGAGAGTTGTGTCACGTTGGGTTTCCGCCTCGGGCGGCAACGCGGCCTTCAGCGCCTCGAGGTGACCGCGCAGGTTGGCCCGCCGGTTCTTCTCCAGCTCGTTGTGTGCCGCTCTGAAAATGGAATTATTTGAATTTGGCACACATTTTTTGTCCATCATTTTCATCAATTTTCATTCTTATATAACACAGGTAGGTATGCAAATCTGCTTGGCATGGCATCATTTCATTCATCAGAATTTAATTTATGTTTCTACGAAAATGTTTTTTTTAATTTTCTCGGCTCGGCCTCGTTTAATGGGTTTTTGTTTGTTTTGCTAATATAAACATGTCATATGCTTATGTACTAAACTATTATTTTTTGCCATTCCGACAGTTTTTGCAAAAATTCACTCTCTCCCCCCCCCCCCCCCAACAAATCACACGCATTTATTTTTGTACACATCCCCCCCCCCCCCCCACCCCCCCATATTCATTCATTCACATGTGCCCCCATGAGAGTTGGTTGGTGGTTGTGCCCCCGCCCAAAACGCCCCGCTAAAATATGTGTAATTTGCGGGCGGTTGGGGGAGGGGGGGGGGGGGGGGTGAGGGGGGGGATCACAGCTTCCCCCCCCCCCCCCCCTCCCCCTCCCCCTCTCCCCGGCTCGCCCCCAACCCTCAACACTCTCAACATCATCGACAACGACGGCGGTCACACGACAAACGACGACGGAGGAGGAGGAGGAAAAAGGACGATGGTGGTGTTGGTGGTGTGTGCTGCACCGCCTGACTCGTGGGGCGGCGGGTGGGTGGGCATCCGCAGCAGCAGCAACAGCAGCAGCGGCGGGGGGGGGGCAATCCCCCGCCCCATTCACATGCACTCCACGCCCCTCGCCCCCTTAGCCCGTGGGGTCCAAAGTACATACAGACGACGACGGCGGCGGAGTCTCTCCCCCCCTTCCCCTCGAGGGAAGAAGTGGAAGAAGGAAGGGTAAGTTCTTCTTCTTCCAGCACCGCACCGCCACTATCCATTTTCTTCCTCCTTTTTCATCATTCAACTGCTGCGCTTAACACACTCAAACTCCGTGCGCTCTGTCGTCGACGTGTCCGACCGCTGTCCTGCCCCCTAGGGGGAATGTGTGCCTTCAGGGGACACAGCACACCCTGTGCTCCCTGCTCTGCGCTTCTCTCGTTCTGACCACTGCACTCACTCATTCGCAGTCTCTGCCCGGACAGTGATTCGCTCTCTGTCTGCACCTTTGCTCGTCGTATACGCACGCCCCAGGGGTTTGCTCGGGCTGACTGCCCTCAGCCAATTTCTCTGATTTCCTGTCCTTTTTAACAACTCTCTCATCTACGCCTTCTCTCTATCTGTGTGTGTGTGTGTTTCTATTTCCCCTGAGGCGACATTTTTGGGCGGCTGTCAGCAGCGAATGGCGTAAACAGCGGGGGAGGGGGGGCAGCCAGCCGAGCCGATCCTCCCCCGCCACCACACCACCGCATTCTCTGCCTTGTTTTGTCCGGCCCCTGGGGGGGGGGGGGACGAGCAATGTTCACGTGTCGCGGGATGCCTGCCGCGCTTCGCGTGCTGTTCACGTGACAGCCGCGCCCGCTCGCCCCAACTATCGGAAAATATTTTCTTTTTAGTGGCGGTGGCGGCGGCTGTCATTTGCTCAGGGATGAAAGTCCTCTCTCGCTGAATGAGGAAGGAAAAAGAATGTGGGCGAGAGTGGTGGGGGGGGGGGGGGAGGGGGGGAACACGAGACGAAGCAAAACGCGAGGTCGAAAATAGGCCCTCGAGGGGATGGATTTGTATGCACATAATGCATAATGCCACAGGGGTAAAGAGTGAGGTTTTTTTTTTGCAAAAATGTGCACATAAATATGTAAAACAAAATTTAAACCTAATCACGTGTGTTGGTTGACAAATTGGGGACAAAACTTGTCTGAACTTAGCTAACTAAGCCTATACCGGCACATTTGCATAGCCCTTGGCAATAATTTGCAAACACCAAATTAATGGACATTAGCGGACGGACCTGCTTTGACGACTCGCGCCTCGGCTGCCGCCCCCGCGGGAGGACGATGTCGCTGGAGGGGTTGTCGCGTTGCAGCTGCTACTGCGGCCATTGTTGTTGTTGTTGTTGCCGTGGTTTCCGGACGATGTTGTTGGTGACGACGCACTGCAGAAGCGCTGTGTCGATGACGGCGAGCAGGGCGACGTAACTGCACTCAGCGGGCTGGACCGACGGCTGGAGCCGGTGGAGTTGGGTGCCGCTGCCGTCGTCGCAACGTCCCCGTAGCCGATTCCGCCGGCGCCAGAACGCATTTTGCACAACAACAGCCGCTCCTGGTACTCCTCTGCAAGGATGGGGACTGAGTTAATTAGCTTCCATTGAATGATCAAAGAGGCTCAAAGGAGTTTGCGCTTACTAATTAGTGAATAAAAGGTCGTTCGACCCCCTCAAGGTTCTTTCTACAATCTCTGTGCCCGTCTTACCGCCCAATTTGGCCAACAAGCCGCCGCCGGCGACGTCGAGCAGGCTCAGCATGGCGGGGTCAGCTGCCTGGCGGTGTCGGCTGGTTGATCAGCAAGCGATGATGCTCATTGGCCCGTTGCTGCTCGATCAGCTTGGCGGCCCTCAGAAACTGCTCAATGCTGAGCATTTGCGGTGATTGGTGATGGTGCACACCGATGAGGGCGGCGGCGGATGTGTCATTGGTGTTCATCATCATTTAGTGGTGGAACTTTAAGTTCGTATGGGTTTTGCAGAAATATTTTTTGCTGAAATTAAGAAATTTACATTTTTTTCCCAAGAAAACTTGATTAGAAAACTTCAGCTAAATTTTTGGGACTTCCGCCATGAAAGGACTAAGGCTCAAAAATGTTTTCAGAATTTTTAATAAATTTTATGAAAAAGGAGGCGGGGGGGGGGGGTTAGGGGGAAACATAAACATATGAGAAGGAAGATCCATCCCCACACTCCTCCAACCTCGGCAAGCGTCAAAGCCACCGAAAAAATCGGGAAAACAAACAAAAATAAATAGAGACAAAAAGAAAAACGTTGTGGCGTGTGGAAGCGGAAGCGGGGATGGGGGGGGGTGGGGGTGCGGGGAGAACAAATGCATGCGGGGAATCGGGGAGCGGGGGGATTAAAAGGTAAAAAAGGCAATGGGCACGAAATTGGAAATAAAAATATGAGAGAAGGAAGAATGAAAAAATTAAATTGAAAGTGTTGAATATGCTGCGACGGGGACGGAGGAAACGGGCGGGGACGGAACAAATTGCGGGGATTAACAAAATGTTGCGGGGAATCGGGGAATTTTGAATGTTTTAATATGTACATATACATACATACATAGTTGGAGAAATATGGAAGAAAACATAAATTTTTATTAAGAAAATCCGGGGATTTGCGGGGACGGGGAGTCGGGGACGGAAAACATTTTTTTTTGAAAAATGGGGAGCCCCCGCATTTGTGTGCGTGTTTTATGGCGGAGCGGTGTCATTTATGTAGTTGGGAAATAAAAGGAGGAGAGAATGGGGGAGGGAATGTTCTGCTGCTGCTGCTGTTGCTGCTGACGGTGGGCGTGTTGGGGAAGTCCTACGAAGGCTCCGCCCCTTTTTTTGTCTGACTGTCTGGCTTCATTCCGCCCTCCACATTCCGTTAACTCTCTAGCCGCCCCACCATTTTGTCTGACTTGCGGTTTTGTTCCAGCCTCTCTCTTTCCTCTCTAAATTTCCACCAATTTTCTCGCCCCTTTTGCCTGACCGTCTGTCCTAACTCACTCTTTCTTGCTCTCTTTTTGTCTGACTGTCTTGCTTCGTTCTCGCCCTCCATATTCCGCTGACTCTCTACCTCCTTTTTTGTCGGACTGTTTGTTCCAGCACACTCTCTCGCCCACTCCTTCGCCCCGGGCACTCTCTCGCCCCTGCCTCTGGCTTCATTCCCGCTCTTCATATTCCGTTGCTGGCCGGCCGGCCGCCCTGCTGGACGAGTGTATTGCACCAATGGACTTGTGGACTTTGGTTCCAACTTTATGATTTTTTGTTTTCCGTCCATTCTTTGAGGGGTCGAGAATTGTTGGTGGAAGAATGGCAACAAGTTCAGGGTAGCAAAAATCGAGATTTTTGAGAATTTTAAATTGTGTTAAGGAAATAAAAGTATCGTATTTTTGGGATACAGTTTGCTTTAATAAATACAGTATTTCTCGCTAACTTTTTGTTTTGTTGGCTAACAGGCCCAAATACAGATGGGAGCAATAACTTGCCTCAATCCTAACCGATTCAGACTAAATCATTCGGAGCTCTTAACGAAATGAAGCTATAGTTAAGCTAAAACTCTGCGTTAGGACAAGTCTCTCAAAAAAGTTATAGCCAGAAAACCTAAAAAAGTTTAAAATCCATTTTGGGGTTTCTAACCATAACTTTTTTGAGACTTTTTCAATCGTAAAGCTTTCGCTTAATGATAGCTTCATCTCTTCGAGAGCTTTCGAATGACTATAAGATCGTCAGAATCAGCTTATGGTTTAAGTCAGTTATTGCCCCAGCGGTCTGTATTCGGTACCGTACGCCGTAAATTATGCTTCCTCTCTCTATAAAAACGAATAAAAATAATAATGAAAAATTGCATTTTGTGTAAAAATTAACCCCGCTCCAAAAAACAAGATTAAATTTGTTCCTGTGAAATTTACACAGATGCCACGGTGTCCATCTGAGAAGCCAGAAAAATGGAGGAGACAAGCTTAATTCGTGTATAATATATGGCCTTTGGGAGGGGGGGGGGCATGTGTTTGTTTGCCCCCCGGACCCGTTGCTGCTGAGATTGGGCCATTAACAAATGGCATATTTGTTGCGCAACACGTGAATGGCACCGGCTGGCACATGAGAAATGCCTGTTTTTGGTGTTAAAATGAGCAGCAGCACCATCGTTATCACGTGAAGCGCCCGTGGGCATTTGTGCTGCTGCTGCCAGCCAGCCGGTGGTTGGACGAGAATGAGTTAGGTATTTGGTGTGCCGAGAAAGTGAATAATAAAACAACAACACCTGAACATCTATCCAACACAAGTGCCAGTGCCATCCTCAACACCATCATCATCCATCATCATCATCATCATTATCATCGACGGCACGCCAACGCGCCGCCGCCGTCGCAATCATCTATTTGCGCAGGCAGCACATTATGTCAGCCAACCCGGATATGTTTTGGGCTTGAAGAATGCAATAATGATGGCAACATTCAACCCAAAAAACATGTGCAGAACAGCTGCTGTGGGTGGTGGTGGAATGTGTGCATTATGTGGCGGGCGGCTTAATTGCAAAATCCGATATTGCTAAAGGCTTCCGATTCTGATCAAAAATTCCGACATGCCTGGAATAGATCATTTCAAATGCTGATCAGAGCAAGTCTCAATGCATAAGTAAGCTGATCATTTAAGGCTCGGATTTATAATGCCAACTATGGGCCCCATAAAATATGGACCAAAAATAATTGAATAATAATGTTAAATATGGACAAACAATTTATCGTACTAAAATAAACTTTACTGCAATGGAAAAATATAGAAAAAAATATGGATTATAAGGTATAACTGCTAGAAACTTAAGACAAAGTTAAAAACAACATTTTTGGAATTTTACGCCATTCCAAGTCTGCAGAAAATATATGGATTTCCATATAAATTCGGGCCCTATTTACTGATAGTTCTGTCAGTGTTTAACTGATCCAAAAAAAATGAACACATTATGGCACTGATTCTAATAATGATTAGTTGGGCCAGAGAACGAGAGCGGGATTTTGTTCAATTATGTAGATAATGGAGAAATCAAAAAACAATATTTCAAAAGCTGATCAGCGTCCGGAAGTCAATAGTTCATTGTTTCAATAATATTTGTGAGTTGGTACTCATAAATTGACTGTAATGGAATTCCAACAAATTAAAATTCCGCATTTTTAAAGGAAATTATCACTTACAAATTCGAGACTAGAGAACAGTGAAATAAAATGAGGGGTTGGAGCCATCAACTGACGGGAAAAGCCAAAATCGAGAGGATCGATCGGCCGGGAATGGAATACCGTAAAAGGGAACAATAAAAAGGCTCGAGGCACATATTTTGTTATCTTTAGTCGAGTTTTCAGACATTTTTGGTGCAAATTGTCGTGTGTTTTAGGCCGTGCCACTGCCGCCAATTTTTGCTGCTTTCTGTGCCATGTGTCGGCCACGTGAAGCGCACAAGACGGCACGAGAGAACACAAATTGTTGCACAAACATTTCCTGTGCCATTCTTGTAGGCAGGCGGCACACGAAAAACAGCAACAAAGGCGCGGCAAATAATTGCACACGCAATGCGAGAGGCCAAAATTGGCCCATTTCCATTAGCAAAATTTTGCAACAACAAAAAATGCCACCTCCCCCCCCTCCCCCTCCGACCTTTCGCCTCCCGCGAATTTTAAGATATTTTTGTTATTCAAAAAAAAAATTTGAAAAATTTTTTTCATTAAATCAAAAAAAAATGATCCATTTTACAAAAAAGATTGGATATTTTCAATGTTTAGTCCATTTTCTCGGTTTGAATTTCCCTCTAAATTGCGTCGTCATTCACTTTTTGGGCTCACTCGGACCTTCGTTTGTGTCAAGCAGCCTGAAACAGACAAATCAAAAATGGGGGAACAAAATGCTTCCAGCAATCATCAATTCATCCTTACCCATCGCCGACGTCACTGTCACTGAAGTGAATGTGGATTTGATTCCACGGACGCCAACCTCCCCACTCAATTCCTCTTTTTTCCCATCCGTCCGTCTCTATTCCCCACACGGCCGCCTCCTTTTCCCACTTGGCCCATTTCTCTTCGTCGCGCTCAATTGGACACCGAACCAACAGCCAAACGTTTTGGACAAAGCGTCGCAACACCAATCGCTCCCCCGTCAAATTGTTCCTCAATTCAAATGGTGCAATGCCTAGCACAGGGCCAATAAAGGTGAGGAAAGACCAATTTTTGAAACAGATGATGAAGTTCACAGAAATGACTGCATTAACAAATGCCTAAATGGAATAAAGCAATTTAACTAGAGTAGGCCGGGACGTGACTGGTACTGAAGTCTCCAAGTTCGGACTGAATTTCCCACTTATAAAATCCCGGTTTTTTAAAATTTCAAATCGTTTTGTTGACCATTAGTCTTGGGTTTTTGGACCGGGATTTGATTAATTTTCCCATTTATAAAATCCCGGTTTTTTAATTTTCTCAATTCCGATCCGGTTTTTCCCAAAAATCCCGGTCCCGGCCTACTCTAAATTTAACCAGGGAATCCAATAAAACACATTTAAAAACTCACTAGTTTGAGTCCCTCCATTCTTTCCTTATATACGGCGGTGCATCCCAACACTTTCGGAAGTCCATCCCCGCAGGGAATGTGCAACCAGTTGACCAAAGACGCGTTGTCACGGTTATCGGGCGGGAACAGTGGGAAACAATCAAAGGCATGGATAAATCGGAGCTTTGCACAGTCGTCAAGAACGGTCGGAGAGAAACGGCGCAAATCGTCAAGATTGGAGGGCGTCAAAGAAATGCCGCAAATGTTGGCTTTAAACAAAGGCCAAATCCGGTGCCAAATGATTTCCCAGCGGATTCCGCCGTAGTTTATTTTGAAGCAAAGGTTGATCCCTTTCGAGTCGAAGACACGGCGAATGCTTTGGAGAAATTCAATGACACTTCGGTCGATGTACCTAAATATAAATACGAAGAAATAGAAAACAAACATTTGAGGAAAAGCCGGTTAAGGGCTTTCATCAGCCCCTTTATTACAACAATGACCTTATTTCAAGGCGTTCGAAGCCGATCACTTTGTTTGGAAACGGCTCCTCTGTCGGAATTGGCATACTATGCTCGATAATCCAACCATCGCATTTGACAATTTCAGCGCTCTCTCTGTCTTTTGCGCGACTAATTTCCAAAACACTCAACGACCATTCATTCCATTTGAAATGCGCGTCCACCAAACATTTGAATCGATAGCTGATCAGCGCAAATTTCAGTCCGAGCACAAAAGGCCCACAGAATTTGAAGATCCCGTACAAAACGTCGTCGCAAATAAAACTAAAAAGCAGGGGGTTGTGATATCTGCGGATTTTCCTCATTCTGTAGTTTTTGGAAAGGCCAATGAAGATTTTTTTTTTGGGAAAAATGGCAATTGCCCACACTTCAGTGCCAGCAATTGAAAGACCCCCCCCCCCCCCAAAAAAAAGTTAATCCAGAATCTCAAAAAAATTTATGATGGATTAGGCAATAGAAGTTGAAAAAAATGATAAAAATATTTTTAATAATAACAAAAAAAAATCGCTGTTGTCAATCCCGATTAATCCCGATCCCGGTTTTTGAAAAGTCAAAATCCCGATCCCGGCTTTCACGATCCCGGTCAATCCCGATCCCGGTTTTTACCAAAAATCCACTCTATTGTGAAGAATTTTGAGTTATTTTTCCAACAAAATAAGTTTTCGTTAATGAATGCGGCCCAGGATTTTTGAAAAAAAAGGCTTAGGCCTAAGCCTATTAATGTAAAAACGGATAACAAATACATAGATTGCATGATGTCAAATGATAAATCTGATGTCATATTCGTGATCAGCGACCTCGATAACCCCGGAGTACTTCTCAGAATTACATAAAGATTTTTTTTTTTAAATTCGGGGACCTATTTAAGACACATTACCATTTTTTGTTTAATAAAGATATTTTTTTACGATATGTTTCTTGACTTTTTATTTTAGAAGATTTAAGTTCAAAAATTTTTTCCTGCCAACCAGACTCAGTTGGCCCAGACTCAGATGGGCGGTTCCTAGAAAATGGTGAGGACATATTGTCTGACCAAACGCCGTCTGCCACTCGGTTTTTTCGTTGTTTAAACAATGAATTTCAGCGTGCATCGAAACGATTCTCTGTATTAATCTCTAACCACAGGCTTTGTCCGCCATTTGGCATAAGTGAGGCGAAGCGGGCCATTAGCGTCTGGCCACTAGCGTCTCAGGGACGTTTGGCAGCTCATAACTTTTTTCAAGACTGACCAATCTTTATAATCTTTATATCATTCGAAAGGCCCTAATAATACCAAGCTATTTATAAGCATTCGAAAAGCAATGGATAAAGTTCAACAAAGTTATGACCAGAAACCAATGAAAAAGTCCGATTTTTGCACTTTTTCATGTAGAACTTTTTAATAGTGCATCGAACCGGCTCGTAGCTGCTGACATATATCTTCTAATCATTTAGAGCTTTCGAATAAAGATTGGTCAGTCTTGAAAAAAGTTATGAGCTGCCAAACGTCCCTGAGACGCTAGTGGCCAGACGCTAATGACCCCTACTCTAAGTGAGGTACTAAATGATTTTTTAATGCTCTGAGCGGATTCTAAAAATTTTGAGATCACAATTACCGATACCGAAAAATACCGAAATTCCAAAAATTTTCTCGGTCGGTATTCGGTATCGGTATTTCGGTAAAATACCGATACCGAAAAATACCGAAATCTCAAAATTTTTCTCGGTCGGTATACCGAATCGGTAATACCGAAAAAAATACCGCGGTAATACCGAAAAATACCGCGGTAATACCGTACCGTGCCGAACACTAATTGAAATTATGTTGTTCAATAATCATTTATTATTACCGTATACCTAATTCAGGGCCAAAATTGCCGTTTATTTAAATAACAAAATTAAAATTTTAAAAAATTGGAGAAATATTCATACTAAAATTTTAAATGTGATTTTTTTTTTCTTTAATCATTTAATTATCCTGTAACTAAATTGATCAAGGGTATTTTTGAAAATTGTCGTTTTGGCTTTATCTTTGACAGCTTCTGACCAGTGTTTTCCCGGTTCCGGTGCCGGAACCGTGGCACCGCGAAAAATTCGGAACCGATTTTGGAACCGGTTCCCGGAACCGTCAAAATTCGGAATTGCTTTGGAACCGGAACCGCGGAACCGTCAGGAAAAATGGAACCGGGAAAACACTGCTTCTGACAGGGGACCCTAAATTTTGAATTTTATTTTTTTTAAAAACTTTTAGCCACCTTAAATCCATGCTTGAATTCGTCTTGTAGCATTTCCATCAAGTTCATTCTCTTATACGAATAAATTAAATGGACAAGAAGTTCATCGTTGGGAGTTCCCTAAAAATTGAAAAAGAATAAATTAAATTATAAAATAATAATTTTTATTGAATATATTTGCTTATAAAGCTGGTCCGAGGGTTTGTTTTTTAATCTTTCTTCATGCTGAACCGATTTGGTAGAACCCAATAAATACCAAATGAAGGTCTCCCATGTGTTAATGATTACAGGACTCCCATACGTACTTAAATGGTAAGTACAGTACTTGAAAACTGATCTTCTCGTACATCAAATTTAAAATTGTACTTATTTTCATTAATTTTTCAACGGTTTTTTTGTTGTAATTCAATGCTTTATTGACCTTAATGGCTTTTTGCATCAGCCTGAACAATACGCCGGAGGGCCCTTTCCGGACAAAACTCACAATGTCCATCAATGCATCAAATTTTTCACCACTGAACTCTGAATCCAAGGCTTTCTCAATTGAATTTCCAGTCAATTTTTGATACTAAAATTGAAAAGCTAATTTTTAACTTATTAATTTATTTAATAGTTTTTTAATTAAATAAAAATATATTAATTCAATTTTATATTAATTCAATAATTCAAAAAATGCCGCATCAAAAATGAAGCGAAGTTGTTGGACATTTTGACTGGCAAATATTTCGGTAAAAACTTCTTCATCAGTACCTAAGCGCTTTTCGCCCGCTTTGTATAATGTTACGGCATCCTTTAATATTATTTTTTAAATTAATAATTAAATCTGCTGAAAGATTAATTTCCGTCAGGTGCCAGCGTCGTTTAAGTTGGTTGAGTTGGCACCTCGACGTCGGGGTTGAAATTTTCGGGCGTCGGTGACGAAACCCCCGACAAAATTTTTGGGGTCGGAGTGCCAAAGTTGCTGATTATAATAATTGGTTTAAATATAAAAAAGTTATATTTTAAAATTGTCGGAAAAAAAAATTTAAATTTAATTTTTTTGTTTTTCCACCTTGTTGGCTTTTGTCCGATCAGTTTTATTGCTTTCATCCCGATCAGCCTTTAGCAGAGTGAACAACAAATTGTTATAGGAGCTAAATAAAGAACTACAAGCAAAAAAAGCCTATAAAAACTGAAAAAAAAAACCAAAAAAAAAACAACCAACAAAACCAAAATAATTAACAAAAACCCAAAACAACCACACTGATTAACTTTCATAAAGGTTTAAAAATTAAACGAAACTGAAGCCCCCAGGCACCAGATTTACCAAAAATAATCAAGATTAAAAAAAGAATTAATCTCATATGAAAAACTAAAAAAAATAATCAAGAACAGGAAAATAAAAAACTGCTAATAATTAAAAAATAACACCCGTGCCTCCCCCTGCAGGGGATCAAGCAGTAAGATCCTAAAAGCCCCAACCCCATAAGAAGTAAAAACCTTCTGGCCGTGGCCGCGGGTTTCACCCCGATCCCACTCTTTCTATGGGGCGCTACTATTTCCGCTACGGACCATTGAAGTCTAAAGAATCCAGAAAGACTTGCTCTGCCCAGCAACCTCCTCCCTCGAATTTCGTTTCTAAAAACAAAAATAAAAATTACAAAACCCCGAAAAAATCAAAATGTGACATAAAAAAAACACCTACTGAATAAAAACTATTTTCAACCACAGCGACCAAACTCAAAATAGCTAAACAAGGACAAAAATAGGTTTAAACTAAATAAAACAACAAACTTCTTCATACTGATCCGGCGTCTCCAAATCTTTTCGGGGGGCCTATAGCCTCAAAAGGCGAGCACGTTTTTAAGGAGGCCACCCCGTAAAGAGATGTTCGTCCCACGGAACGAAGAGAAAACTAAAACTGTTGGGTCTTTTCCTGGAAATCTAAACTATTACGAATTTCGAAGGAGGCCCCCCCCGACCTCCTATAATAAAATAAAAAAACTATAAACTATGTACATAAATCAAAAATTAATCTTGAAAGAATAAAAAAAGAAAAATCTGAAATTTAAATCCTGGAGAAATAAAAAAAAAAGAATTATTATAAAATAAATTAAGCTAGAAAGAAAAAAAGTGAAAAATTAAAATTTTTTTAATGCGAATTCAAAATATTTTAAAACTAATTGTTAGGCCAAACCTCGAGCAGAATGTCCTTGTTGTCTCGAAACTCCTAAAAGTTTTATTTTGCTTAGAGCCCGGACCGATCGAGATCTCGTCGAGATTTTTCAAGATCACAAATCGAGATTTTGAGCCAAAGTGGGGACCTTTTTGTTTTGCAAAATTCGTTATTTTTGGATAAATTTTTAACAAATTGCCCCGACGGCAACTATTGGCAGTGCCGACCCCTTCCCCCCAGTAGTAAAGCAAAATTGTCAAAAATTTGCATGTTTGACAATTGACTTTTTTGAAAAAAATTCTTTAAAAGCCTAAAATGCACCCCCCTAAGATTGACTTTTTTTCAAATTACCCCTCCCCCCCCCCCACTCTCCGAAAAAGGCTCAAGGCTCTAGATACGCCCTTGCCATATGATCCCTGTTTCTGATCGACAGTTAGTTTTCAACAACGACCCTTGATCAGTCGAATAGTATATGAGTATGACACTGATCTCTAATCACTTCCGTGCTTTCATCGTTATCGCATTTACAGTACTCCCATCCCATCCAAAACTTTTAAAAAATGGCTATCTTCTCAAATTGAAACGGAATATTTTCTGATAAAAGCCATTGAATCATTTGCTTGAGATATCCATTTTTTAATAGTTATCTATTTTATGCTCCAATTTTGCATGTTAAGTTAAGCCTTACGATTGAACAAGTCTCAAAAAGAAAAAAGTTATGGCCAAAACCCCACAAACTCTGGACCTTTAAACTTTATGCCCGTGTTTTGGCCGTCATTTCCGAATATGTCTGTCTGTGCGTTCATATTGTATTAAATCCCTTTAATCAAAACTTAATAAGATTTTGTTTTTAACGTTTTCATCACATTTTCAACTTTAAATTTTATCATTTTCGCCATTTAAACATTTTGAAAGCAATCTTAAAAGTTTTGGCACCGCTTTAATAAGTTTACAAACATTTTTATGTTGACTATTTTAATCAACAAATTTGTCCCCAATCCGTTCGTCCATATAGTGCTCATTTCTGTCATTTGGGGGACTTAACGGGGAACGCCGGTAGAGTGAAGCAGCGGGGGGACGGGGAATGAATGCCCCCCCCCCCCCCCTCGTGCACGGGGACAGAAGCGGTCCCCGCCGCCGGGCCGGAGGCCAAAGTGTGTGCCAATCGATAATTTGCCGTCGGAGCAGCAAGCGGCGCTGTTGCCCCCAAGGCTTAAGCTTCATCCCCCCAGGCGAAAGCACAGAGCGCCTTTTTATTCACCCCTCCCCCCCATTTCTCTTTCCATACACACACATCACATATATGGCCATTTTAAGGCCAACCCTATCCATTTCGCAAGAACTCAACAACAAAAAAAGAGGATTTTCGGATAATTTAAATGAAAATTTACAAAAAAAGAATCCATTTTTATTAGAAAATGTTTAAAAAGAATAGAATTGTGAATTTTAAACTTTGAAACAAATGGGCTCTAAAAACAACACAACATTTCCAACAAAAATTCACGCGAAAATTTTTCGAAAAAATTGATTTAATATTTGTGAATACATTTGTGTTCAAAAGTATTTCCTAATACAAAACAAAATTTCAAAAGTTTGAATCACAAAATATGCCCCCCCCCTCTTAGGGGACACATTCAAAATTTGCGCGTTTTTCCATACAATTTGAACACGAATTTTTGTCCAAATCAAGAACATATAAAATATATAAACATAAATATTCTCTGCTAATCCGCCAGCTTGCAAATCGATGATGGACCTATCGGGCAGCACCAGCATGGACAGCAGCCGAAATGTGCCGGACAAACCGGGCACTTCTGCTGGTGGTGGCAGCGACGCGCTCTCCAGCACAAGGCAGCCCAGCTTGATCTCCTCCCTATGGTATATTAAAAAATGATCGTAGAGGAAATTTGTGACGAATTTTATGTGATCGGTGAAATTCCCGGGGGGCTTGCTGGGCTCGATTAAATCCCTCAGCAGGTCCTCACAATAGGAGTTTTTGTGAACAAATTTTTGGATTATGGCCGCACCTGATTGGTGGAAGAAAATGTGACCAATAACAATTGATCGATCACTTCAAATGCTTCAAAAGTGATTTGGTCTGCCAACCAAAAATTGCTTTTTGGATCAGACAGCTCTGGTTCACCTCTATTGTTTGGAAAAATTTCACTCTTTTTTTGGTCATTTTATTTCTTTTTTAGACAATAAAATTGTTTTTTTTGTTGCATTTTTTTGTATATACTTACACAAACACAATTTAACCCAATTTCAGGTCCATCCAAGTACAGGTTGGTTGGTGTGGATTAAAATAAAATGATGGATTTTCGGGTTTTTTGTTTTAAAGTATTTTCCTCAAACTTAATTTGTCGGAATTTTAGCATGAAGGTTCCACCTCGGACTTCCCGATGGAGTCCCCGAAGGGATCGTTGCCTGAAATTGCGCAGGCGTCCTCCTGTTGCCATTTCCAATCGCCCCAGGGGCCAGCAGTGGCGGCTGGCGCCAGTTGCGCATCGCATCAGCTGATCAGTGCCGGAGGCGCTGCTTCTGATCACCTTCACCATCATCAGCAACCGATCGGAGCTTTCGCTGATGATCACCCGTTGCTTTTAATGCAGCAGCAACAGCAGCAGACGGTGTCCTCCGCTGCTGGCGCTGCGGGCGGTGGCTCCGGTTTCCACATGCCTTACGGCAACAACCCGTTGCGACCCGTCAAATCGCTTTCAGGTTCAATCGATCGCATCCCCCCCCCCGGGGGCAACAAAAGTCAGACAAACACACCGCCAGGGATGTCAGCTAACGAACTCAAAATAAATTCCGGAATTCCGAGCCCAAAAAGTGCGGGAGATTGGAAATTTACGACTTTTTAGTTGGTATTTTCCTTTTTTGACCAATTTTGGAAAATGCTTTCATATTTTGGCTCTTTTTTGAACTAAAAATTCTTTAACAAAAATGTAATAAAACAAAACTTGAGAATTTTGTAGTCATTCTTTTTGATCATTTTGGTGCATATAAATTACCAACCCTAATGATGACGCGGTAATGAAAGCCGAGCCGAAATTTTTTGAATTTAAAATTTCGGACCCCCCCCCCCCCCTAATTCGGCGCCGGGTATTTGGCGCGATCATTCATAACTTAGTCATTATGGAAAGCAAAATCAAACAAAATCAAAACTTTTTGACTTTGTTTAACTAATTTTTATAAAATGCTCCAAAACAATTTAGGTAAGTCCATATTTTGCGATTGGCTAATATTTTGGCAGTTTTTAGTCAAATTTTGCAATTGTTAGTCCATATAAATGCCAACCCTAATAGCAAGTAATAACGACGGGCTTTGGACTTTTGACAAACTTTAGTCAACACAGAGAGGGGAGGAGGGCGGTAGGGGGCACCTTTTCGCCGAAATTTTGAAACACTTCGTTCAGATCTGAGCTCATTGACTGCTGGCCAAATGTGCCATGCCATGGCCTCAATGTGCCCCTACCCGTGCGATGGCCATAACAACAACAACCAGCAGCAATGCGCAATGAATTCCAGCAACAGACGGCTGACCGAAACGGGCATTTTCTTTGGCGGCGGAGTCACAAAACAGCAACGCGACTCGCAGGTAGGGGACACAAAATTGGCACAAAAATGTTGTGCCATTAAAGCGCACCAATCCGGCTTCTCCATTTTGTTCTTATTAAATGCGAGCGGAAAGGCGCCAATGCCAAAAATTCAAACAAATAAAAACAATTTTAAATTGCGCAGATTTGCGATTGGCTCCAATCGGCGATGTTGGCCATGCGAGTGGGCGAGGGCGGCACCGGCGGCGTTGCCAGCGGCAGCGAAAGTCCGCCGGAGGGCGCCGCCGCCGCGTTTGGCCAGCCGAGGCCCGCGGCGCAAGGCGGCGGCGGCGAAGCGGATCAGTGAAAAAAGAGCGCCGTTCGCAACGAATTAGCGGGACGTGAAAATCGCGCGGAGTTTTCCCCAAAAAAATAAAAAGTTTTTGTTCAGTGATTGTAGAGAAAGCGTTGGACAAAACCGTGACGGATTTTGGGCTAACTCCGATAGCGCAATTGCACAAAAGCTTCTTCATTTAAACCCCGAATTTATGGGGGAAACGGGGGATTTTCTCCCAATTACCGGTCAGCCAAAAGGCAAAAACGCGGAATTTTGGTCCACAAAAAGTTTTGATTCCCCCCCCCCCCCACTCCCCCCGAAGTTCTGTCCAACTTTGGTAATTTTTTTAGAAAACTCAATAAACACAGCACAAGGCAACAGTCGACACACATTTAGACATTACATATAATTTTAATTTACCTAATTAATTTTGTATCAATTTTCTGATAAATGAAATTAATCGGAGAATATTTGAATAATTTATCATTTTTTTTCAAAAGATCTCTTTTTGTTTTCTGATTTAATTAATATTTATGTAATGAAAGAGCTCTCGCTGTTTTTAATAAATCGTTTGCTTAATTTGATGCGGGAGGCCGTTTTTTTAAAAAAAAATGGCGTTTTGCTTTTTAAAATTGGCAACGGTTTTATGGGGAATTTGCGGGTTTTTTTGGCCTTATACCCCCTTTCTGTTTTACCCTTATTAAGCAGCCAAGATTGCCAATAAAAATCTGAAAAAGTACATCAACACAAAAAAAAAGATTTTAAGGCTCAACTAAAGTACATTTACTAAGAATAAAAACCAAAAATATATCCCTACAAATCAAAAAAAAAAATGCACCTCTAATAAAAGTCGTCGATCTTTTGTGGGTGCATTTTTCGGCTTTTATTGCATTTTCTTAACGGCATTATTAAAAAATGCCAAGCAAAACGCGTAGAAAACCCGTGTGGGCCCAAAAAGCACGGGTTACGGGCCCTGACCCGCCCGTGTCCAATCATTTGTAAGTTAAATTATGAAAAAAATTAAAAAATGGACAAATTTATGTGCATATTATTGATCATAAAATAGACATATTGTGAAGTGTTTATGTTGTATTTATTATTATATGCGTAATTGCACCAGCATTCAAAATTCACTATGTTTACAATGTGTGAGTGTTCAAAGGGATTTTTGCTGTAACATTGTTGGCATACTGTGAAACCCATTACGGTACGATCAACAGTCGGTGTGTTCAAAGAGATTTCTGCTGTAACATTGTTGGCATACTGTATTGATGATGAGGGTGGGGGAGGGAAGGAACCCATTACAGTACGATCAACAGTGTGCGAGTGTTCAAAGAGATTTCTGCTGTAGCATTGTTGGCATACTGTGGAACCCATTACGGTACGATCAACAGTGTGAAGGCGGAGGGTGTTCTCTCTGCCTGCCCACAAAATGCTACGACGCCGGAGGGTTCGAGCTGGGCGGCGGAGGGGGCGTGCCCGGCGACAGTGCCGCTTTTGTCGACTGCGGTGGATGCCCTACGGCGGGGAACGGCACACTCTCGACGAGCGTCTCCTCGCTCGCCGTTTTTCTCGAAGGGTTCGCCTGAGTTTCCTAGAAATAATAACACTAAATTTTCAAAACATTTAGGCAGCGATTTTAAAGTAAAATTTGCCAAAAATGCTGAAAGCTTTTGGGTTTTTCCAATCTGAAATGGCATTTTTCAAAATTTGTTGCTTTCTTAGAAATTTTTCTTAAACAAAAAACGTGGACTTAATTTTATAAATGAAAAATTCTAATTAAATTTCCAAAAATATCAGAACATTGAAACAATTTTAAATTTTGGCATTTTGTTTGGCCATATGTGTTGCTTGCTGTAGCTACCTTTAGCCTCTGCTTCAAAGTTTGAATTTCGCGCTCCTGATCCTGAAGCACTTGCAGCATTGCCTGAACGATTAAAAATTACAGTAATAATTCAAATTTTCTTTCTTTAACCCCCCCCCCCCCCACCTTTAGGTGGTTCATCAGTGGAGCTGCTACCTAAAAAATGGTTTAAATATTTAAAATGTTCAGTGTTAAGCAGCCAAAAACACGCAACCGATGTGAGTTTGTAGCAGGGCACGGACGGCAACATCAGCTCGTCCTCGTTGTCCAGCAACGGCTTCGCATTGGGGTCCTCGGACGGCTTCACAACCATGCCCTAATAAAATTTTATTGCAAAAAAATTTCTGATATTTCAAAATTTACAAATTCGATGCCCCTCCCCACTTAGACCGGGTTAATCACCCCCATTGACCATCAATGCTCTCTAAATTCTAAGAAATCCAATTTTTTTCTTGTTTTTTGCCTCCATCTTTCGATGATTGACGACTGAAAACAGACTTTGTTAATGCACTCCAACAGCCGGTTGCCCTGCACAATGGCGGACATTGCCAATTCCTTGGCATTCCGTTGCTTCAAATCAAACACCGCCAGGCCGGTCATCTGATCGGCCATCCGATCAAGCAGCGCCGAAATGCCACCACCGCCCTTAGCAATTTATTTGTTAGGGGGGTCAGCAGCAGTTTTTGCGTGTAGACGGGAGCCGTTCTCGACAAATAGAGGAATTGGAGGCTTCACCAAAATTTTGATCCCACCAAAACTTTCGGAGCTTTCAAAATACGGAAAGCATTTCCCGGGGCTTAAAAAAGGAGAATTCCCTCTGTCGCGGCTTACTCACTTCTCTGTTGTTGTCATCGTCGTCGTCGATGGTTGTCGCGGCGGCTCTGTCATTCAAAAGTTCCGCCAAAATTTGGTGCTTTTCCGCCAAAGAGGCAAAAATCATTCGATCATTTTTGCGCAACCGCTCCGCCATGCTCAGCACCGGCTGCGCGTTGTCCATCACGGTCGGCTGTTGGATGACAATTTCATTCTGAAAGACGGGGGGCGGGATTAAGAAAAAGTTGAAAAAACACAATGTTTTTTGATTTTTTTGCTATAAATAAAAATAGGTAACATAAATTCCTTAATCCGGACATTGTTGTAAACCCATAACATCACAAATTAAGTCCCTAAACTAGAGACCGGACGGGATCGGAATCCCGCGGGATTGGTCGTTGATCCTTCTTTTCTTAACAAAATTGACCTTTCAAAATATTTACCCTCCCATCCTTAAAAAGCTCAAAGTTTAAAAAAATTTTCGACAGCCAGCGCCTCAGGCAATTTAAAAATTTTTTTCGATCCCAAAAATCACGCAGGAATTCCGAAGTTTTTTTCGAAATATGAACGATTTTTCACATGATTTTACTGACCGCGTTGACAAGGGACGGATGCGTGAGCACATGCACTTGGTCCAAGCTTGAGCTGCTCAGCTGCTGCAGCGACCCGTCCTCACTGCTTTTGGTAGTCAACGGCGTCAATCGGCCCGCGCCCGCCGGATGTGCCATCACCGTCGGCAACGTGCCGTCCAGGAACAGCTCGGCCGGCACGGGCGACAGTCGCGAGACGGACGCCTGGTTGTCGATCAACCGAAACCAGCTTAGAAACAACATTTTGATCAAAAATATTGAGAATTTTTGGCTGATTTCTGAAGTCTGTCTGGGATGTCGAGACTGATCAAAAGGCCGGGATTTTATGTTCGGGGTTGTTGGTGATCCTCTCGTAATGTCCCGCTTTCTCAAACCAACGTTTTGCGCTCCGTTGCCGTCTGCGTGACCAGCTCGAACATGCGCAAGTCGCACTTGTAGAGCAAGTTGAAGGCCCGCTTTTCGCCAACCTTTTCCTCCACCTCCACCGATGCCAATCGCATGATCGGAATGCATCCGGCCTGCAATAACAAAATCCAAACAATTATTCACAATCCACTCACTCATACACCAAACAAACAAACATACTCCCCCCCCCCCCTTTATTGTCTAATCAGGGTGCCATTTTTCCCTGGAAACCCGGCATTTGCCGGGCTTTTAAAGTTGCCGGGTTTTAGGGGGTCCATGCCGGGTTTTTGGACGGTTTTAATTTTGCCGGGTTTGAGTTTTTCCGATGTCATCCCCGGGTATTTACGCCCGTCCACCCTCGGGCCGGAGCTATGAACTGGACATCAACTTCAAATTACACATATAAACATGCCCTCGCCCACCTCGTGGATTTTCAGCTGTAAATTTGACTGTCCGCCACCGCCACTGCCGCCCGTCTCCGCCTTGGTGAGGAAAACCAGCAGATGTTCCAGCAGCACAACGTGCAGGTCCACGGTCTTGCCGCGCGCTTGCCGCCACACCAGCGGACCCTCGTAGATCAGTTTGTGCCTTCAGGGGGGGGGGGAATTTTTTTAAAATAATCAAAGGCTCGGTCGGGATCTCGAATTCAAGAAAATCCCAACGGATCCCGATCCCGTCCAATCGCTAACTCACATTCGAAAGTCGAACTTCTGAAAGAAGCCGCCCTTTTCAACAGCCGAAAAGTCCAACTTCTTTTGCAGCTCCTCCATTCGTCGCACATTGTCCGCATTTCGTTTTGCACTGAATGTTTTGCCATCAAAAAAGTTGAGCAAATTTGATTAATTTAAAAATTTTTGGATACTTTTTGTTCTGATCCGACAGAAATTTTTGGGCCTTCAACATTTGAATATTTAAGAAAAAACTGCAAGTACTGCTTGCTATACATGCTCGGATGCCCACCTGTTCACCTCCGACACAATGTTCTTCGCCCCTTGGATGCCGCTCAGCAACTTCAATCAAAAAAGATTAATTAAATTATACAATAACTTTTGAGTTTCAAACTTCTTTCTGATCTGTCAAATTGAATAAGTTTTAATAGGACAATAGGTAATGTCACCACCTTAACAAAAAATGTGAAAAACTCAAAAAAGCCAATTTTGGGAGGTTTTCTGGCCATTAGTTTTTGGGGTTTCTGAATGTTAGCTTACGACTGGTTTAATTTAAAGAACAATGTAATATAGTTTAAATTGGCGAGTCGGATCGGAGCCCCCCCCCCACTTCTCAAAAGTTGTTTGTTTTTTTGTTTAAAATTTTTAATAACGCGAAGGTGCACAAAATTGACGCCAAAAAATGTAATTAGCCGGTAACCAAACGGGCATCCGGTTGGGTGCCATTTTACAAACCGGTTCCACCGGAGGAACCGGATATTAGCCGCTCTTGTACAAAGCAATCCTATTTCTTGGCAGTCAGCCAAACCAGAGGGAATTGATGATCAGTACAATTAATCAATAACCTTTTGCAGTTCATCGCTCGGGTCCGGCGTGTATTTGGCGACTGTCTCCAGTAACTGTTTAACAAAAATTAATTTAATTCCCCGAGTCGGCAATGTTTTTGCTCTCCCAAAGCAATGTTGGGCTTTTCAAGGGTTCAAACTTCGAAGTGCCAAATATTGCTATCGTTTAATTATTTTAATTATTTTTATGTATGGCATAAATGATTAATCCCTTAAAAGTAAAAGTTTTGAATTTGAATTGCCTCACCAGCGGATATTTGACAAGCCGCTGCATTTCCACCGGAATCATGTCCTTCAGCTGCAGTTTCCTGCACAACGGGTTGTTCTCGGCATCGGCCAGAAACTGCGAGAACGGGTCGTCCTTGGCGCGGTTGTACCTGAAACTTTTTATTTTAAAATTAAATTTGTTTTTTGAGAGTCCCCCTCCGGGGATGTAAGTAACTGTGCCGGATGCCAAAGAAAAAAATTCACGAAAACCGGTAGATGGAATTCCGCGGTCCAGAAGTTGGAATTCAGAGAGTTTCCATTTTAAACCCCCCGGAAATCTATAAATTTCCCCTAGAATTTGTGCCAGTGCCATATTTTGCTGGCACATTTTGGCATTTTTACCTGTGTCTGAGCGCGTCGAGCGCGTGCTTGCTGGTTTTGGCAGAACAGTGCCACGGTGGCCTTGAACTTGGCCCCGCATTGGCCACTGAACAGCTCCTCAACAGGCGCGCCCAGGTCGCCGTACAGCCCGTTTGGGCGCCGCAAGCGCTTCATTTTCTGGCACATTTCCGCGTGCACTGTAAGGGATTCAAAAACATGAGTTTGAGTACTGTATTTTGTAAATATTTGAACACTGTACATTTTAACAATTCGTCCAGATTGCCAAACAGCAGCTTCACCAAGTGAGGGGAGGCAACGCGTTGGAGCACCATGGGCCGATAGAACACTTTGTAGAGCACCTTCAGACGCAGCACATGTGTGCGTTCCGAAATTGAAACAACAATAAATACCGTATCCTTTTCATAGCCTTAGGCTACGGTAGAAAAAATTTCAGAAACGGGCCACGTTAACAGAAAAACATAAATTATGGAATCCCAAGGCACCGGTAACAGTGAAAAGCGTTTACCGGTTTGATACAGTTCGTTGACCACTTCCTGGCGCTTCTTCTCTTTGGGCTTCAAATGCTTGAGAATCTCCCAGCTGACCAACGACTCGAGACTCGGGATTTCCGTGTCAACCTTGGCTTGGGGTTTGTTGAGATTTGCCAACAAATTTGTCGATTTAATAATGTAAAGAAAGAAATCCACGGAACTCGAAATTATTTACCAGGACCAAAATGCACCCCCGGGGGGTTTTGACGGGAAACGGGTGGGGGGGGGGAGTCGGAAAGTTACGGGGCTTTGCCATTTTCCCCAAAAAAGCACCTCCAAATCGCTGCCCCAGTCCAGGTCGAACTTCTCCACCAAGTCCACCAGACGTCGCTCCTCCTCTTCAGCGTTCAGTTCAACACACGAGGACGAGCTGGTGCCGGCCAGACATGAATGGGGCGACTGCACAAATTTGAAAATGCTCGTCGTTTTTTTGTGTCAAATTTGAATTTCAAAAATCGGAAGATTTTGGCGCCGCTTAACTTAAATTTGCGGCAAAATGTTACACTCGCGTGTGACTTTTGGCAAATTACCGCCACACAATTTGTTTCGCGCCGCAATTTTCTGACGCCATTAAATCATTTTCCAATTTCAAAAAATTTAAATTTTGCGCGCCAAATTTGGACCCCTCAATTTAAAAAGCATTCAATTAAATTTGAAGGAATTTCGTCGCTTCCACCGAATTTGAATAATAACCACCGACCGACCTGCGCAATGTCGCCGGCTGAGCAGGCCTTTAGCGCCTGCCGCTGTTGGAATGGCGAGTTGGGAAATTCCGCCACTGCTATCCGCCGCCCCCAAACTGCCCCCCGGGCCCCGCTTCAAAGAACTGCCGCCGCCGCTGCCGCCGCCGCCGCCATGCTCGGCCTCAAAAATTGGGTAAATTTGGACAATTTTTAAGATTTTGAATATAATTTAGAATAAATGTGTAAAAAATTATTTGTACCTTTTTTATGCTTTGAGATCGTGTTGGCACTGCCGATGCCGCCGCCGCCGGCGTCGTTGTTGTTGATGCCGTAGTCACAACGGGTGCCGAGCTGCTGCTCGCTTGGGTGCAAATGCCCGAATCCATCGATGTGATCGGTTGCACCACTTTTGCATGGGCCTCAGGCTAATTTTCATGAAATATAATTGCCGTTTCAAAATTCATCGAAGGATAAAATTGATCGAGCATTAAAATTTAAAAAATTCGATCAAAAAACGCCGTGCCCACCGACCGTTCTGTGCGTCTTTGTCGCCGGTTGTGTTGCGGCACTGTCCGGTGCCACGGAGGGCGGCACGTCGGGCGGGGCGATTCGTTCAAAACGGGTGCTGAACACGGGCGGGGGCAACATCGCTGTCTAAAAAGTAATGACCAATTGATCAGAGTTATCGATGTTTTCGAGATCTGATCGACTAAAATAACCTGATCGGGCTTATGGCATCATTTTTAGGATGCCTCGATCCCGAGTTTTTTTTGTTGAGTTATTTCGTGATCAAGAATTTTTGTGGGCAAAAGGAATCTAATCGAGATTTTCAAAATCTCTAAAACCAAGATATTCTTGAAAAATCAGCGTCAAGCACTGAAACACTATTTATTTTGTCGAATTTAAAACCCGACTTCGAACACGCCCCTGATTGGCACCAGGGATGTGCTCTGGTCGCCTTTTTAAAAACCAGAAAACAGAAATCTGATGCCCAAAATGACCAGAAATTCGGATAAATTATAAATCAGAACAGAAATTTCTAAAAAATTCGAAAAACAGTTTTTTTCTAAATCCCAAATTTTGATTGCAAATCTTAAAAAACTGAACTTTTTAAAATTTTCTCAGCGCCACCCAGGGCCGTAGCCAAAAAATTTCGGGAGGGGAGGGGGAGCGGGACAAGGCAAAAAAGTCGATTTTTATGGGGTGTATTTTTCGTTTTTGTTTTTCTTAAAGAATTTTCAAGAAGATAAATTTTCTCAAAAAGTACAAATTAGGGATTAAATTTTTGTGTTCTACCGAGACCAGTGCCTTCGGGGGGGGGGGGGGGGGGGAGGGGGCTAAACTGATTTTTTTCTCTAAAAACCAGAAATCAGAATTCTGGCGCCCCTTTTAAAAATCAGAAACCAGAATTTTCTGGTGCCGAAAACGGCCAGAAATTCTGATAAATCAGAAACAGAGCACATCCCTAATTGGCGCACAACAAAGATGTAACCGCCGGGTTTCGGACATTTTTTTGGATCCGGTTACATCCATGGCACACAACACAAATGTCGTACCGACGAGGGCGGTGACGAGCTGGAGTCCAGACTTTCCATTTTTGGCTGATGCATTTTGGCGGGTGAAATGGTGCCGATCATTTGCTGGTGTTGGGGCGCATGGTGATGGTGATCGGCATCGATCATCATTTCGTGCTCATACGGCGGGATCAGATCATTGCCGTGCTTGTCAATGCTTGAGCCCTCCTTGGAGCCTGCCTTCTACAACAAAAATGTTGGGGAAAAATTTAATAGTTCTTGGGGTTGCTGAATCGTGGTCTTGATCCACCAGTTGAATGCGTGTCGTGATCTGGCCAAACTATGTGGATCATTCAGAAATGATTCGGATCAGACCGTTGACAATCGGAAACGATTTGGATCAGATCATTGATTCGATCGAATTTGGATCAGATCACGTTGAGGTCGATATGATTTAGGTCAGATCACCACAAATTCGAACTGCCCGAATTTGGCGGGTTGACTGACCATGTCAAGTGCGGTCGAGTGCACTGAGCGGCCCAGCGGCGGCGTAAGCGACAAAGACGACTTTGGACTGCTGCGCTTGGGACGCTGCTGTTTCGGGAAGTTCAGAATGGACACGGAGTACACGGAGTCGTGGCCGCCCAACGACT
Source organism: Globodera pallida (assembly GCA_020449905.1). Taxonomy (NCBI): domain Eukaryota; kingdom Metazoa; phylum Nematoda; class Chromadorea; order Rhabditida; family Heteroderidae; genus Globodera; species Globodera pallida. The sequence goes on along the minus strand of JAIXHY010000007.1, from coordinate 2,920,466 downwards.
GCGCATACGTGGACACCGACTCGCCGACGCCCTTATAATGCACTGAAAAAAAGGAAAATATTTTGACTAATAAGATGATTCAAAAGATCGGAGTTTAAAGTTGTTAATGCCCTCCCCCGTAGGCACTTTTAGGGTGCAACGATGTCGAACAACCGATCGGCTGATCAGACGAATGGACTTTCCGATCGACTAATCAGCACATCTGATCAGTTGTTGTTCCAGTAGTACCGTACCTCCTGCTGCCGTTGTGGCACCGCCGGCGTGCTTCAGCCGTGTCGTCGAGGACGGATGCAACGGCGCGTTGACGGTGTTCAGCAGTGAGAGGGTGGAGACGGAGGCGGACGGTTGGCGTTGATGGTGGTGGTGGTGCAGCCCGGTTTTGGCCTTCTGCTGCTGCGTTGGCCAACAGTGGTCGGTCTACGCAAAGTTTTTATACATTTTAAATATTTTTGGGAGCCATAACGATTAGGAAAAAATGCGGAATTTCGAAAACTTTATATTTATCGTTTCCTGACATTCTGTTTTGTATACATATAATGGATTTTTCTCTTTTAAAAATAACTTTCAAAGAAATTAATCATTGCTTTAGGGAAACCCTTAAATTTTGAAAGAAAATTCTGTGCTTTGTTGGCATTTTCTATCCATGCTTGAATGCCGAGACAAAAAAAAAATGCCAAAAACTTTTCTCGGCGATCGAAAGTCTCGAGAGGAATAAGAAATTGGCAACTTACCAATTGTGAAGTGCAATTCTTGTGCACCACCACGTCACAATCTGTGAAGAGACATTGTTATCATTCGATTGGCCCCCGCGGGAGTGCCAATGCCACAAAATGCAATCCAAAACGCCCCCGAGGGCGGCGGGGAGTGCAAAATGTTCGACAATGATGGATTGATGGGCATTTGGGCTGTTGGATGGTCTCGAAAATGCAAAAATCCGACAACGGGATTTGCCCCCGGGGAATTTTGTCCGGCAAAAAATATTGGCAAAATCGCGCCTGAGGGGGAAATAAGAGCAATTTTTCTTCTGTGGACAATATTTTTCGGATAAATTTTTGTCAAACAAAAATTGTTTTTTCCCACTGAAATGTTTACCCCCCCCCCGTGTTTCATTTAAGAACTTGCAATTTTTGCTGTGTTATTGAAAATGTGCCAAAGAGATTTTGCCCTCCCCCGGGGGGGGGGGGCAATTTATGAAATGAATTCTTTTTTTGTAATTTGTGCCTTCTTTTTTTGCGAATTGGCCAAAAGTCACGCGCACGCAGCACAACACTCACTTTGGCAGAAATAGGCCTGCGGGTTGACGCCCCACACTGCTTCTCGGCTGAAATTTGAACCAAAATTAAGCAAAAAAACGCCAGCAAATTTTGAAATAAGTTTTTAAAGGTTATTGTTAAGACCAAGCTAAACAATTAGAGAATTCTTGAAAAAGGCCATAAACTATGAAAAACTCCGATTTTGGGTCTTTTTCACATATTTAAAACGAATTGAACTGTTTGGCTTTTTTCAAATGATTCTTCTCATTTAACGAATATTTTACAAATTATCGTGGCCGGTTTATTATTGTGTCTTGAAAATTTGACAAAAAAAACTTTTTGGAATACTGAAAATTCCCCCCCCCCCTTTTATTTTTAAACTGACCATTGGTAGCAGTGGACAGTGAGCAGCACCGGCTGAAGAAGGAACTGAAAATGGATGCGAATGATTTGTGGGGGGCTGTGTAACATTTTGTGAGGACTTGGTGGTCTTTAAGCTGGAACTTTTGCTTGGCGGACGATGCTAACATTTTGAACATGGACGTGCCGGCGCCCGAATGTTTGGAGGTCGGCATCAAAAAGGTGGGGCACTTGTCCAACAACTTCTGCAGCGAGTAAATGCAATTGGTTGCGATTATTAAATCAAAAAGCGCCGCGGGGGCTTAGAGAGCGCTTCCGATGCCCGAAAGGATTCGAATAGTCAATTAGAAACAAACTACAAACAAAAAAAGACTATTAAACTTTCACAAATTTAACAAAATTTTGTTGTAACAAATAAATAAAAGAAAGTAAAGTAAATAAAATAATTGATGCAAAAATTGATCAATTTGTGTATAATAATAATAATTTTCGTCGCGAAGAAATAAAACAATTAATTTATCGTCACAGAACATTAAATAACTAACCAATTAACCGCCCCCCCCCTCTCCCCTAAAAAAGCACATCAAAATTAATTAGGAGAAAACTATAAAGCACACAACAAACAACACATTCCACGGATCCCCCCCTCCCCCCCCCCCCCCAATAAATAAATAAATAGGTAATTATAAATAAATAATTATCCACGGATTTTTGTTGTTTGCTATGCAAAAATAAATAAACTCGCCTCCAGGGATGAATTGCTCGTCCGCAAGCAGAAGACGACCTGAAGCAACAAAAAAATTAGAAGTGATTTTTGTGAATTTTTGTCTTTTTTATTTTATTTTACCCCACCCCACCCTCCCCCCCTCCTAAAAATCGTTATTTTTTATTTTTGAAGATAATTGAGGTCAAGAAACATGAATATTTTGACCTCCGCTTTTTCAAATTTCGAATAAACATTAAACAAAAATGGAATTGGCATTAATAGTGTTTGTTATTTTGTGCCTTTTTAATTCATAAAGGCCTAAAAATGAGCTTGCATTACCCCCAGCCAATTTGGTTTTTTGTTCAAATTCGGGTTAAACATTCAAAATTCGACAAATAAAAATCCTTTTTTCACAAAATGTCATTTTTATTACCCGAGAAAAGGGGGAAATTCACTTGCCTTTATCAGCGTCGCAATGGACATGATCAGCGCAAGTGTTCGGCGCTCGATATTCTCAAAGTCCGGAATGCAAGCTGAAACTTTCGCAAAAAAACGTTTTTTTCTGTAACAAAACATGCCCCCCTTAACCCTCCCAACCTGACAACCCTCCCAACCTGCACAACCCTCCCACCTGCACAACCCTCCCAACCTGCCCAACCTGCACAACCCTCCCAACCTGCCCAACCTGCACAACCTGCCCAACCTGCACAACCCAACCCAACAAACCGAAGGGGGCGGAGGTCGATGATTTGGCCAAGTTTTGCAATGTCTTGAACAACAGTCGACCGGCCAGTCTCAGTTCAGCACCGCGGTCTGCACGAGAGGTCAGCGAGTCGAGCAGCACGGAGTCGACACCGTCCACCGGTTCTGGAGAGACAGGCGTAGGGAAAAAATACAGAAGAATCCGGGTCGGGATCCCGACAAATCCCAAAGATTTTTTGGTAATTGAGCTCAAATTGCCTGAGGCAGCGTCGAGAAGCGCAGTTAAATTTGTTAAGAAATTAACGAGAAATTCCGCGGGATTGAAGAATGCTCGGTCGGGATCTCGAATTCCAATCCCGCGGCATCCCGACGCAATCCCGATCCCGTCCCGGTCTCTAGTCAAGTTCAAGCAGGGCCTACCGAAGGGTTGGCCCCTCCGGCGAAAGTCGGCCAATTGTTCGTTGATTTGGCTGACTGCGCGAGTTCGGGTCGAAATGAACAATTTGCGCAACTGATCAGTGCCCTCCGGCGGCTGCTGAGAGCCGCAGATTGTGCGCAATACTTTGTCAATGATTTGGATGTCGCGTTGCGCAATGTTTGGCAGTTGAAGCGGCGCGCCGGGGATCAGAAAGGTGGAGAAGATCTGGCAAAGTGATTGGGGGAAACAAATCGAAAATACTCTGACCAAGCAGTGATCTGTTGATCAGAAAATTGCAAATCTTGAAAGCGTGAGTCTGAAACCGTGGCTAAATCTGGACTAACTCTAAAGCAGTGATCAGATTTGGTCATTTTGGACAGAAATAAAATCGCAAACAAAAAGCTAATCCTTATCAGAAAAATCTGATCAGATTAGGATAAAGCCCAGAGCTAAACAATCTCAGATCGGAAAAGCAATGCTTGGATTGGAAAAAATGTCAAATAAAAAGCAGTTTAATATAATTTTCTAAATTTGGTTGAAGAGTAAATACGAAAAACAGACAAAACCGACCTTCATAGGCAAATCGGCGCTGGTCCTTCACACTGCTGGAGGGAAACGCGTCAGTGATCAGATAAAAGAGCTGAAAACCGGTGGGAGGGGAGGGGGGGGGGGGGGTTCAGAATTTTTTTTGGATTTTTTTGTTGAAATTTACGAGGCTTCCCGGGTTCGGCGTGTTCATCAGATGGGTGAGAAAGATGGCCAATGCGGCCGGATGGCTCTTCAGCTCTTGAAGGTTCGAAAATGGGCCCACCGGGTCCTGGAAATGTAACCAAAATTTAATTTTCTTTTTTATAATCAGTTCATTTTATTAATAATAATTTTTTAAATTATGAATAAATTTAGCAACGTAAATCATGAACTTTAATATTTATATTCTAAATTATTTACATCGTTGGAGCCCAAGTCGCTGTTGCGTCCCTCGTCCTCTTCCTCCTGAGCCTCCTCCAATTCGTCGCCCATCAGCAACAGATCCGCCGCCGTCGTCGTCTGTTGCTGCTGCTGCTGGTGAATGTAATGCATGCCGCCCGTCTCCACCTAATCAAAATTTGACTTTTTAATTTGCGAATTTTTCAAAATTTCTAACTCTCTGTCTAAAGCTTAACAAATTCATGGTTGCAACTCCATCTGTGCGCGAAAACTTCGTTAATTTAATTTAATTTTTTTGTTGTTGTAATTATTTTGCTAAATAAAAATCGACAAAAATGTCTATGTTTGCTGAGAACACAGTGCTGTTGTTCTTTTTTATTATGTATTACTCAATTTATACATAATTTAATGGACGACACCCAACCCGCTCGCTGCACCTGTGCCAACGCGCTACATTTTTCCAAACATTTTTCGTTTTAACTTTTTTCAAAGCCAACCAAATCAAGCATTTTTTGATATCATTCGTAAGCTTACAATGAGTAGAAAGCAATCAACAAGCAAAAGCTAAACGATTGGACAGCCGAAAAAAAGTTATTGCCAGAAAAGTGAAAATGTTGAAGGGTTTCTGTCTTTTTTCTATGCTTCCAAATTGCTTAGCTTTGTACTTATTTAAGCCTACAAATTGGTTGGCTTTGATAGCGAATTAGGGAAAATAGCATTTTAAGCCCTTTCTTTGGCTTACCCAACTTCGAATTGGCTCAACTTTTGCTGCCACGACCGGCCGCCGTCGCAGCGGACTTTGGCGGTGCGACGCGCATGGAACTGGGCGGGAAGGTTTTGTTGCTCTGAACGGGGCCAAAACCTTTTATTTTGGCAAAAAACGATTAAACACATCATTATTGAATTATATCATTTAAAAGTTTAACACATTTTTCCGACTTTGTGCCATCCAAAACGGCATTTTCTCAGACAGTTCGAAAATTGATTTTAGAAACCAGCATTCAGCTCCGAGGCTTTTGGGCCGGGATGTCGGGGTTTGGGGGGCGACTCCCGACCAAAAAAGTCGGGGGCTCGGGGGCAAACCCCGACCAAAAATGACGGGGGCTGAGCCCAATTTAAAAACAAATGTAAATAAGCAAAAAAACATTTTTATATATTACGATCTTTGAAGCTTTCATCTTGGCACCGTATTGACTTTCAAAAATTTGGAGACGCAAAAATATCCAAAAATTTTGTGAGCCAACAAATTGGGGTCATTTTTCGTAGATTTTCGGGGCGGGGGAGCCGAATGTGGTGGCACATCCCCCGAGGGGATGGACACGGACTTTGTTGTGATGCCGGCACACACACGATTAATGGCACGAAATGCTTCCCCCCCCCCCCCCCTCTCGGCACAGTTCCAACTTTTTGGGCCCACAAATTAAGTCAAAAAGCGCCGAAAGGACGGGCCAAGCGGATGCCGGAGAAAAAGAAAAGGCCGGCCCGCGGGGCATTTTATCTGTTGCCTAATGCCGAAATAAAATATGGCCAATTGTTTCTATTTTTTTACAAAAAAAAAATCGACAAAATATATCCAGACTTATTTTGTAGTATAAAAATTCTGTAGTATTTTGATTAAAAGGTCCGACGCCAAAAATTTTGAAATTTTTAATGCATTTATAAAAAACAAGATTTTCAAAATATGGCCATTATTTTGTCTTTCGAATTCACCCCCAGGGGGTACTGATTTGTCAGCATGCCCAAATGTGTCAAGAAAAATAGAATTTCCAAAAAATCGCCAATTTTTTGATTTTTGATCGGTGCTGCTGCAAATTTGTTTTGCAGCAAAATTCCCATTTTGGACACTGCCAAATTGTGTTTGGAGTTTTTGGCCTCTGTTCTTGCCCCCCCCCCCGAGGGCAAATGTTCACTAATAAATTTTGCCTTTTTGCCTTAGGCTATTTGTCCCATGCACAATTTACGCCTAAAGACCTAATTAAGGCCAAATTGCGCTTCCGTCGCCCCCACCGCCTTTTGCATTGTTTAAAAAATGAAATTATTCCGCCGTCGGCGGCATCGCCGTCGTTTTTTGCCAAAATGCCAAAAACATGGCCATGAGAGAGCCTTTGGGTGTGTGTAACATGCGTCACAAATCCATCCAAATCTTATTGTGCCAAAAACAATTTGCTGCAAATATCGACGCCGAGGATCAGTGGTCTAAAGCCCCTCAGGGCGCTTTGAGGTTACGCCAAAATACACAAAAGCTAACAAATTTTCAAATTGTTACTGGATAATAATTCCCTCCAGCAATGTTTGACCCCTGTAAAATTTAAATGCGCGACATAATAGTGGAAAATGCCATTTCAATGAAACATTTGGCATTGTGCACCGTCTTAAAATTTAAAAATTCCAAATCAAAGACCAGCAAAATCAAAGTTTTCGGAGCTCTTAGCAATATGAACTCAGACCCTATTAATTTGGAGAATTTCATTCTTAATTATTAGGATGTGCAATATGCACCAAAAAGTGCCAAATATGCATTTTCAAAATGGCCAAAAAAGAAAAGGACCAATTCCGTTATTTTGGCATTTGTTTTTATAAATATTTATATATTTTTAAATGAACATTTCTGCTACCTGTTGCTCCGAGCCGCCGCTTTCCGCGGCACTGCACAGCGACACGCGCTTCTCCGTCCCGCCGCCACATTTTCCTGCGTTTGTGCCGCGCCGTCTCCTGCGCGTCTGTTGCTGTTGTTGCTGGTACGTGTTGAAATTGTTGTTGTCAGCGTGTTCAATACGCCCTATAGTTTTGATGAGTTTTGCCAACTTTTTAATTAGTTAATTACCATCATTATTCAAAACAGTTTGAGCTCCCCTCTCCGGCCCGGTTTTCAAAAATCAAACTTTTTTGATCAGCACTTTTAAATAATGCCAATTTTACAGCATTTGATTGACTATAAAAAAAGTTAAAGCATCTAAACACGGCCGAGGGGCGGTGCAAAATGCAACTCCAATTTGGCACACTGACCGTTGTTGTTGTTGTTGTTGAGCAACGGGCTCAGCGCGTTCAGCTTGCGCTCCAACTGACTGATGCGGCCCAGCGCACGCTCCAGCTTAATGCCACCGCCGGCAGGGCCAATAATGTGCTGCTGTTGCTGCTTGTCACTGCGATGCATACTTGCCTGAAGACACTGAACATGATTTGATTGATTTATTGATTCAAATTGGGGTTGCTCCCCGACCCCAACACCCCCGACATTTTTGGGCCTCACCTTCGACCCCGACACGCCGCCCTCGAAGGGTCGGGGAGCAGCCCTAATTGAAAGGATGATTAATTTGATTTTGATGATTTATTGAAAGTGTTCATTGATTATGTTCAAATTATTGATTAAATTTAATTATCTTGCTAATTGATTAAGACGATCGATGCGATTGGCCGAAAATAGTGATTTGTTTAAATACATAAATAATTTATCATTTTAGTCAAACCAAATGCTGAAACTACCGATTGACTCATTAATTGATTGATCACTAAAATTATGCTTGATTGATGGTGAAGTGGTTAAAAAACTGCATGTTAAAATCATTGATTTTTAGCATAGTGTTTGCCAAAAAGTTTAATTAATTATTAATTTATTGCTTAAAGTTCAAATCGATAAAATTTTAAAAAAAGTGCCACAATAACCCCCTAAAAAGTTCGTTTTCTGGCCTAGAGAATTTTGCAAGAGTAACCGCAAATTCCTTGGGGAAGCCCTCCGTCCGTCACTCCCCAAAATTTTTGCCAAAATTCCCCTGGGGCGTTTTTGCCCGAACAATTGGCAGTTCTCAACATTTTTTTGTTTATAGTAAATAAGAAGGACCCTCTTACAAATTAGGGGGGGTCGAAAATGGACAAATTTTCTTTGTTGTACCTCCAAATTGGCTCGTTCTCGTTGAAGAGCCCGGAACAGCTCGTTGGCACATCGTTGGCGCAAATTCGGGTCGTTAAGCATCTACAAATATTTTTTTCCCGAGACTTTTTAAATGTTTTCTTCTGAATTCGATCATTTAAAGAAAATTTTTAATTCAAAATTTAAAATTGGGCCTCAATACATTTTTAAAAATTCATAAATTTTTTTGCGATTCTGTTACATGATGGCACCCCGTTTCTTGATTTATTTGGCTTTTTGGCTTGAATTGTTCTCCAGACTCGCTGAATCTTTTCGACCTCTATTTTTTGGCCGCTATGGTTGTTGCCGCCGGTGATGATCATTGCCGCCGGCGGTGATTGGGGACATTGCACAACCGGCGTCTGTTGATGCTGGACGGGGAACAGCTTGTCAAAGTCGTCCCAACTGCTGGCTGCCATTGCGGCCGGGCCAAGCAGAGTTAGGGCCAAGTTGTAACCACCTGATCAAAAATTAAAGTGAATGATTGGATGGGGTTTTAACCGACCAGAAATCATTTTGATCACTTCCTGGAAGTTCTGTGCCGTCACTGGCATGCCATTCACCTTTAGAATTCGATCGCCCGCCCTAAAATTTTCAGAATCAACAACAACCACAAAAAAGTCAAGAATTGATCTGTCGTGGTCAAACCAATAGTCGTAGAGCTTGACTAGAAATTAATTGGAATCTCCTGATCAAAAGCTGAGTTGATCAGATTCTTGGTATCCGGGTGCCCGAACAGTATTTGGACCTTGTGATCAAGATCCCTGGATCGCCATACCTGACACCCGCCAAATGAGCGGCTCCGTTGTGCTTTACCGCTAAAGAAAAAAGAAGTTATTTTTAAATTTCTGACAAATTTAATTTATAATATGAATAGAGTTGGTCGGGAGCGGGGGTTTTAAAACTGAGACAAAATTTCAGTCCTATCATGGAAATTTCAGTCCCCGAATCCGGCCAACTCGAATAAAACAATATTGATACGCTCAATAATGATCAGACCTGCAACTTTCACTGGGTATTCCCCGTTTACTGTCAGCCCATATCCGTCCGGTTGTCTGAAAGGCGTTTGTTCGTTTGGGCAATTAATTTTAAATTATTTTTAGCGGGTTTTAAAAGTTAGTCTTTGGCATAGTGTACGGAAATTGTTCAAATTTTCTTAAATTTGAGCTTTGACCTCGCCACAAGAACACAACGTTCTGTCATTTTTTGCTGCTGCTGCTGTTGTTGCAATGTTTCGGATAATTGTTGTACCACCGGAGGCGCCATGTCAACCGTTGCTTAAAGGCCAATTCAATTTTCAAAATTTGCATTAAATACAAAACAAAAAGCAATCACTTTTAAATGATCAATTTTGTGCATGCACAACCCTAATTTGTAAATGTGCTCTGATCTGAGATTGAATCACTCAAAAAGACCTGATCTGACCAGCTTGGTCAGAATCAAAACAAATTGATTGATTTGAGCAGCCAAAATAAGCTGATCAAAATTAAGAAAAATCAATCAGCATCTTCTTGGGGTTAAAATTTCTTTCAATTTGTTGAGTCAGAAATATTTTTGTTAAATAAACTCTGATCAAAATAAGAACAAAACAACATCAAACGCTCAGATCAGAAGAAGGCCATTCATTTCAAATTCGATCACAGAATATTTTCTTGACACCAATTTTTGTAAGTTATTTTTTGTTTAATAACAGCGCCCCCCCCCCCCCACCCGAAATATTTTGTAGACAATTTGCAGCGGCTCCCCCATCCGTTGCCGCCTTTTTGATCGGTTGCGCGGCGTCACCGTCGCCTGCGGCGGTGGCGGTGGAAGTTGGCGGGGAAAAGCGCCGGCACTGCCGAGAAAATTCTGAAAAAATGAATAATATAATTTTCCCATATAATCAAAAAACGACTGTTAAAATTAAAAAACAAAAATTATTAAACTTTACATTTTTATTTTACAAGATTTGAAAAAGAACAACTTAAAAAACGGAATTTAAACAAATTGAAAAAAGTTGACGAGATTTCAACAAAAGTGTGCAAAAATCTGCGCAAACAATAAAAAAGAAATAGTGGAATTATGTAAAAAACAATTGCAACAATTAACTCTTACAAATTAATTCTTACAAAGATGTCCTAAATTTTGTTTCTTCGAAAACATTTTTAAATTTGTTTTAATTTATTGAATTTGAACAAATTCCCTACATTTTAAGGACACCTAACCGAATCCAGACCGGGACAATAACCTGCTTCAACCTTAACCAATTCAGACATTCGAAAAACAATTCGAAAGCTCTTAACGAGATGAAGCTATCGTCAATTTAAAGCTTTACGATTGGTCAAACCTCAAAAAGGTTATAGCCAGAAAACTTGATAAAAACTTTTAAATCCTGATTTTGGGTTATTCCAAACAAATGCTTTACCGGGAATGGAAGGTGTGTGATTGGTAGCGCTGGAATTGGACGAACTTTCTTCAGAAATAATAGACCATCGGGACATTTATTAATTATTATTGTTCGCGGGCGTTAGTTACCTTTTTAGGGGTCGGGGAGGGGGGCAATTCGAATTTATGCAAAAGTTTGGCGTTAGTTGGGGGGGGGGGGGGAGAATAAAAAACTAAAATGCAAATTTTATGCATTTTAAAGAGCATGGGAATTGTTGGAACCACCGATTGGAATTGGGAATTGAGGGGGAAGGGGGGGGGGGGGGGATTTTTTTAATTGTTTGACCGGATAAAGGAATTTTTTTGAGAGATTTTAGACAAAAATTGAAGTAAAAAATCTACAAAAAATGTTGCACTTTTTTTTGTTGTAAAATTATAAAGCCCTGAAGGTGTACAATACACATTCATTCAACAGCACAAATAAATGCCCCCGGGGGATGGATTGGTTGGAAATGTTAGGCCCAGAAGGCGAATTTTGCTGCCGGAAGGTTGGCTAACTTATAAAAAAGGATGGGACGACGACAACGAACCACTTGGGAATTTGTGGAGACGGGAACGAATGAAGAGGGGGGGGGGGGGGGGGCAAAAGTTGAGAGATTGGAATTTTGGGGGGGGGGGGGGGGTAAATAATAAATATACCCCCAGAGAAGGGGCTGAGAGTTGAGTGAAAAATGCGGGAATCCCGTGGCATTTAGCCTTGTTCACTTTTGTTGCTAAAATAAAATGGAGGAAAAAATCTTCCAATTTTTATATCGTTTGTTTTCGGCATATTGTTTGGCATTTGGAGGAAGTTGGCATTTTTAATGAATTGGACGAATGAACCAATGAACGAACCGGCCATGCCGGAACAAATTGCGTGAGTTTGTGCCAACATCGACGCTCGGAAGCGGAGAGAAAAATGTGAAAATTCGGATAAATTTAAAACAAAAATGTGGAAAATTAAAAGACTGTGGCGGAATTTGGTGGAAATACCCCTTTGAGAATGATAAATTGCTGCTGATCACATCTGTAACCACATATTGTTTATCAGAAATGATCAAAAAGGTTGCTGATCCATGCCACGTGTTGGACACGTTTTCAGAACTAAGCTCTAGCTAATCAAAAATCAAACAGCGATTGGACATGCACTAAACCATTGAATTCAAGAGAAGGCAGAGACAGAAGCAGAAATATGATTGATGATTAACCCAAACCCATGCAGGCCATCGAGTTCAAGACGGACCAGAAACACGCATTCTGATCATTGATCAATGTATGTGTGTGTGACTCAAGCAGCATCCATCGGTTGCGCCATCCGCCCCCACCCAAATGATCATCCCATCACATCCATCCTCGTCGTCGATGATGACCTCCCCAGCACCCCCCCCGGGGGGGGGGGGGGGGCTGGAAATCATAGGGTTGTTGGATGGGATGATGAGTGTGTGTGTGTGTGTGTGTGCACAACAAAATTCGTACACATTTTACGAGCTCAGCCGTGTGAGGTGTGCTGTGGGAGGCGGGGGGGGGAGGGGGGGGATGAGTTTCCCCTCCGGGGGAAAAGCCCCCTCTCCTCATTTTGCCCACAGACCGGCGGAAAAGGGGGGGGGGGCTTCACCTCCTTCACCTCTTCTTCCCATCTTTTGTGTTGTTTGACGGGGACAAAAATAAAATGGAGAGAAATGCAAACCAAAAAAAAAATAGTGAAAATGTGAAAAAAACGCGTTTTTTAAAATCAAATAAATGCCGCGTGAGGGGTGGGGGGGGGGGAACAGAAAGAAACAAAACAAGAAACAAACAAATGAATGAATGTTTTATATTTGTTTTATGGGATGTTGAGACACTTAAGCAATTAGCAATATTTTATGCGAAGTGTTTAAAATACTGTAGGGTTGGCACCCCGACGCTCGGGGCAAAAATGTCGGAGACGGGGTTTCTTGGAGTTAAAAGTCGGGGGGTTCGGGTTTTCGGGGTCGGGGTGCCTGCTTAGTTTAAGATTCAAAATAAAATGATTTAATATGCCGAATTAAAAGTTGCTGAAAAAAGACAGAAAAAAGTGTAAATTGTTTCTGAAATAATGTAAATTTTGAGTCGAGTATTCTGTACTTTTTAAATAGGTAATTAATTTAATTATGAATGAGCTGAAAAAAATAAATAAAAAACAAGTCAATTCGTTTACAGTAGTGTTTTCTATGATTACGGTAGCTGCATTTTAACGCATTAAATGCCATTGGATATGACAAACCAACCGCTCAAAAATAGTTAATAATTAATTATTGAACATCTCTCGCCAATTTCAGAGCTTTTTTATTTGTTGGGACGAAGTGAAAGCACACATTTTACCCATATCCATTCTTCGCCCAAAATGTACGGGAATTGTTTGTTGGATGTTTGACGCCGGGGGGGGGGGGGGGGGGAGCTGCGATGGATGATCAAATGATCCAATTTAAATGTAAATTTCGATCGCCCCCCCCCGTCAGAACTAACATATTATCCACATATTGTACTCGTATTGCTAATTCAATATCAAAAAACCTAATTAAAATTAGCACTTTCATCGCAGAGAGAATCGGGAAACAATCTGCATTTTTGGGAATGGACGTCTTTACAAGATTTAAAAATCCCGAAAATGTTCACTCCTCCCCTATCGCCTAATGAGTTGAAAAAATGTCTGGAAATTTTCAACCCCTTTAGAAATCTGGAATTTTTCAACCATTCCCCCCCCCCCCCCTCCCATGCGGTGAACCCCATAAAAATCTGTCGGAGGCGAGAAAGCACACATCCCCCCCCCCATTATACGGGGAGTTGAATGTTTAACAGAGGAGGGGGGGGGGGGGGCTGATCGCATTTATCCCCCCGGGGGATGAGACGGACGGACGCCGCATTATTTTGGCGGGGAATTGGCGCAATTGGGCGCCATCGCGTCCCTTCCAGCGCAAAACTCGTCGAGTTGTTCCGGAAATTGGTGCAAAAAATTTTTTGTTGGGAAGGGTTGTCCAAAAAACGAACAAACAAGTTTTCCCCAGAAGAATGGCACAAGCCCCCCCCCCCCACAAAAGTGGAGGACTGATCAAACGCTTGAGGGGATAAATTTACCAAAAAAAAAATTCACATAAAGGAAAAAATCTATGAAAGTTCCGACCTGGGGGAAAATGTATCAAAAAATTTACTGGAGAAGATAAAAATTTGCACTTTTCGGCTCGGAAAATTAAATTAAAAAAGTCTGCTCGAGGGGATAATAATAAATTAATAAAATTGCAAAAATTACTTTAATTCATTTAGTGTATAAATTAATTTAATTCAAAGTCCATAAATTGTTAACCAACCAAATACTGGCGGAGGACGCAATTTTGTTGGACAAAAAAATGTTGCAGCCCTTTGGATGAGTGATCGAAGAGTTGATCAGCACCGGTCAGCGAGCGCTTTCGTGCCGGCCCCGCCGTCGTTGTGATCAAATTGAAACGGAAGAACAACCGAAAGAATGAATGGTGTGAAAGCTGCTGCTGCTGCTGCTCATTTCTGTGGTATGGATGAAAATGTGCGAAATTGGTTCAGTTTCGGGGTTTGAAGGGTTGCGGGGATTAGAGGCAAAAACATTGCGCGGGGACGGATGTTTAAAACGTTGCGGGGAAGGGAAACAAAGCTCAGACCCGCAACCCGGATCATAGTCATCATGATCTGATCTGATCTGATCGGATCTGGCATTATCCGCTTTGATCAGAGCGGGATCGCTTATGGTCGGATCAAGTTTTTTCAGTGCTAATATTTTATGATCCTGATTTCAGAGCATAATTGATCATTATGATCAAGCAGTTTCCGGCTATTCCTGCCCATTGAACAGAACTGATCAGAGTCATTGTACCCAATGTTGAAAATGCCTGCGGGGACGGGGAGACTGAAAGAAAGGCGACGCGGGGACGGGGATGGAAAGTTGCGGGATTCCAACACCACGCAAAATGGGGTCAGCATTGTGTGTGCGCGTTGGTTGTTTTTTGGTGACATCACCTCCATCAACAAGCACACGGAGACGACAACGACAACGACGCACGGACGGACGGGGATAATGGAAATGGAAAAATTGGAAAGTGGGGGGGGGGGGGAATAACGGCGGATAGGGGGGGGGGGGGGGAAATGGATGTGCGGAGGAACAACAACAACGGGGGGCGGGGACTGACACCGACATGGATGAATGGGGATGAAGAAGAGAGTTTTGAAGCGGGATATATTCTCAAAATGATCTCCAAACACTCACTGATCGGGAGATCTTTACTGATCTGAACTGAACCAAAAAACTTAAAACGATCTGATTCTTATCTAGAGGATCGATCATCCACATGTTAGAAAATGATCGGTATTCATATATCTTTTGGTCCCTTCACGACTAAACCAATCCAAAGGCTCATCAGATCATTTTGGCCCTGATCAGCAGATTAGGGGCAGATCATTTTTTCAGTAAAACGATCTGGTAGACAACCACCACTCAAAAATGTGGTGGGGTTAAGCGGCTTAAAGAAGAAAGCAGACGCGTTCAAAGTGATCAGCCAGCCGTTGGTCGGCTGGCACCTGATGATCCCCTGAGCGAATAGTCAGCAAAGTCGTCTGGTAAAAAGATGACCGACCTATTTTACAAATTAATTCAGAAAATTGTTTATTTCAAATTAAGAAATCAACTTTTTTTGCAATAATAAATTGTTTAAATAAATTTAAATATGCGTACATAAATAAAGCCTAAATTAATTTCAATAAAGCACCAAAATTTTTTTTTAAAAGGCATTTTCCAATTGAATCCTGCCATTTTAAAACATTTAAGGACGAAAAATTCGTACAAATTTTGAGTTGACTTGGAGGGGTCACCCACCCATCAAATGGAGACAAAAAGTGTGTTAAAAATGCATCGGATTACATTTTCTGCAAAAAAGGGAATCACTAAGCTCAAAAATGAAACGAAACGAAACAAAACTGGATCCCCCCCCCCCCCCCCCCCCTCCCCCGCCATCCATTTATAATTCCGCCACGTTGAAAATGTTTATTTTTGGGCTTTCATTTTCGTCGAATCCCCCCCCCCCCCCCTCCCCCATTTTTGACTCCAGAAAACGAGCTTTGATCGCCGCATTACGGCTAAAAAATGGATTATAAAACAAATATCAAAATGTTTCTAAAATATTTTTCATTATTTAGGCAAATCCAAAAGCTTCATCAAAATTTTGCATTAAAATTTTAATTGAATTAACATTTAATTTCAACAAAACCCTTCCTTCTCATCGAAATAGCAAATTATTTTAAAAAAATGAATTGCCCCCAAAGCGTTTTAATGGAAAAGCATTGAAATGATTAAAAGAGCAAAGATGAATAATAATGGTCGAATGGAGTGGGCGGGCGGCGTGCATTTTTTAATGCTTTTTATTTTACAATTGGCCAAACCCATCAATTTACGTTCAAATTTGGAAATATTGTAATAATGGAATATGTGATTAATTGATTGATTGATTTAATGGAGAAAAATCCGCGCCAGCTAAACTTTTTCAATTTTAAAAATTTCAACGATTTTTGAAGGAAAAACTTTGACAAAATCATAGATTTTTAGACTTTGTTAGACACAAAAATTGGTACATTTTAATGACAAGTTGGAAAAATAAACTCATAAATTCAGTGGAAATTTTCGAAAATGTCGAAATTTGTTTAAAAAATTTCGATTTTGTGAATATAGCAAGTGGAACGTCATTTTTGTTCACAATTTTGGAAAATGCTAAAATATTATTTTTGTGCATTTTAGAGCAAGACGCGTTCAGGAAAAACTATGGATAAATCATAAAAATCCCAGCTTAAGTAAAATAATGCATAGGTTGGAAAGATTAGAGGGTTTGGCAGGCACGGCACCAAAATATTATTTAAAATACAAAAAATGTGCCACGGAAAAAGGTACAATTATAAGGATAAAATAATATTATTGATTTTAAAATCATTAAAAAGTAATACAAAAAAAAGGTTGATTTTAAAATACGGCAATTTTTGTCAGTGCAAAAAAAAGACAATTTCGGACATCATTTAAAAGCACATTCTTTTAAGGCGCCGCTAAAAATGGTGAAAATGAATGGGGCTTAAATTTTAAAAAGAAAATTTTTCGTAAAAAATATTTTTGTTTTTTTTTGTTAAGCGGCCGAATGCCATGCCATATTTACCGCTCCAAATAATAATGGCGCCCTTAATTAAATGTTTTGCATGTTTTTGGCACACATTTCTCCCCCGGATAGAAAAAGCGCGTCGAATTCCGAGAAAATGAAAGAATAAAAACAAATTTTTGAGAGGGTCCAAAAAAAATTTCCCCAAGGCTTTGAATTGACAAAATTAGGTAGGCTTTGAATTTACGGTGCGTACATTAAATGGCAAGTACAGTACTTGAAAAACTAAGCCTCGTACGCTTTCGTTTAAAAGGTCCTTATTTTCAAGAATGTACTTGAAAATGGAGCATTTAGCTTCTAAGGTCAATTGCAAAATATTTGAATCAAATCCATTAAAAACAATTCAATGTGAATGTGCGTGTCTGGTGATTACCTATGAATGGGTATCGTAATTCCCCCCCCCCATCGTTTGGTTGGATAATTTGGCAAATTGCGACAAGCGCCGGCATGCACATCCGCCGCCGGCGATGCTCTTAGCAAAATTGGAGCTCAATCAACAAAATGTACGGCGAAAGAATTAGGTAATTTGCACTTAAAAAGAGATTTTTGCAACGAATTTTGAACAATTTTTGGTTAAAAAAAGAGGGGACGTACCTCTTAAAAACAATAAAAAGATTCACAAAATTTTAAATTTATCGCGAAAACCGAGAAAAACCCAAAAAATATATTTAAATAAATTTTGTATTTCAAATTATAAGTGAATTCCCGGCCCGATCATTTTTTGGAATTGTTAGAGATTGACGGGATGATCGGAATTGTGTGGCTCCAGAGCCGGGATTCCGACTGACCATCTTTTGGGCATTTTTGGAATTGGGCCGGGATCGGGTTAGCCGAGATCCCGATCCCGAAAAATCAGTTTGGCCGGCCGGTCTCTAGTGGATTT
Source organism: Globodera pallida (assembly GCA_020449905.1). NCBI lineage: Eukaryota > Metazoa > Nematoda > Chromadorea > Rhabditida > Heteroderidae > Globodera > Globodera pallida. Next base: position 2,902,731 of record JAIXHY010000007.1, on the reverse strand, counting down.
TTTTAAAATATTTACGACTTTTTTGGTAATTCCAGACCTTTTTTGAGACCGGATTTCCGGTTTCCGTTTTTTTTTTTTGGAAAATGTCACCTTATTGGAGCTGTTTTTCGCAAAAAAACGAAAAGCTGTACATAAGCAACACACTCAGACAAAATGTCATTAAAAATGGCAACAGAAATCATTTATTTATGCGGGGGAGGCGGCGGCGGCACGGAAAATGGCGACGAGCACGAAACATTTGCGCCCTGCGGGGCGGCGGAAGGTCAATCGATCATCACAAATCGGGGAATCGGGGGATCGGGGGTGTCCCCGCAATATATGAGGCGGGGACGAGTGCCCGCAGAGTGGCAGAACCGGTGGCCTTTTGCATTGATTGCAAATTATGTGTGGACGAAAGATTTTTATTTGCATATGATTAAATATTTTAAAAATGTATTTTAAACTTATAAACAAACTTATATTGAATAAGGACTTTAAAATTTTTAAAAGTAATATCCCATAAACCTCCGAGAGAGGCTTCGAGAGGCATTTGTTTTTTATTAAACTAATACAAAAAAATATTTAAACTATCGTTTTTGAATACTTTTTTGATTTAAAAGTCGGGAATTGACACCCGGCACTCGAGATCAGATAAAATTAAATTAAAAAGCCAAGTTCCAAAAAGACATTCGTCGGGACTGGTCAAATTCTCAGAATTCTCGGGCATATCACTCAAATTTCCTACCTGAGCGTCGGGGGATCGGGGACGAGAGAATAAATTGCGTTGTGAAGGCTTGCTTACACAGTTCGGGGGGACTGGTCGGGGGGGGGGGGGGGGGATCACCCCGATCGTCGGACGGGGAATCGTCGGGGACGGGCACAATGCATTTAAAAGCCGTGGTGTCGTTCGTTCTTCGTCCGTCCGTCGTAAGGACTTCCCCCCCCCCCAAATTCCCCAAATCCCATTTGTCCCCCCCCCCGGCGTCCCGTCCCGTCCATTCCATTCATTGTCTTCTCGTGTCCGTCGTCGTCCAAAAGCTGCTTCCCGCCGATCCAAAGACCACAACCAACCGACCGACCGACCGACCAACCAAACTGTGTGACCAGCGAATGTTTGCGCATTTACGTAGCAAACATTTGAACGAAAATTTGGGCGCAAATAAATAAACGCAAATTTTGGGTTAAATTTATTGAAAATTTGTTCAAAATAATACATAAATAATTATGTTGAAAAACAAACAAGAAATGCCAAAATATAAATTCAAATTTAAAAAAGAAAAGAAAAATAAAATTTAAAATATTGCTGTAAATATATGTAAATTTTTCTCAAAAGTTAAGATTTTGCGTTTTTTTTTGCCTTTCACGGCGCCCGTTTTGCTTTAAGGTCTATTTTAAGCTCTTCAAATCAAATTATTTTTTTTCCAAATGTTATTCTCTGCCTCTCTCCCGCCGATGGAATCGCCTACTTTTTCTGCTTTTAACATCGCTCAAAATTTCATTTTTTTAAAAAGATTTATGTTCCATTTAAATACAAAAATGTTGGCTAAAATTGAAAAAAATGTTGACCATTCTTTCCTTTTCTGTTTAAACGTCATGCTTCATCTTCCGGTGATGATCTTCATCACACAATACGTCATGCTTCATCTTCCTCCTCATCTTCCAATGTCCCCCATCCTCTTCTGCTGCTTCATCCGCTTTTCCGATCGGACATGACTCATAAGCCTTCCGATCAGCATTCCGTTTTTGACGAACATTTCCATTCGTCGAGTCCCACAGCTCAACGGAAGTGCACTTTTCCACTAAAATAATGAATTAAAATATTAAAAAGGGTAGAAGCCCTGCCCACTTACGCCCGATCAGTGGCGATCGATGCTCCCGTGCCGTCACCAGCATCACTTTTTGCGTGCCGTTTACTTCCACTCGGTCGGCGGCACCGCCACCTCCTCCCTTCGGGCAATTTGGTTGTTGTGCCGGCGGTGCTGGGACCGTCGCTGTCAACGTCAATGGTGGCATTTTCTTGTGGCCAAAATGGCACAGGAAAGTGGCACGGAAAGAGCCGCGAGAAGTTGTAGTAGATGACAAAGTTCAGTGACGAGTTGAACACCACCAACAAGTTGGAGATGTCGATGATGTAGTTGATGCGCCAAGACAATGCGCTGGACAAGTGCTAAATGTGGAACAGCAGGGAGTTGAAATTGAAACAATCTCAATTTTTGAAAGTTGAACGCCAAGTCCTTAAATCATTAGAGATTAATCAAAAAGTTAAAAAAAGGTATGATAACGATCAGAACATACGCTTTCGAAAATGTTGATCAGCAGAGCAATTATGTTGCAGAGGATGAACAGCAAAACAACCAAAATCTAAAAAGTGCGTGATTGATTTTTTTTGTTGTAAAAACTGATCAGTAACCCAATTGAACGGATAATTAAAATTTGAATCCAATCAGGTCTCTGAATAACTATAGGATCTGATTGGGATTCATTTTTGTTCAGATTCGTTTCAAAAGTTCCTTTGATCGGTAGTTTTCATTCCAAGATATATTGATAAATAAGTGATCCAGGATCAATGACCAAAAGCACACAGAAACTGATCAAGACTTATGTGGACCAAATCTCGGTCTAAATGATTCTGATAGCTTCTCTAATCAGATCGGATCAAATCGAACTGTCTGTATTTCGATCAAATATTTGGAGCTTTAATTATAATAACAAAATCAACAAGATTGGTCCCTGTCTCTCTACCAGTGCCATGTTGTCCTCAGGAGTTTCCCCGCTTGCAGATCATCGTGCCGACAATCACCGCCGTGTTCAGTGCGATCAGAATGACCAAAGGGCCGACAGCGAGGAAGAAGGCGTACATGTATTTGTAGTAGATCAACGTGTAACTTAATTTGCTGCCATTCATTTTTATTCAAAAAGGTTTTGTTTAATTCTTTGCATTTTGTTAATCAAAGAATTTGAAGCATTAAATGAAAATTTTTTTATTTTTAGGCCATTTTTTCAAATATTTGAAGGTTTAAAAATGCACGCCGGTTTGTAAATGATTATTTTTTGTAATTTTTGTAAAAACATTTATCCGTAAAATTCGTAATCATTTTGATACGTCGGGTTGTAGCGAAGCGGAGCTGGACAAAGCTCAACAGATGCACTTTGAAAGGTTGGATGCCAACAATTGAGCAAAATGGACTCAAAACAATGTCTGAAATTGAAGAAAATAAATCGCCCAGCAAATCCTGATCAGCAGATTTATTTTCGTATTTCCAATGTAAAGTTAAATGTTAATTACTTTTGTTTTGCAACATTTGTAATTTAGGAGCAATTTTCTTAATAAATCTCTTAAAATCTTCAAAAAAACTTTCCCGGTCTATCGGCACCGCCCTCCCCCCCCCCCTCGCCCCCAGAATTCGCAGAAAAAAAAAATGCATTTTTGAAAAATTGCTTAACAAAAATGAAATAAACAAAAAGGCAAAACGTCTCTTTTAACTTACGGAATATTGTAAAGGAAGGCAAACAGCAACACCGCGCAAATGGTCGCCTTTTGAAAGAATTGCCGCGCAAAAAGGCCCTTTGCTGCGCGAGGAAGCCAAACCTTTTGAAGTAGTTCAAGCAGTTCACGTGTTTATTGAATTGCATTGAGAAAGTTTTATTAAATTTAATTCGCCCCTTCTGGCAACTTGGTCATGTGATCCAATACCGAACAATAACAACAACAACACCAATTTGGCACCTGCACAAAGCAGTCAATGCCGGCCACAAGCGTGAAATAAACGGAACATGTCTGCGCGATCATGGCGGCCGGGTACACAATGGGCGACAGCGACCCGTAGACGACGGACAGGGCCAACGAGTAGCGACGGATTGAGTCCACGAAAAACAGAAACAGCGCGGTGATGATCACCTGATTACGGTAGAGAAAGAAGTTTACGGTTTATGCTCGAATTATCAGAGATTGGTGACCAGATTATTAAAAATGAACATATTTTTAGCCATTTTTGATGCATATATAAATCAGGGACTTCGTGTGATTAGATTTCGAAAGAATTGGATAATCAATGTAAAGGTCTTGTTAAATTCCAAATGTTTAAATTTTTTTAAATACCAAAATTAAATTTAGTAAAAATGTTTAATTTGTGGTCAAAATTCAAATTTTGTTGCTTACCGCGGCGTCGGAACAGCCGAGCGCCGAAAGGTACAAACTGCCGCTGTACGACTGGCGCAGAGAGACGCGACTTTAAAAATATTATTTATTATTAAGGCCGCTATTTTTAGGCAAAAGCCTAATTTTTCTGCAGAATTTGTTTAAGCAAGTTATGCATAAAAATTATGTTTTTAGAAATATTCGGACCTAAAAAAACTATTTTGGGGTTTTGAGCCTAAAATAGGCTCGTGCCTATTTCGGCATTTTTCCAAAATAGAAATGCAATAAATTCGAATTTATGAATTAATTTTCTTGCCAAGATCATCAATTTTTATAAAAAATTATAAGAATTTTTCTTCTCAAAATCCTTCTAGAAAATTTTTTTTTCCTCGCCAAAATAAAATCGACTTTTGAAAAATGCCACTGTTAAAGATCGACTTCAAGTGCATGCATATGAATAGCACCAACCTGTACACGAATGCGGACAAAACGTTGCCGCACAGCCCGCACAGCGAAATGAATGGCAGCAAAAGGCCAATGACCACCAGATTGTACTGTAAATGGATGGAATGGGAGTACTGTAAATGGATGGGATGGGAGTACTGTAAATGGATGGGATGGGAGTACTGTAAATGGATGGGATGGGAGTACTGTAAATGGATGGAATGGGAGTACTGTAAATGGATGGGATGGGAGTACTGTAAATGGATGGGATGGGAGTACTGTAAATGGATGGGATGGGAGTACTGTAAATGGATGGGATGGGAGTACTGTAAATGGATGGGATGGGAGTACTGTAAATGGATGGGATGGGAGTACTGTAAATGCTATAAACGATGAAAGCACGGAAGTGATTAGAGATCAGTGTCATACTCACATATTCTATTCGACTGATCAACAATATTATTGATAACTAACGGTCAGATCAGAAATGGGGATCATACGGTAATGTAGAATTGATCGGACGCAAATTGCGTACACAGGCCGCAGTTGGGCATACAGTTGGTGAAGTTGGGCCAGTTGATGATGCCGTACCGGAACAGCAGGTGCACCTTGACAATTTGTATTACTCCAGATTCCGAAAAGTTTGATTCTGATTTGAGCGCAAAGTTACAGTTTAAGTCTGATCAGAAAGACACTGATCAGAGCTTTCGTCAGAATTTGTCGGAAATTCTTTACATTATCGATCGTTTTCTGTTCGGCATTGTCCGCCGCAGTCAAATTGCATTCGAACGGCAACATCGTCGGCTGCAATTCGATGTTTGCCTCGCCGTATTCCTCGGCATAATCCAAATTTGGCAAATTGTCCATAATTTGAAAGCTAAAAAACGGAGAAAATTGCGCGCACGAATAAAAGAAATTGTACGGGACATAATTGCCGTTTAATTTAATTTCAGTGTGTCACATTGTGCAGAAAAAAAGTTACTTTGTTGCATTAAAATATAATTGTCTTAATATAAAATGAATTTTTCAATTAATTTTGACTAAAAAATATATTCAAAGAAATGGTTTATGATGATTGGTTTGAAAGTTTCAAAAATTTTGGCAGGAAGGTAAGATTTCAAAATAATTTTTTAAAATAATTTATTGCATTTTTCTTAAAAAAATTTCGAAAATGGCAAAATAGGCACGTCGTAGGAACAAAGCCTCGAACTAAAAACTCGAAACCTTTTTATGATTTTTAAACAAAGCATTTATACCCATAAATATTTAACGCGCTTTAATTTAAAAAATGTTGCCTTTTAATGAGCTCCTAATTTACTAATTTATATTAAAAAGTTAAACAATTTTGATGGCATACCTAAATATGTAATGCTACTTAATAGGACCGAGTAAAAAACGTAAAATTTTACTTAAAATATTGACCAAAAAATGCCAAAAAAATTGTGCTAAAACTGACCAAGTTCAGTCAACTTTGTGTGAATTAATTTACACTCAGAATTATAAATGTTTTATTTTTCACATGTTTTGGAAAATTTAATAAAAAATACCAAAAATAAATACATTTTCGGGATCTTTAAGGGTGCATTTTTGGTCTAAGAAAAAGCCATTTTAGGGGGGTCCATTTTGGTAGAAAAATGTTGATTTTTAGGGATACATTTTTCATGAAAAAATGGCGAAATAATGATTTATTCTCAAAAATTCCAAAATATTGATTTTAGTGACTAAAAAGTCGCTCTAATTCTAAAATTTTTCGAAATGAATGCTATTTCTGGGCTTCTCCCGTCAAACTCTATGCGCAAAAAAACATGTAAAAACTTGAAAATCTCGGCCTTACTAATTAAAATTAATGAGAAAAAATTGCAAAATTGCAAAATCAAATTTTTAAATTTTATTATTATTAAATAATATTTTTCTGAAAAACAACAATTCTTGTTTAATACAAAATTATTAAAATATTTTATACAAAAAGTAAACATTTTGTTGGCATTTGGCGCCGCAATAGACAGCCCCTCCCCCCCCCCACCCCCCCCCCCCCCCCAAAAACAATTAGTTTTTTGGCGTTTCAAATGCCAAAATGAGATAAAATGTGGACAGAAATTGTTGACATGACGGCACCCAACGCATTGTGTCGCGCATGTAATTGAATTATTGCATCAGGGTTGACAAATGCCATCCATAACTTCAATTAATTCACACGTTTTATACTGGACTTGAACTAGCCCGGACTGTCCAGAAGGATAGGGAGAGGGATGTTCTCGGATTCCAAAAAAAGTTTGAATCCGGCACCCACCCAAAGCCTCTCGCGCACGATAAATTTAAGCTAAATGCCACCAGAGGGACGAAGCCGAGCCAACCGATTCAACAAAAAGTGTGTGTACATGTTCAAATTGTCCATGCCCAAACCCCCTCCCCCCCCCCCCCGGGGGTGTTTTTCACAGTTTTTTGCCATACTTTTTGGAGAGGTTCATCCAATCACGGAAATCCTCCCTACTTAAAAAGTGGGCTTTTCTGACTAGATTTTCAACCTCGCCTTCCCCACTCCCGTGTTTAGAGGACGCCATGCCATAAGTTTTTCGTAGTCAACCAAATCCAGTGGATTTGTTATCATTTGAAAGCTCCCCGAGTCTGAAGTTGTTGCAGGTAAAAGCTGATAGACTTTTACAGGATTTGGTTGGTTGAAAACATAAAATGGTGCCCTAAAACGACGGGAAGGGGCGGGGCGGACGGGGAAAAGCTCCCCTGAGGGCTTTTGAAAAATTGGCGCTTTATGAAGAGTTATGGATGCCATTCTCTGACTGAGGGGGTGGGCGTAGTAAAAGAACAGATAGCCGAAGGAGGGCATTTAAATCCTTCAAGTTTTTGGCAAAAGTGTTGCAAAATGAAATTTTTTATTTTTTTATTTGTAAAGCAATTTTAGTTGAAAAGCACCTGGAAGGTTCTGATCAGAAACTGAACAACATTTTTTGGGTTTATTATACTTATGATGTGTCATTAAATCATAGAACACCAAACTTATTTAGGATTGAATTGGTTCCAATGGAGGAGCGAAAAGGTGCCACAAAATGTAAATAAAATATTCTAAAATTACTAAATATGTTTTTTCCCAATTTTTAACTGCGTGTATAAACTAAAATTTATATATTTTATTCAATTTATTAAAAAAGCATTATTATGTGAAGTATGTGTGATGGTTTGAGGTGGATTTATGTGCCAAAAATGCTCAAAAATGCCGAAATGAGATTGGACAAATATTTGCACACAAAAATTTGATAGCCAAAACGTTTGTTCCAATGATCCAATTATTTTTTCTTGATTTGAATTGTTCGAGATGCCAAAATACCAAAAAAATCATTAATCATTTTTCTCATTTCAGAGATTTTTCGATTGGCCAACAAAATTTTTGTGCCATTCTTTGCCGCCACCATTTTTGGCATTACCAGAAAAGAATATTTATATTAAATACACACATCATTTTGCATAATCTTTGCGACCAAAAATGAGAGGGCATTTTGAGAGAGCCGTCGATGAAGTGCCGGCCGGCCACCCCAAATTTGGCATAAAATGTTTGGGGGCAAAGTGCCGAAAATGGCAAATGTCTCGAAGCGTTTTACGGCCGGCGGTGTTACCTCCTCAAGAATGCCGGCGGAAATATTAAAGCATTGAAGTGCCAAAAAGTTTTGCGTTCCAAAATCTATCCAATTGATTATATTGACTAAAAAGTTGCTCTAATTCAATCTGATTATAAACTTATTCGTAAAAAACATATAAAAACATGAAAATCCGGGCCATAGTTATCTATATTCTAAAAATTTAAGTTGATTTTGAGCATTAAAAATAATAATTTTTTAGAGTGAACTGCGCTTTTAGGCGTTATTTTCGAGCATTCAAAAATTTTATTCAAAATTTTAGGGGCGATAAAAGCCTTGTCACGTATTATGTACTGTATTGCCTTGAAATGAATGGAAATTTGTCGAAATAATCCAATTTTTCAACTTGAGGGCGCTTCCGTGGAATCCAACCCCCTAATTAGCCGCCCGGAAAGAATTAGTGGCGTTTTTTCCGAAAAATTGTCTACGGAAAGTTGTGCTTATCCCCTCGGGGGAAAGAGCCAAATTCACTTTCGCCCCTCAAATTTGCAAAAAGAAAATGAATTTAATTGCGTTTGAGCCAAATGTGATTTAAATTTGGCGTAAAGCAGAAGAACATTTCGAATTGCATAATGCCAACAAAACGCCTTTGGCAATAAGGAAAAATTTCAATCGCAAAAATGTGAGCAAAATTTTTAACTGCTCTTAATTAATTATATAAAATTTATCAATGGGCCAAAGTTAAATTTAACAGAATTTTTCGGTCACTAAACCAGTCCTAATCACAGACGATCAGAAATTTCAGAGGGTCAGGCAAAAAAAAAATCAGTTATACGACGTAACACTGACGTGCTTTTAACTGTTGTGCTTGACAAATCCTATAAATTAAGCCGATGCCTTAAAGTCCAAGCCCCTCGGGGGACGGACAAAAAAAAGAAAAGTTTTCGTTTTTAGGTCTTCCACCATTTACGCAATGTGCCAATTTTGGAGGAGGGGTTTCCATCCAAATTTTTCAAAAACTAATTTTAAAAAGCCTAGAGTTTTCAATGAGATGGCGGAGTATTGGAAAATAAATGCATAATCAATTACAAAAAGAGCATTTTACCAAAAAATTTAAAAGTGTAAAAATTGAAATTTAAAAAATATGGCAAGAAAATTCATTATAAACGTTTCAGGCGTTGTCCGACGATTGTAATAACTTTTCTAGCAGCTTACAGCATTTAGGCCGGATCAATTTAATCCAGATCCAGTCCAGATATGATCCAGTTCCTTCTGATCTGAATCTTAGGAAAGTGCCGTGCCACATTCTAGACAAAAAAATTGGACATAAAATTGAATATCCTTGTCTAAGACAGGTTCATGTCTGCCATCACGCGATGTTCAGCGGTGCCTGGAAGGGCACAACGCCCCTCAGGGACAAAGTGCCGTGAGAAGGGATGAGCCCAGCAAAGCGACGGCACACATTCAATTGTTCGATGTGTTGAGAGTTCACTAATACACGCATAAGCCACTCACTACGCCAACATTCCCCCCCCCCCCCCCCTCCCCGTCGCCGGAGGGGAAATTGTCAATAAAATGAATGGGTAAAAGGGCGCATATGCGCCAGGGAAAGCCCCCAAAATTCAATCATTTTTTGGCATAAAAATGAACAAATTGTCGCCAAATAATCAAAAAATTCACTCCCCGCATTCAAATCATCATTATTGAAGTCTAAATTAGCGTTAGCATTTTCCGGATTATTTTCTGAGATTTGTACTCCCTAATTGAATCCATAGAAACAATTTAAAAAAGATGCAATGCAAAAAGTGGAATATTTAAATTATAAAGGGAAGAAACACTTTTCCACAACAATTCAAAAAGTTCTGATGAATAAGTTCGGCGATGTTCGAGTGGCATTATCACCCGGGAAGAATGCATATTCAAATCATTTGGACATTTCGCCAAATGTTGTCATTTTATCCCCCCGTGAAAAGGTGGCAACATTTTGGCGAGTGCCGCGCGCGTGGCATTTGCCTGCGGCCGAATGGCCATCGTTCAGCCATGCCAACAGTGTGCAGAAGGGCGCGGACGGCGCTCAACAATTGCCAGACAATGAACAACATTTTGCCATCCCTTGAGGGGATTTAATTGTTTTTTAAAATAAAATTTGGCAAAAGATTTTTCAAAACCGGTCGATATTTCATAAATTTTCGGCAATTCAATAAAATTTTTGGGCAGTACCATTGTTGACTTCTTTCGCCGTCGTCAATCGCATTTTGGGCCAACAATTCGTCAATTTGTGTCGATGAAATGGAGGCAAGAAATGCCAAAAAGCAGGCGGTGATGCCGACGGATGGGAGAGAGCAGACGGAACGCCAGAGGGGACCAAGCTCAAATCTGAATGCATTTTTGAAGGGATCTGATTCGTTTAAGTGAAGCTGATCAAAAGATGGATTAGAGATTTTGGCTAAAAAGTTTTAAAATTAATAAAGTGTGGACTAAAAATAAAGCAAATCGATGACTTTTTGTACCTGTCCAACGCCTCGACCACTCCAATCGCAAGACAAAGGTGCAAAAAGGCCTGGACCGGCCCAGCCATCCAAGCGCCTTTTTTCAGGTAATTCTTAATTATTTTTTGGGGGAAATTTACAAATTTTAATGCAAAAAGACAATAAAAATTGCGCTAACATTGACAATAATATAAAAAACAAACCAAATCGGCAATGAAAAATGCGAACAGTGCATGGCCAAACGTCAGACCGGCAACGAAACCTTCAATGAATGAAATTCTTAATTTATCATTTAAAAAATGGTAATTTATTTAAAATAATTATTGCTTTTAAAATATTATTTATTTAAAATAATTAAACAGCGTTTTAGGCAGGGGATGCCAAATGAAAATTTTCAAGCTTCATTTTGCAGAATCTTTATTTAACCGATAAAACCCGCGGGGTTTTCAAAGCCTAATTAGTTAGCATTTATCCATTAGCTTTGTTTATTATTGAATAATTCTTGTCGTTAGTATTTATCGATTTGCTTTATTCGATTAATTGCTAATTGATTGAATTAATGATTTGCCCGGATCACCTTGCACAATTAGTGCCAGCCGATGGAATGCGTTTTGGACAAACAATGCCCGCGCAACGGCGGCATATTCGGGTGCCAGCATTTGGCCGTCGCCGGAGGGCACTTCTCCCGTTCTTTGAGCTTCGTTCTGATGTTCCGCCTGCAGTTGCGCTGCCGTTGTCCGTCGAAAGCTTCCTGTAAGAGACGGCTCCGCGTAAAGTGCCCGACGGGAAGCAATGATAATTGCCCCCAGGCAATTTTTAATGTTTGTTGCCTTAAGCTATTTCTGTATGATCAGCGGCATTGATGATCAAATATAGACTTTGGGGTTAATTAGCATTAAGACAAACAAAATATGATCAGAAATACTCGGACCAGTTTATTGATTTTCCATTCTCTGATCAGTCAGTCCTCCCTCCCCAACCGAGCGATCACCAATTTTGATCTATGCCTAATTGCTCGAGGCAACATTTTGCATTACGGTCGGCTGTTTGCAGATAAATCCACGGCAACGTCGAGCTGGGTCCCAGCTTGAATGCGGTGGGAGGACGCGCAGTAGCGGCAGCGCTTTTGGCGGATGGCACTTAATTAAAAACGATTAGCCATTCTCTGAAAACATTTTTTGTTACAAATTTTTGTGTCAAAAGAAGCCGCCATCGGATGCACCACCGAATTTCGCCGTTTCCCCCATCTGGAAAAAAATTTAGAGAATTAGTTTTGCAAATCCCGGCATTTAAATTTTATAGAAAAGAGGGGGTTGAATGAAAATTCGTTGGCCATTTGACTGAGTCGGCGTTTTGTCACATTTTTGTTTGGGTCGGCGTTTTATCCATTGGCCTTTTGTCGCAGGACCCGTTACACGTCCCGTTTGGTTCTTGACCACCTTTGTCGCGCCTCAGGCGCTGTCGTGGTCACACGTGACGCTTTGTCTTTGTTGTGGTCGCGCCCTCCGGTGCCAGTGCCGTCGTTGTCTTCTTCTGATGATGCGAATGTTTCCGTGACCAAAAAATTTAGACTTTAATCGCTGTAACAGCTTCGTTATTTTGCCCATATTTTTGCCCTTACTATGTACCAAATTCTCATAGTATGTAAAACTGATATGAGAAAAAAAAATTTGTCTAAAAATGCCGAAAAAGTTTTTCCTTGAATAATAAATTTTGCACATTTTGGAGTCGCGGTTTGTCAACGTCATCACCATTCTGTAGTTCTGCTACAGCTTCGTCCTGCTGCTTGTCCGTGGACAAATGACCGGCGTCACCATCAACCGCAGTTGACGGCGGCGGCGGCGGTGCTGTTTCAATTTTTGCCGCCATTGGCGCTGCTAATATCCAAAAAGCTTTGATTATTTCATTAGCAAACACTCATAAAAAATACGTAGGCAGCAGAGAAGTTTTGTAGAAAAAATGGAATTATAAAATGCACCCTAAATGATGGCATTTTGATCGGACTCCCACAACATATTTTGAATTGTTTAATTTTAATCATTAAATTGAACGATTGTTTATAATAATTATAATCTTTGCTGTTGGGGGACCCGTCGCCAGAGGCGCCGACGATTCAGCAATGGTTGCCATTTATTTAATCCCTTACGATAGAAATTGAACAAAAAAGTATCACAAAAAGCGTTTTTTTCCTGACTAAAATAGCAGCGGAAGATTGAATTAATATCAAAAACCCATCCCAAAGGAATTGTTTAAAAACTCAAAAAAGCCACAAATTCAAAGTTTTAGAGAAAAGATATCCATGGCAACGCCGCGTTTTGTGTTGCCATGGCATTAACAACCATTCGCGGCAAACCTTTCTGATTGATACCTAAATGCTGATTGGAGCATCGATCATCAGAAGCGGTTGTAGAGCAATTGGAGGGCGGGAGGGGGGGTGCCCTGTGGCTTTTCAGCCGTTTACTTTCACTCGGTCGACGGCACCATCACCTCCTCCCCTCGGGGTGCCGGCGGTGCTGGGGCCGCGGCTGGCAACGTCGCCGACGGCATTTTCATTTGGCCAAAATGGCACAGGAAGATGACACGAAATGCCCGAGAGAAGTTGTAGAAAATTTTGACCAAAAGTGTCCTCCCTATAGTTTTTGGCCAACTTTGAAGGCCTATAACTTTTTTCATAATCGAGAGCGACTTAAAATTTTTGCAGATTCGCTATCAGCTCGACGAGGGAAGTTGAATAATGGTGTATAGTTTATGCATTTCGGAGTAAAACAAAAATAAGTTTTTTCCGAAATTTAGAAAGTACCAGCAGGGCTTGGCTATGTACCGCGAATTTCTTCGGACCACGGCTCAACCCTGAAGTATGACATTTCTCTGATTTAAATGCCAATAATAATTTAAATTCTAATTTTATCCAGTCTGAACAACTTTTCATCACAAATTCCGTAAAAAATAAAATACAATGTTTTCTCAAACTATTCACAAACGAATCGATGCTCTCCAATTACGAAGGGAGAAAAACTGATAAATTTTGCCATTTTATATTCTGATCGGTGAAATGAGCTGAGCCTCTAAATTTCATGCGGGTGAAAAGCGAGCAAACGCTGAATGCGTCCTTAAGGAGGAATGCTCGATTTACACCCAACAACACCGGTCCTCAAGACGCATTCAAATTCATTTTTCAGCTCACAGTGCAGATAAAGATAGGGGGGGGGGGGGGGAAAGGGCGTGAAGATCGATCACATGATGAAAGTGTAAAATTTATGAGAATACGGGGAAAAATTGGGCACAATATCAATCAATAAATCAAGTAAAGTCTGTCTGATGCTTTTTTGGGTCGAGAGGTCGGGCATCAACGATCATCAGCAGCGGTTGTAGAGCAATTGTGGGGGGAGGAGGGGCAAACGGAGTTTGGCCCACCAAAAATGTGTCGCGACCCAAACAACAATTGGCCAGCATTTGTCGCACAAAATAATTCATGATTTTGTAAGTGGCAGGGCCCCCTCCCCCTCTCTCTTCACAGGAGAAACGGCACGGCACACAAATCAATCAATCAATCAATCACCACCACTGACTGATCACTCTTCCCCATCGCTGTGCTGGCGCTGCTCATCACCATCCGCGTCCTGTTGTTGTTGCTGTAGTCGTCCAGTCGCGGAAGAATAGGCAAACTGAAATTTGTAAGAAGTAAAGTGCAGCCAAAATAGGAAGTAATGTCACGCAAGAAAATCAGGTCAAATCACGCATAGTGGAACATGTGCAAAAGTGATCACTTTCATGGCGCCAAATCACAAATATCGCGCGCGGCTATTTTTTTGTCTAAACCATGCCCCGATGCACAAAACTGCACGCACCGAGCGCTGCCTGCTGATTGGTGCAGCCGTGGCGCCCGCCTGCTGTTGTGTTACGGCGGGGGCGAGCAGTGCAGACACCGCTGTGTTATGCGCGTGCGCCCGCCAATTCTTCTGATGCTGTTGCTGCTGTGCATGTGCGTCAATGCGTGTAGCCAGCTGCGGCATCACTGCCGCCCGCGTGCTGCACGGCGTTGGCGCCGCTTCCATGTCGTCCGCTGCCTTGTAGCAACGCGTGCAACCAGCCCCTGTAGAGAGGCAAGTGCCTCAGGCAAAAAGGGATGCGCCTGCGGCGAGAAAAAAAGAATATTTTAAAAGTAAATGTAAGTTGACCAAAATTTCTAATCGATTCTTATTGCATTTTTAAACACACCTCGCGTCGAATGGACAAATGTGCGACACTGCACTCGCCAAACAGCACGAACTGGGACAAGAAGGCCGAATTGTCCGCCTCGGCACGTGTCAAGAAACGGAACAGCGGTTCCGGCACGCCGGGCCTACGCGGCGCGCGCCGCACAATGCGCAGATAACGCTGCACCTCGAAATCGCGTTGGTAAATGTCTGCAAATCGAAATGAAAATTATAAGCTTGTAACATTATTGAGACTGTATCTTGGTGGTCAAAAATTGAAAAAAAAACGACTTGGATAATTGATTGATCAATATTATACAATCCAAAGTTTTGGTTAAGCCCAGACAGCGAAACACGTCTCAAAGTAAGCTGGGTTCTGGACCCGATCACTTTCTACTGGGGCACAGCAAACGCTGCACCCGCCTCATCCCCCTGGGGGAAGGGACATCAAAGCCGGGCCGACGCACCGTCTGACACGACGACGGCATGGAAGTGGCCATTGCGATGGCAGATGAACAGCGGCGAGCGCGTGACCGGCGGCGATGCCCAAAGTACCGGCAAATAAATGCCTTCGTAGTGATTTTGAGGGGCGTTGTGTTGTCGCTTTGCCAGCGCCAAATTGGCGTCAGTCTCATCGCCCCCGGGCATTGACTGACTGTTGACAGCCGCCAGCAATTGGTCAACATCGATTGGGTCGTCCATTGAATGGACAACAATTGGACGGCATACGAACGTGCGCAAGTGCCCAAATGTGAATCTGACGAGAAAATAATTTTTGGAGTATTTGCGCTGATCGGAAACAATGAATGCTACAGTGATCAGAGCAAATCTGAATAATCACAAGCAAAAACATCATTAGTGCGTGTTGGCATAAGGTCTAGGAAAGGACAGTGTCGTTCGTTATCGACTTTTGGCGTTGTGTTTCAATTAGCGGCGTGCCTTTTGAATTGCTATTTAAATTTTGTCTACGATATTTCGCCAAGAATTCTTTGTCAACTCTTAAACCTTCCTACATGCCCTGCGCCATTTTTTAGATTAATTTGATTATTTCCAACAAACCGGCTCGGGACACTCGTCGTCCGCGTCCACAGCGTTCAGGACATCCGCCCAGTCGTTCTCCATGTCGCCCTGTCCGAACGCGCTCAGTCCGCAGTCGCGCGCCATTTTCAGCTGTGCGTCCAACCAACGGATTTTGAATCTGATTTTTAATTTAAAAAAATTATAAAAATAAAGAAAATTTAAATTGAAAAAACCGCACAGATGAGACGACCGGCGCAAAGTGTATTTCAAGGCGCTTCTGAGGATGTTAAAGCGATCACAGACTCCGAACATACACTGAAAGAAACGGTTTATGTTTTTCTATTCGTAATTTATGTAAAGCGGTACCACAAAACGGGGTGTGATGATGTTTCTAAGGACATAGTTTTTGATGGGTAAAAATGCTCGCCCGGATTTTATCCAAAAATCGAACAAAAAAGCCTCAGGGATATGCTAATCAACAGTGAACTAACAAAAATGAGCAAAGAATTTTTTTTTTGGTCTTGGGAACCTGAAAAATCGCATCGTACAACGTGTTGGGCCCGCCACGGTTGCGCATCAAAAAATTGGGCGGTCGTCCGACGATGACACCGCCCCGGTTGGCCATCGAGTCGAAGCAGTCCAAGTAGCAGAACTGAGGCGGAATTGAAGGCGCCTGGCCGGAGAATGGCCGTCTGAACGGTCAGCGCGAGATCGTCGGCACAACTGCCAGCCGATTGGGGCGGTACTTAAATTATGGAAATGAGTCTTTTTTTGTTTGTCGACTAACAACAAACACGCACATTTAAGTATGGAAAAGTTGTGCGGATGCGCAACAAATTGGCATTTAAAAGTGGCGGCGCCGTCGCGGAACGCCATGCACTGGGTGACCCGGGTGTAGAGCCGTGTCCGTGCCATGCAGTTCAACGCGCACGGCAACGCGCTGATGTCGTTGCTGCTGTTGTCGTCGTCGGCAGTAGCGCAATCACCGCCGCCGCTTGACAGCGATGCTGATGATGAAAAGCAACGGCACAGCTTCAGCAGCTCGGGCGAGTCGCATTTTTTGGCCAAGAACAGCAGCGAATCGGCACGTTCAAAGGTGCAGCAATCGATGGGGGCAGCACCACGTTGGTTCAGCAGTCGAGCCTTTTTTAACGCAATAATGTGATTGGGGTCATTCATTCTTAATGATCTGGACGATTAATCACACTCAAAAACACCAAAACACATGCAATTTGCTGACAATCTAAATAGGATTCTGATTTCCGACATGCCAACATACCTCAAAAGCGGTGAGTGCACGCTGCAGGTTGCCGTCGTTGATCAGAAAGTCCACCACTCTGTTCACCATTTGCAGTTCGCCTTGGCCAATGGCGCGCATCGCCCGAAAGAACAGTTTCTCCACCGGCTCGTTGCCGAGGTAGCGACGCACATAAATGTCCAACGCACTCTGCAAAATTAACTTATTTTTAATTTTATACAATAATAATAATAATAAAAATAGGAGGGGGGGGGGGGGGGGGTCGGTCCAATGCAACAAATCTACCAAATTTAATGGCAACGTTAAGTGAGCCAAACCACACCCAATTTTGGCACACTTCGAAAGATGTTCTGTGTGAAAACGCGAGCCTTCCCAGAAGACGGCTTTTCCAATTGTTTTTTTGCATAACAAATGCCACAAAAAATCTTGAACCAATTTCATATCATTTTTTTTGTTTGCCCCCCCCCAACTAAACTATTCGCACCGTATAATCCAGCCCTTTGTTGTGTTGCTGCTGCTCATTTTGGTGGTAATGGTGATCACCGATGCTCAAGCTGTTCAGCCTCTCCAAATGCTTCAGCTGTTCACTGTTGTTGGTGCTGTTGTCTGCCGTGCCAGAATCTATTCGAAAATTCTTTTTTTTAATCAAAAAAGGCGTTTAACAAGCTTTAGTTAAAAAATTGAAGGTATAAAATGTTCAGAAATAAGCGCTACAATACTTATGTAACAGAACAATAATTTCTTTAAATATATAATTTTATTTCAAACAAAAAAGTGCCATTTTTAATGCAACGGGCCCAATATTTTATTTTTAAAAATTCAATTTTTATGCGCCCCATTTGCCTTTCGGCGACGGAGTGCGACTCAGCCGCTGCCGCGACTTTTTGTCCGCCGCCATCGCCTCATTTTCGTCCCCGCCGGCGGGCATGGAACGCGAGCGGCCGCAAATTGTGCATTTTGGCGCGGTCGGCCAATTGTCAAAAGTGCTGAAATTGTTGACAAAAACAATTTTATTTTTAGTATTTAAACAACGATAAAATTTCAGGAAAATATTGTACCATAAAAAAATAATAAATACTTCACAGACCCAAAAACCATCAAAAAACCACAAAAATTCAGGGGGAAACTTTGTGCCAGCCTCTCTACACCAAATGCATATAACTTTAAAGGACCTTGTCTCGTTTTTTTGGAATTTTCCAGCAATTTGCTTATAAACAACATAATCCCCGCACATATTACCACAATGTTTTATTTCTCAAAAAAAAAAAAGGCCAAATTATTTAAACAATAAAGGAAAATGAATACCACGCAGCGCATGACCATTTGTTGAGCAATTCCTTAGACAAAACGAATTGTGCGCCCCCGCCAAATGTTTCGTTGCGATTTGTTTGGTTTTCTTAAATTTGTTTAAATTTTATTAAAAATTCATCACGCGCATTTTTAGTAAATCGCAATGCACACTAACAGACAGTGTGCAAAATGAATAGTTTATGCGCCAAAAGCGTTGACAGAACGACGGGGGCGCTGCAAATTCAGGGGGGGGGGGGAGGGAGGGAAGGATCTCGCCCGGTTCGGAATGCCGAAAACTAAGCCAGGTTCAAGAGTCCCGACCGAGGGGGCTCATCAACATTACCAACAATGCAAAATGAACTATTTTCACCAAAATTTAAGCGGTGGGGATAAAGACCATTAACACAAAAATTTGTGACAAACAAAAAATTGGCGCAACCAAATGCTTTGAAATTTCAATTACAGCAAAAAAAAAATTTAATTTTTCACCAGATTCGACACTGGCGACCGAAGATTTCCAAAAAAATTTTTGTTTTATTTTTCAAAATTTAACCTCCGCTCCCCGGCGGCGTTTGGTCCACAAAGCGCGACGGCCTTTCCGTGTCACAGATAACGCAGCGTTTGGTCCGTCGGCAGTTTAAATAAGTGCCTAAAATTCAAAAAAATGTTTCAAAATTTCTTTCGTCTTCGGATTCGGTTAAATCCCATCCCCCCGCGAACCCCCAAGTTCAATCAAATAAAATTGTTTTTATCCATTTTTGCACTCTAAAGAACTCTCGAGGTCAGATTTTTTCTTCATAAAGCGAGGCCCATATGGCGCGGTAAATTTTGTGACGATTTTTCTAAACCGAAAATAAATTCTTAATTGAAAAAATCACTAAAATCCAATTTTGAGAGCGTTTTATAAAAAAGAGTTAAAATTCCTATTTTTCACAAAAAAAAAATGTCTTTCGCCGCGCTCGGCACTTACAGGACGGGCATGACCAGCGCGGAGCGGCGTCCTCAACAAGGCGATCGGAGGAAAGCGCCGGGGGTGCCGTCGTTGACATTGTTGTGGATCCAAACGAAAGATTTTTGCCAAAGTCTTCGATAGCCCCGATCTCTGAAAAAGACAAAAATAAACAGCCGCTTTTCGTCTTAAAAAAATGTTTTTTTTTGTGACGAAACTCGTGTCTAGAAAAATCAAAAAACCGAGACTCAAAATCATCCAAAAAGCACAAAATTACAACGAAAAGACAATTACAAGAAATCGGTGATTCGTGTTTTTAATGATTTTAAGGCCAAATTTAATTTTATAATTTTGAGTTGTTCGAATCCGGGGTTCTGATTTGTCGAAACGGAGGCCGAATTCGTTTTTCAAAAAATAGGAGGGGGGGGGGGGGGAGGGGACAGCTCCACTATTAGCGAATTTTTTTGTTTGGTTTTCAGACAGTTTCGGACAGGCGGTGAATGCAACAAACCTTCGATGATCATCGGTCGGTTGCGCGGCTGACAACAGATCACGCACTTCAACCCGGCCTCCCAGTTCCGATCTCAAACAATAAAAAATAAAGGCGCAGAGTACGTAACCAGCCCCCCCCCCCACCCCGAAATGTTTTTTGAGTAAAATAAAGGCGATACCAGAACCGTAATTGACAAATTTTCTTTACAAATATCGCTAAAATCCTCAAAATTACCCAACGACTCCGTTGGCACCCCCGCCACCGTATCAAAAAATTCAATGCCTTCCCCTTGAATTTTTTTTCTAGTTATGGCCGGCCCTGGTCAACTACTATACACAAACAAGCCCTTTGATTGCCAAAAGATTAAACTGACAGGTGCAATAGGCACAGGTCCACTTCTGCGATGGCTTTGGCTCCGTATTGTTGGAAGAGCATTCGCCCATTTGGGCCACTCTTTTTGTGGGACAATCACCGGAAGAAAAACAAATAATAATAAAAAAAGAAATCTATTTTTTTTTACAATTTATTTTGGTGGATAAATGCCAAAAAAACTATCATAAATAAAAAATGTGTAAATTTTGGCGATTTGCCTGTCTGCTGCTGGGGTTGACCGACCCATAGTGTTTATTGTCAGCCTTAATTACTCACACTTTTATTGGAGAGAGAAAACAAATTGAATAAAAAGTGTGTGGGGAAGACAGCAAAAGATGTTTTCGACTCGCGTAATCTTTTCTTCTTTATTTTAGTGTTCTCTGCCCTCTTACTGTAAATAGGTATTGATTGTTGCCAAGAACATATAAGCCGTTAGAAGTTGCGAAATTGCGCCCGCGCATTTCTCAGTTTTTTACAAAAAACCTCCGATTTTACCAAATTTCACAATCAAATTAATAATTAGGGTGGGACACAAACCCCGGTTTTCGGTTACCTAACCGGCTGGAGGGCTTTCAAAAGCGGGTTTTCAAAGTTTTAATCAAAATTCTTTAAAATAGCCACTCAAAATAAACCGGGGTCGTATCAAAAAACCCGCTTAAACCTGATACGATCATAAACCGGGTCCCCAAATCCCGGTTTTAAAACCGGTCCTTGACCTACCCTAGTAATAATTAGCCAAAAAATTTATTCTCTTTTAGCAAAAGTTTCTTGAATTCAAAAATGCATCGCGCAATTTCTTTGTTCACTCGTTGTGGTGTACCGCGTATGGCGTCACTTTCGCCGTTGTCCAGCGTGTCCATGTCGTCCAGTACGATTGCAGGCGCCGGCGGAGGCCGTTTCATCAGCGAACGCGGTGTTTGCACGACTTTGCAAAGTAAATAAAGACGAGGGACGGAAGATGAGTGAAAAGAGCAGCAATGCATAGTTGTTGTTTTAATTTTGCCAAATTTTATGTCAACAACAACCCCAAAAAATTTAAATTTTCATTGTCTAGGACTTAACGCTGTGCAAGAGCTCTCCTCGGCACTGGACGAGGAGATCAAGGCGGAGAAGGAATTGGTGCAGGACAAATTGGGCGGTGACTCGGCGCCCTCCGTGCCCGGCTTCAACATCAGCACAAATGGGGCCGAAGTGCGCCTCACCAAAACGCATGGCAATGAGAAGCAAGCTTTGATTTTTTAAATTAAGGCATAATTTGGGAGCGCTTAAATCCGGACGCAATTTAGTCCTTTTTCTAAGTAAAACAAATACATTTGTTGTGGTAGCCTTGGGAAAGTGTGTCATAGAGGAGTTTTTGAGGCACTCTGTCTGTTTCGACCAATTACCTACCGGACCCAAATTCAAAAAATAATCAACCGGAACGAAAGTACTGATCAAATTCTTGCTACTAAGTAAGCTACATTTTTTCGATTGGACAAATCTCCAAAAGTTATCGACTAAATATAGGGGATACAAACAAACACTGTTCCGGAAATCTGTTCTTTCATGCTGGCAATCACAATTTATTAAAAAAAGTTATTCAAAATAATTATTTAAGGATTGTTGTCCAAGTAAATGTGAACCATTCTGTTGGCATTGAGGAGGACGAAGAGTACGAGGAGGAGTCGTCGACGGCTGAGGAGACCGAAGTATTCGTTACTTTTTTTATCAACTAAAAAATTAAATGTTTTTTTTGACCGCAAGTTTGGACTTAAAAACGGGAAGTTTGGCTTCTCCAGTTCGGTTAAAAAAATTGTTCTATAATAGAAAAAAAAATCTCCAAAATTTTGGTGCGTTTCTCTGCGCTTCTCCCCTTTTCAATTCCGCCCGGACTTTACAACCTAATTTTTAAATTCTTTTTTAGTCCGTGCCTGTTGCGCTGCCACATTTCACCATCAGGTGTGGTTTTATCTTTTTAAATTTTGTTTCAAAATTGGAAGAGAAAGAAAATTTTTGTTTTGGTAAAATCCGTGCTCTTTTTCAACGAACTAGCCGACTTAGTAAAATTGACTTGCGCTATGCGGTAATAGTAAAGCTAGTTTTTGGGGGCTACGAATCTGCCTTGAGTTTCCACCATAAAACATCATCTAATTTGTGCTTTCAACATCTGTGTTAAAACAAATTCTATTATCGTTTTATAAAGTGTTTCTAGGGGTTTAAGAGGGGGACTGTAGAATCCAATAATTTATGAAGTAGAAAAATCAAAGATGTTAAAATTGCGTAAAATCCTAAAAACAGATTATTATTTTTTTGTGGACCAGGAAACTTTGCTCTTACCGCCTATGCCACACCCCCCCCCCCCAAGTTTAATAGGTACTATAAATGCCTTTTCAACTTTTTACACGTGCGCTTCCACGTTTAGCATCACCAAGAAGAACACGAGCCTCTTTTTTTCGCTTGAAATGGTCAAGACGGAGGAGGGCGGATGTGAGTGTATTTTGGGATTAATTGTTTGGTCATTGTTGTACGGAAAAATTTGGACACAATGATTTGTTCTAGGGATTATAAATCAAACTTATGTCCCGGCTCGTGAAAAATGATGAAAAGTTTGTTTTCAGTTGATTTCACCGTGGAGGAGTTCTTCATCGCGCCGGCCGTCAATGGGGTGGCCAAGGAAGATATTGGCGACGAAGTTTACAGTTCGTCTGGCAAATACATTGACCCGGTAAAGGGAACATTTTCTTTGCATATTTTTGAATACAAATTTTGTTTGTTTTTCTTGCGTTTCTGAATTTATTTTTTAAATTTCATTTTGTTTTTCAAATGCTAGAAGTTACACGACCTGCTCTTTGTGCGGTACTTGGAGGAGCGCGGCTTCAGCCCGGACTTTTGCCAGCAGCTCGTCAGCTTTGTCACGCATCACGAGCATGCGCTGTACGTCGCCTTCCTCGACAGCATCAAAAAATTTGTGGCCGAATGATTTGTGTGGTGGACACTGATCAATATTGATTGATTTGTTACGTTGTTTTTTTTGATTCCAACTTTGGTGCACTTTAATAGAAAAGATAAAAGCAAAGAATTTTCGTAACCACTTTTGGGGGGTCTTAAGGGTGCCATATTTGTTCAAATAATAATTCTATACGATTTGAAAACTGATTTTAAAATCTGACTTTTAACACTTAAAAAATTTAAATAAATGTACACAAGAGTATTTTTTGCATTGAGTGATCTTTGCTCTAATGCAATGCGCTCATAAATTATTGACGCTTTGCAGACAATTTGAAATGCAGCGGGCTTTTTGGTTGTCACTCCCCCCTCCCCCCCCGCCCTCTCTTCCCCCGCCTCATCCCATTTCACTTACGACGACGAACATTTTGAATACCCCCCCCCCCCTCCCCTATATTAACAAACTGTGGTTGTTTTATATTATAAATTTAGGAGTTCCCCGACATTTTTTTTGGTCGGGGGTTCGCCCCGTCCCGATTTCGGGGTTATTATAAAAAGACATTTTTAGTCGGGAGTTTAATTGGGCAATCCTTAAGAATTGCGGTCCCGACGAATTTTTTTTAAATATTTGGATGTTATAATTTTAAATACATGTTTTCTAGGGTAAAAATATGCGTAAAACACGAATCCGAGCCGGATATTGCGAATGTCGAACCCCGAACCCGAATTACTTTAACGAGTTCCAAGAATTTATGGCAGCCAACACATTCTTGTGACAAAAATTGGATGAAAAAATACCCAAACTATTCCTTCAACAGCTTTGACCTATACATCTGAATTAGGGTTGTCACCCCGCGTGCGGGGTTGAGAATTGCGGGGTCGGGGTTTTTCGGGGGCGGGACTGTCGGGGTCGGGGTCGGGGTTACCCAAATCGGTCGGGGTCGGGGTTGCGGGGTTATTTTAATTTTTTCCTCAAAATTTTAAAGGTCAAATTTTTGTTTTTTTGAATAAAAAATTATTTTTTATTAAAATAATTTTATAATAAAAATTGTTTGATAAATGGTCATTTTTTCACCCCTCTTAGGCTTAAAGCTTTTGGGTGGGGGGGGGGCGTCGGCGGTGCCGATAGGCGCCGCCGAGAAAAATATTGAATTTTCGGTGGCACGACACTTCGACAATGGACACTTCGACAACGGACACTTCGACAACGACATTTCGACAACGACACTTCGACAACGACACTTCGACAATAAAAAATAAAATGCCATAAAAAAATTTTAAATTTTTTGAGTTCAATAATACATAATATAATTAGCAATATAATTATGTTTATTTTTAAGATTAATGAGCTGACCAAACTTATAATATGTATGTACACATACTTAAACTTTAATTTAAAAAAAAAGCTTGTGTTTACAATCCACGTTTATTTCAAAATAAAAAAAATTCTCTCTTTCGATTATTTTCTTCTCACATGTGCGTATTATTAACAGATGCAAAAACAAGTTTGGGATTGCACATGAAAACTGGGTCGGGTCTGCAAGTTTGAAACGTTTATTGTTTGGTTTGCTTTACTAATAACTAAGTTATGAGTGATCGCGCCGAACTGAGCGGATCCGCGAAAACTTGGCCCATCGCAATGCCTTTTTCCCTATTGAGGCATTTTCCAATGTTTTATTTTTTGCTTACATCGCATTAGAAAATTTAAGTATGTGTACATACATCTTAAAAATAAACATAATTATATTGCTAATTATATTATGTATTATTGAACTCAAAAAATTTAAAATTTTTTTATGGCATTTTATTTTTTATTGTCGAAGTGTCGTTGTCGAAGTGTCGTTGTCGAAATGTCGTTGTCGAAGTGTCCGTTGTCGAAGTGTCCATTGTCGAAATGTCATAGCACCGAATTTTCGACTAATTTGTTAAGGATTTGCAACCAAAATTTTAAAAATGCTGTAATTTTTTGAAGCTTTTTAGGGGTTTACTTTTAGGCAAGAAACCTGCAAAATACGCGTCTATGCGCTGTACGTCGCCTTCCTCGACAGCATCAAAAAATTTGTGGCCGAATGATTTGTGTGGTGGACACACTGATCAATATTGATTGATTTGTTACGTTGTTTTTTTTTGATTCCAACTTTGGTGCACTTTAATAGAAAAGATAAAAGCAAAGAATTTTCGTAACCACTTTTTGGGGGTCTTAAGGGTGCCATATTTGTTCAAATAATAATTCTATACGATTTGAAAACTGATTTTAAAATCAGACTTTTTAACACTTAAAAAATTTAAATAAATGTATATGAGTTTTTTTTTTGTGTTGAGTGATCTTTGCTCTAATGCAATGTGCTCATAAATTATTGACGCTTTGCAGACAATTTAAAATGCAGCGGGCTTTTCGGTTGTCACTCCCCCTCCCCCCCCCCCCCCCCCCCCCGCCTTCTCTTCCCCCGCCTCATCCCATTTCACTTACGACGACGAACATTTTGAATACCTCCCCCCCCTCCCCTATATTAACAAACTGTGGGTGTTTTATATTATAAAATTTAGGAGTTCCCCGACATTTTTTTTTGGTCGGGGTTTCGCCCCGTCCCGATTTCGGGGTTTTATTGTAAAAACGCCAACATTTTTAGTCGGGAGTTTAATTGGGCAATCCTTAAGAATTGCGGTCCCGACGAATTTTTTTTAAATATTTGGATGTTTATAATTTTAAATACATGTTTTCTACGGACACGGACGTTTGAGTGCCGCCGTTTAAGTGCCGCCGTTTGAGTGCCGCCGTTTGAGTGCCGCCGTTTGAGTGCGGCGCCGTTTGAGTGCCGCCGTTTGAGTGCCGCCGTATGAGTGCCAGTTATAAATGCGACGTTTGAGTGCCATGATTAAAAAACTATGAAATGGAAAAGGAAGCATTAAAATTGCAAACAGAAGGCTTTAAATTAGGGTTGAGCGGGACCGGTACCGGGACGGGATTTCCCGGTTTTTTCAGGTCCCGGTCCCGGTCGGGACGGGACTTTTGAAGGTCCCGGTTTTTTGGTCCCGCCGGGACCGGGACCAACCGGGACTAAATTTACACCCCTAATGATGGCATCATCAAGCGACAATTTCAATCTTTTTTACTTCTGTTCCCTCAGTAGGTCGATGGCCTAGTGGTTTGTCTTTTTGGTGAGTCCTCATGTTATGTGTTGGGTTCGAACCCGCTTGAGTGCAAGCACTTATTTACTTGTTTTCCCCTCTATTCAAATACGCTTCCCCTCATTAATAAGATATTTTAAATAAATATTCTAATATTTTTTAATTAAAAGCGAGCAAAAACAGAATAGATACAAGAATTTTTGAAATAAATTCATCACGTCTTTCTGAATTTTTGCTTCAATTTCCTTAACAAAGATTGCCAATTTTTGTAAAAATTTCTCCGGCGGCGCCTGTCGGCACCGCCGACCTCCACCTCCTCTACCAAAAGTAAAACAGAATCTCAAAAAAAAAAGAATGATGATGATAAATTCAAGTTAAAGACAATAAGGAAGATATTTTTGAATAACAAAAAAAAAATTTTGTTTTACCTCGAACATTTAGAAAAAAAATTTTCCGTTGCGAAAAGTTGGAGCGTTAGATTTAAAATTGCAAAATTATTTTAAGATTGTCCAACTTCGCGCTCAGGGACGCGGCTTCGCCGCGTTTCTAGAATTTTTTTTTTGGATTTTTGTGAAATTGATTTTTTTTACAAATTTAAGACCATAGCTGTAAGTGAACTCGAAAACAGAGTACAGATTCGTGATCAGCAGGTCGGAATTAGTAGGAAAAGAGTTTTTCATGATCATTTAGCGTCAAAAAATGTAATTTAATTTTTTTTGACACACCAAAAGGGTCCCCCCTTTGGTTTGGAAATCCAAAAGCACATAAAATGTTGCAACTCGGTGCAGAGTAAAGTTATTAAAATGAACTCAGGTACTTGTGGTAGAGCAAAAAATTAGCTTTTTGTTAATCATGGCACTCAAACGTCGCATTTATAACCGGCACTCATACGGCGGCACTCAAACGGCAGCACTCAAACGGCGCCGCACTCAAACGGCGGCACTCAAATGGCGGCACTCAAATGGCGGCACTCAAACGGCGGCACTCAAACGTACCGCACCGTGTTTTCTAGGGTAAAAATATCCGTAAAACACGAATCCGAGCCGGATATTGCGAATGTCGAACCCCGAACCCGAATTCAAACATCTTTCGAAATTTCAAATATGTACATACAATCCTTTTTTGGATTGACCAATTTTTTATATTACATATTTTCTACCCTGTTAACACTTGGATTGTTTTGTTTTCTCATTATACAAACAGTTTCGTGCATTTTTTGCAGATTTAAGCTTTTTTGTGTTCATGCATAAATTATTTTTAACGTGGCTGAAATTTTCGAATTCGGGTTTGGCTTTCGGCATTCGCAAAATCCGAGCCCGGGTTCGTATTCTACGCATATTTTCCAGTTTTTTTGTTGCATCGTTGTGTCGGTGGCGTTTTCGATCCACTAGGTATGCCATCGTCATCATCGTGAAGTTGAGACTCGTCATCGTCTTTGTCCCTGTCTTTGGTTTCCACACTCTTCTTACAATTGAAACATACTACATGGGCGCCGTAGCCTTCTTCTTCGCCAGAATCACCACAAATCGCGTGGCATGGCATCTTGCAGGTGGAGCAGCAGTGGCTTCCCTGATAATTAAGTTTGCAGACACAACAAATTGAATCCATCTTGAAAATTGAAGACCTTGAATGAGTGAAGTATGGAAATTGTGTGGAAAAAGTGAAGATTTTCGTGGTAGATGAACATATCGCCAAACAATTTGAAAAATAATGTCGCCATCTCTAATAATGTCGCCACCTCTAATAATGTCGCCCTTTCTGAGGAGGTTGAAAAAATTATTATTATTATTATTGTGTATGCGTGGTGGACGACGGACTATTCAAAATTAAAAATAAAATTATTATTATTTGTATATATGATATCAAAATTATATGTTATTCTACCACCAAAAAAAAATATTCTACCAAAAATAAAAATTATTATTATTATGTGTATTACAGATATATAAATATATATAATATATTATATAACGAAATGTGTGCGACGGCGGCGGATATCTATCAAAGAATTTACGGAGTAAAGATTTTTAATAATTTTAATATTATTTTAACAAAAATATTATAATTATGTGTACTACAAATATATAAATATATATTATATAACGAGATGTGTGCGACGGACGGCGGCGGATAATAAAAATATCAAATTAAAGAAGTCATCTAAAGCTGTGAAAATAAATTTTAAAATCAAAACAAAAACTAAATAAGTCTGTTTTGATGAAATTCAAGCAAAAAAATAAATTATTGCTAAAATTGATTTAATTGTAAAGTAACGTTTTAAATTATTTCAGTAATAATAAATTATTTTCTGAATGCCGCCGCCTTAGCCGCGGCAAAGTCTTCGTGGTAGGGGACGTTCGGTATACCTTCATTTGGGCGCGACACGATTGGGCCCCCGAAGATGAAAATTAGGCTTTTTTTTTTGCAATGCTTTTCATATTTCAACTAGAGTTATTTAACTGCAAAAAAACAAATTTAACTTGAATCCCTGTCGTTTTGTTGAATATTTGAAACGAAATTTCTCGAAATTAGCGAATAAACCCGTGATCGTTCTTGGACAAAAGGCCCGACGGACAAAATACCCGTGTTTTTTTTTGTCTCCGGTCGACTAAAGTACAGCCTTATTCTTTTTGAGGCTTAGAAAACATTGATGAGCGATTTAAAACCATTTTAGCAGATTATTCAAAGCTAAATTAAATTTGCTCAGAAACTGATTTCAATTCTTTTCCGCACCAATTTTTGATCGAAAATTCGGGTTCAGCACCAAAACAAAACAGAGAAGTGGTTTTTTTTGGAATGTTGATGGATTTTTTTATGAAATCGGCTATTTGTTTGTGTTAACATAAAATTTAATCCCCAAATTACAAAAACCATTTCCATTTTCGGGCGCCCAATCGTGTCACGCCCAAACGTGGTGCTCCGGGGACGTTTGCTGGCCGTCGTTTGAGTTGGCCCCGTTAATGAGCTCTACGACTCCGTGAACCCATTGAAAATTTTTTGCGTTTTTCTGAAAATTGCTGTGAAGCCAGAGGAATGACAAAGAAAATCACACCGGCTTTTTCTAACTGCCGAGACGGAAGAATACAAAAAAAAGACAATCACTATAGACTATAAATTGAGAAGCATTATTATTAGGGAACGGATTTTTAGTCTTTTGACTATTTTTTTCCTGAAAGAGCCTTACTCTGAAAAGCAAGAAAATCGAGTTTTTAGGGCACAGCGATCAATTTTTATCGAGTTTTTAGTGACTATTTTTTAGTCTTTTATTTTTTAGTGACTAAAATAATATTTAAGTGACTATTTGAGCTTTTTCGGCAAATTCCTTAAAAAAGGCAATAAACCCAAAAAATGCACCCCTAAAAATCAACTTCTCCAAATTTTCAAAAAAATGCACCTTTAAAATAGAAAATTTTCGAGACTAAAAATTCCGCCCGCCAAAAAATGGAAATTTAAAAATTCTCCATATTTTGACTAAATTTCTTTAGGTTTGAAATTGTTATCACCAAAATGAATTTTGATTAATAAATATCGCGAAATATTTTTTTTGGCCACTTACACCCCTAAATCTGGCACTTTCTGACTGTTTTGGATTTTAGTAACTAAAAACGTTCCCTAATTATTAGGGAGAGATTGTTTGTCGTTGTTCACGAGCGGTTTCGGAAATAAAGGAAAAAAGAATGGATTTTCGACGGTTTTTTTCATCAGTAAGTTTCACTCATCATCACATTTATTTATTTATTGTATATACTCTCGAACTTATCATGATCGCTTCTCAAAAAAATCGATGTTCATCTTAAAGAACACGTACAGCTGCAATTTCAAATATTAAAAAAAAATAAATACCGGACGAACCGGGCCCAGTGAGAAAAACATAATTTGAAAGGGCCAAAATCGCAAATTTTGTTACCGAAACGCAATTCAGCGTTCACTTTTGTGGCTTTCAAAGCGTTTCCATTAAATGAAAGCCACAATTGATATCCGATCAAATCTATCCCATTGAATTATGTAAAAGTTAAACAAAAATAATAAAATCTTAAATATTAATTACAAATTTTTATGTGAATGAATAAACAAATAATTAAAGCAATTAAAGATAAAATCAAACAAAAATCTAGAATCGTTGTCAGCATCGAAGCTGTTGAAGCTGTGTGAAAGGCATTAAAAACAAATGATCAAAATAATGCAAAAAAAAAACCTATTAAATTTATGATTAATTTGTAATTTAATCTTAAGCCAAATTAAATAATATAAATTCAGGATATTAAACTAAGAACGGCCGGAAATGCTGATGTAACATAGAGAATAACTTTGTTTGTGGTTGATTAACAACAATATACTAATTTTGAAAATTATTAAAAATTAATTAAAGTATGATAAAAAAACAAAATTAAAATATCAAAATGCGATAGAGCAAAAAAACTTAAAAACTATTGTAGCCGGCAGAGAGGAAGCAAACATGGTTGAATTCTGCAACAGACAAGAAATGTTTGTTTTTCAAAATTAAACTGCCCAACCATATTCAGCTAAAAAACAAAGATTATTGGCCCAAAATTTTGGTAACAAATGATTCTTCAAATAAAATAACTGGAATTAAATAGCGATATAAAAATTGATTTAACAACAAATACATCAAAAAACATTATTATCTCTTAAAATGCATCACGGCATTGGTATGAAAAGAAAATGTTGAGATTGTAAACAATTGCCACACTTCATTTAAATTTATTACTTTTATGATAAAGTTAAAAAAGAGTGTTTAGCGTCAATATAAAAGTTGTTTGCAAAATATAAGAAACGATCTAAATTAAAATTAGGTACACTAATTTAAAAAAGAACGGTAACAAAAATCTCAAAAAAATTAAACCATAAACAAAATAAACATTACAGTAGGCATAGTGGCAGATGTTGTTGATGAAGTGTTGGAAAATGACTTTAATTAATTAATTGGAAAAAATAAAACGATACATATACCTATATTAATAAAATATGATGATTCGGTCGACGCAAAAAAAAAACTGTTCTGGCGAGTTGTAGTGGCACCCAATTGCTAGGGTCAAACAGTGCCCGTGGGAATATTTTTTAATATTTTGGTTTAAAAAATGGTTACATATAATCACAGCTATAGATTGATAACAATCTTTACATTTACATTCTAGGCTGAGCCTATCGAAAATACTAATGAGGATTATAAGGATGGACCTACAATTTGTGACAAAATTCAATTAATAAAACTTAATAAAAAATAAATATTAAAAAATAAAATTAATAAAATCATAACTAAAATAATTTGAAATGAAAATTTATCAAATAACAGTAATTAGAAGTAACAAATAGAATGAGTGCAGAATGAAGGAAGCTCACAAAGTTGAAAGAAATTGACCTCTTTATTCAAATTTATAAAATAATTATTACGGCCAAGGGAGGCGCCGGAGGCCATTTCAGTAAATGTTATAAATGGATCAGCGACGCAATAAAATTTAAAACAACAGATTTTTAGTTTAATTAATATTACAAAACACAAGAACAGAAGAACAGAAGAGGTATTATTTTTAATTTTATAAAATAATGTGGCAAAGTGGCACGACAAATTATGTAGAAACTTCAATCTTAAATGTATATGTAAATAAACATTTGTCATTTGATGTTCAAAGGATTTAGATAATTTAATGTAAAATAATAAAGAATATAATTAGAAATAATTTAAAACAAATTTAAAAAACTAAATTGTAAAATGACAGAAAAGATAAATGAAAGCGATGGCAAATTGCCGTTCAAATTGTAACGAATTAAAGGACAAACGAATATCAATATGTAAAATCTCAAATAACAGAAAATGGGCTAGATATGAAATAAATATAAACGTGTAAAAAAAAAATATAAAAATTTATTTCAATATTTATTAATTATAAAATAAATTTTAATTAAGGCACCTATTGAAAAAATAAAGCTAATTAATTGAAAACGATTTTTAATATGTACTACGGTTTAAAATTAAAAATTTAAATATATAAAAAATAAAATAAAACCTAACGAATTATGGAAGAAACCGGTTCTATTTAGCAACGGCGTTAAATCCAAAGTAATAACTTTTAATAACAAATAACGTAGAGTTTCGCTAACATGTTTACAACTTTATTCAGATCATGACCATTTGTTTAAATAATAAATATAGAGACTAATTTAAAATATTAAAATCTTTTACATATTTAAATAATACAACCTTGGCGCACTTCAATAAAAAAGAAAATATTTCGAACCATTAAACTTGAGTAAAGCTGTGAAAAATGATACATTTTTTTAAAGATCAAAACAAAACTAAATAAATCTGTTTTAATGATATTCTAGCAAAATTACAATTAAATTAGAGGTAATTTAACGATAATAAGTATATGTATTAGAAAATTATGTATAATTATAAATTAAAATTATTAAAAATTCTATAATTAAAACAATTTGTTATTTTAAAATAACGATAATTTTTTGAAGCTTTTTAGGAATAGGAAAGGGTCGGCTCATAATTCACTTTCAAACAGACCGAGCCCGGGTCAAAATCATGAAGTCCTTGGTTTTCTAACACCGGGCCCGGCACCACGGACAAGGTTTTTTGAAAACAAATTTTGCTACAGAAAAATATAAATTGCTGGAAAAAAAGCATATTTTTACATATTTTGACCTTTTTAAGCTAAAATTCTTTAAAGTGCAATTAAAATAGATAAATTGCCCATAAATTACAAAGATCCATTACAAATCTGATTAAATATAGGAAATGTCGTTTGAAATGGGCCCGGATAGGGCTGAAATGCCGCCCAATAAAACGGAATTAAAAAAATTATACCCAAGATTGGGTTTTACTATTAAATACAAGACAATAAAAATATATATCAAAAGGAAATAACTAAAATATTTAAAAACATTTGGCTGCTAATTCAAAATTGCTAACTCAAAGTTTATCAAATCTTTACAAAAAACAAAATATTCAACAATTTGGTCATTCATTGCTCGACTATGATGATTATATGCTTGCTGATCAGCCCCTCCCCAAGTCTGCAGCAGCTGAAGGAACAGCAGCTGAGCGACTCAAATTGAGGACAAACATTGGCCAAACAAAGGTTCCGGAGGGACGACGGACCCTCCGCCTCCC
Organism: Globodera pallida; assembly: GCA_020449905.1. Lineage (NCBI taxonomy): Eukaryota > Metazoa > Nematoda > Chromadorea > Rhabditida > Heteroderidae > Globodera > Globodera pallida. Next base: position 2,869,321 of record JAIXHY010000007.1, on the reverse strand, counting down.
CCAGGCGAAACGGCGGACGGACGGACGGACACAATGGCCAGAAATAACATCATAAACACCCCCCCCCCCCCCCGGGCGTCCATTCATACAGCTCATCTGTCCAGTTCGCCCGCAGGGGATGGGACATTCGCGCTATCCCTACCCACCCAATCAATGTGCAGGCGGTGGGTAAACTGCTGCATCATTTTATTGCCCTCAAGCGACGCATGCCGCCTTCTCCTCCTCCTATTGGCTGTGGCATTGGCATTTGGCAATGCCAAAGTTCCGCCGCCCACCACGTCGTCGTCGTCGTCGTTGTTGTGCCGTTCATCTCTGCTCATCAACATTTCACGTTCTGTTCTCAACATAAGCGTCGGAGGGCATGGCGCCATTGTTACAGTTCCGCTTTATCTAATTCTGGTCGGTGTCAGACATAATTTTATCGGACCCTAAATTTAACAAATTTGGTATTTTAATTAAACTTTTGAAATATACTCAATTGGATTAGACAATTTTTGTTCAAAAATTAATTATCAAAATTGAATAAATATTTAGGAATATTGGCCTCCGCAAGGTCAGCCCGCCTCGCCCTTCACACTTCACGGGCCTGCTCGCGCGGGGGATGCCAATTTTACCATACAAATCAACGGCACTTGGCCGGCAGTTCGCTACCAATACCAGCTAAATGCCGTTTTCGGCACTGGACAACGTAACGGCACAACGGCGGATACAGTATTACTTCACAAAGGCATCGCCTACTCGAGTAAAAGAAATTTAAAATTTTCCTCTATTTTCAAATTCTAATGCTTTTTTTGAATTAATATTACATAAAGCAAAAAACATTTTTGAGAAATCTATAAGCTATTAGTTTAAACCAATTTTTGTAACGGGTTGATAAAAAATTAATATATTTGAATTGCACTAAATTACAAACATTTTGCTTCTTGCTTACATTTTGGAGCAGATTTCCGGTCTCCAGTTTTAAAGAATACCATCGTATATTATCTTCTCCAAATTCATTTAAAATTATCAAAATTTTCTGGGCAGCGCCAATATGCAGCAGAAATGTGCGAAATTACGTTTTCTGTTGTTCTGGCGTTTTTAATGATAAAATAGTTGATTTTTTTTTTAAATTTTAGACTAATTTTTTAACAAAATTCTTAAAAAGTTTGAACATTTCTAAGGCGCGGGCGGGCCGTCACTAAAAGCCTAAATGAACTAAATTATGTCACAAAAGGGGTAAAATTCCTAACAGAGGTTGTGAAATTTACTTTGGCATTTTGTTCCTCGGCCGATCGATCTTATTCCTCACATTAACTACATTTTGAAAATTTCTCGATCACGATTAACGAAATGAAAAATATTTGAATGGACAGGGAGGATTGGCAAAATCGTAAAATAAAATTCGAAACCCAAAACTCCAAAAATCCGAAACGATTTAAAATCCGAATGCCCAAAAATCCCAAAATTCCGAAACCCGAAATTTTACCCACCCCTGATAATGGACCAAGTCGTTTAAGGTCCAGACAAGCCCGTGCTGGTGTCCGCCGCGGCAACAGAGCGCGCCTGCACACTCGCATGGGCCCCACCTCCGGCGTTGCACTTGCCGAAAGCGCAGCAGCACGCGTCTGATGAACAACTCCAGCAGTCTGTCTATAACTATTACATGGAATATTTCCCGGTAAAGTTTATTCTTTTTTCTTGGCAATTCGTTTTTGTTCATTCGACAAAATTAATTCTTTAACTTTTTGAAAACCCGGCGTTGGCTTTTGCGCCGCCGGGCAAAAGCAAAAAATGACCGACCAATTACTCAGGCGCGAATAAAATATTTTCTTTTCGATTTCAAATTCGCAAACTCTGCGATTTTGATTACAATTTTCTTGCCCAAATGCTTAAAATAAAAATTCATTTCCAAAATCAGTGTCATGATCATTTCAGATCAAAATATTACAGAAACCCGTGCGATTAAAAGTTGAAAAATCTATAAACCATTTTATTTCCGGTGGCATCTTCTGACGTTGTTTTCTTCATACGAACAAAAGAAAATTCGGTACGTCTACGCAAGCTGCGAGCCAGCACGCAGTACAGGCAAACATAGCGATTAAAAATTAGAGACGCTAAAAGCAATCATAGCATTCATTAACACCATATTGATTGGTCTTGACCTGATCGGATACTGATTAAACTCGACTTATCTACTTGTATTTCCTAAAATAGACCCCCCCCCCCCGGGGCTCCGAAATTTAGTTCTTGTTTTTTTCAAAACTCCTTTATATGGTGCTGGTTTCTTACAAACCTTTTTTTATTTTTCATTTGAAACAAGTCTTGAAGAAAATGAACGGGCATTTTTCTTTTTAATTTTGTTTCGCATAAACACCCGGCACCTATAGAAAGACACTTTTTAATTGACAAAAATCAATTTTAGGCTGTCATTGTACGCCGAATATTTTGGCGTCCGTTCGTTGTGCCCGCTCGAATTGGCATTTCGCACTCGGCGTACGGTGCCTCGATACGGTAACAGAACAAAGGCCACCTCAATGGCTTCTGCAACGACACCGCGTTCAGTGGTGGTCAGTCAAACTTCTGCGCTGCCGCCATCCACTGGTGTGTTGAAATTTTCAATTTCTTCAAAGGATTTAGAAAGATTGCAAATTGTGAAAGAATTAAATAAATTTTTAGGTACAGTGTTGAAAACAGCCTCTACAGTACCCACGCGGATTGGTACAGTAATGTCTCGCCTACCATCTCCGAGAACAAATCCGTCAAGCTCAAGTACTACCAGTACGACTCCATCCTATAAATTAGGTACCGTATTGTTAACCCACCATATATATCAGTATTTGTTAACAGTCTCTACAGTACCCACGCGGATTGGTACAGTAATGTCTCGTCTACCATCGCCGAAAACGAATCCGTCAAGTTCAAGTACTACAAGTACGACTCCATCTTATAAATTAGGTACTGTATTGTTAACCCACCATATATAACCGTATTTGTTAACAGACTCTACAGTACCCACACGGATTGGCACAGTAATGTCTCGTCTACCATCACCGAGAACGAACTCGCCAAGTTCAAATACAACAAGCACGATTCCACCAGCACAGGAGAGTGTGGAGTTGAAGGAGATCAGTGCAGAGAAGCCAGAGGAGAATGAGACAGCGGCAGAGAATGAGACTGAAGAAGACAGCAGCGAGGCCGACGATGGCGATGAAGCGGACCACGAAATGTCGCCCAAGCAGGTCAATGAGACGGAACCGTCCATTCGAATTCGACAGCATGGCACACGCACGCTAGCGCTTGCCTGGCGCGTGCCCGAGCTGGTGGCATGCGACGCGTTTCTGGTGCGACACCGACCGCTTGGGTAGGGACATGGCATATGATGCGAAACATGAGTGATTCTCGATAGTCTCAACTTGAGAAAAGTCTCGGGTTTTGGGTCAATCTTTACAAATCCCCAGGGCAGTTGTTTGTTACTCGTGTTCTTGACACGCGGTTGTCAAATTCAGGCCGACAAACGCCCGCGTTAGCACGCAGCGAACGACAACGCCGCAGGCGCTGGTCCCTCTTGTAGTCAACGCGTGTCTTGAGGTACGTCGTGCTGAATTTTGTTTCACAAATGTTTCTAATGCTCCTCTTATTTTTCCACCAGGTCAACGTGTCCTGTCTGTTCGAGAATACGGTATCGCCCCAGTGGAGTGCACGTCGCGTGCTCGACCTGCGCATGCCCGCGCCTGTGCAAAGTGTACGCGTCATACGCTCCTACACTGACGAAGTGAGTTTTTCGTTATGCTTTGATCTTGATCTCAGATTTTGATCAGAAAATCAAATCATTTTGGCGATCTATCATTTGGATCAAATCACCTAATCCCACCTAGGTAATCCTAAAAATTGTCAATAATAAGACAAATAAATTTTGAAAATTAATTGTTTTGAAATTTGCGGCAAAAAAATTACAACAACATTTCGCCATCCGGACTTACATTAAAATGATTTCTGATTTCCTGAAAATGGCCTGTAATTGTTCTCGTAGTATTTCCAAGCTTCCGTATTGATCGGCTTCACATTGCCACCAAAAGCCGGCCCAGCACATTTTCAGCTCTACGAAGTGCACGTCGCATGGGCACCGGGAAAGGTGGGCCGGGAAGGCAATTTAATGCCAAAGAAAATTCAATTTGTCTACGAATGTTTAAAATTAATTGTAGGGTTGGACAAGCCCGGGTTATCCGGGACCGGTATCCGGGTGTTTTTGGAAATTTTTAGGGTAAAATTATCCGGGTCTTGGACTACCCCAGCCAAATTACCCGGTATCCGGACGGATATCCGGGTGTTTTTGAGCTACCCGGTATCCGGGGGGCCCGGATAATATCCGGGTTTGTCCAACTCTAATTAATTGTATAAGGGGGGGGGGGGTCAGAAACAAAATTGGCAATTACAGAAAGTCGTGGGCAGTCAACGTGTTGTATTCCGCGGCGAGAATATCAGCGCAACAGACGGCGTCGGCAAGCGTGCCGAAGGTCACGTGAACATCACTGGACTGGAACCGGCGCGTCTGTACGTGCAATTTAAAATAATTTTATGATTTTGCATTTGTTTTAATTAAAATTTTTGGATCAATTTTAGAATTATCAATTAAAAGGATAATGGGGGAACCATTTGTACCAAAAACAAAATCATTGGATTTGTTTAGGTACACATTTGCAGTGCGCAACGTGTCGCGCGAAATGCCTTCACAATGCAGCGCACCACTGGGCGTACGTCTAATAACGCGTGAGGAAGTTGAACATTTTTATTGGATTTAATTAAATAATTAATTATTTTTTTAAAATGAAATTTTATCGCTTTTTTGCAGCACCGGTGGTCACTTCCACGGTGTACGCGGGAAAGATTTCAACCAGCTCGATTAACGTGAATTTTGGCGAGTCCGACGAGTCCCACCCGTTCGAGCAGTACGAATTGCATTTTGGCTCCGCCGGTGACGACGACGCGGCGCCAATGAATGGCGGCGACAAATTAAAAAATAGTTCGACCTACTCTGATCAGACGGCTGGCCAAAAACGATCCGTGAGAAAACAATAATTAATTAATTAATTAATTAAATTTTAAATTAGTAAATCGTTCACCTTCAACAAATTGGTGCCGGGAAAGACGTACACATTTTCCCTTTTTACACTCCTTCACGGCGTTCGAAGCCGACCCGTGGACGCCAACATCACAACCTGTGAGAAACAAATAAAACATTCGTTGTAAATAAATGAAATAAAACGAAGGAATTTTAATTAAAATAAAATTTTTTTAACTAATAATATGTAGTTGTTATTAATCAATTAAAATATCATTTTGGATTTCTTCATATGCCCTATTTTTTATGGTTAGCAAAAGTTTTGCCATTTTTGATGACCAAAGTGACCCTTTTCTTATTTTTTAGACCCTCTGAAAGTGTCCGGTTTTCATCCTTTGATTGGTTCGGGTTATGTCCGGCTTTTTTGGACGGTTCTGAACGAAGCGCACAATTTTTGCCGTTTTCGGTTAAGGTAATTTGGAGAATAAAATTTGTTTTTAATTTTTCTGAAACTTAAAAAACAAATTTAGTTATACGGCCAGTGCCGGCCCCCATTTGCACAGCGCATTGAGTTTGGAATTAAACGGTATTTTCATCAGAAATTTTATTGCATTGTTTTATAAATTTTAATTTTTTGAATGTAATTTTAATGTTTAATTATTAATTAATATTTTAAAATTGCACAACATAAAGCAATTTTAATTTTTAGGAGTTAATTTGTAATATTCTAATTATATTAACTAATTATTAATAATTTTCGCTATTTTCATTTTTAATTGCTTTTTTAATTAAATTAAGTTTAAAATTTTTGCTTTTTTATCTCAAATTTTTTAAAATTATTTTAATATTATTATTATCACAAAGGGACCATCAACACGCATCGCTTCAGCGGCCTTGATTGGAATACATTTTACACATTTACAATTACAGTAAATTCAATTTTAAAATACCTTCTAAAAGTGGGGGGACGCACGGATGTTTAAAATAGGTTCGAAAAAAGCATCGTTTTTAAATCGTTCAAGCATTTTTACATTTAAAGGAATTAAGTTTAAATTTAATTAAAGGTCATTATGGGACCGCCCAGCGCGGAAGCGGAGTCCGAGTCCGAAGCGGTAACCATCGGAATGGCAAATAGACGTGCGTTTTGTGAAAAAAAAGAATTTATAAATAATTATTTTGGTTTTGCCGATTTTAATAGTTTTACAAAAACAGCATACGGAGAACCGGACATTTTCCGCTTTTGGATCAAAAAGTTTCCAAAAGCTTTTAATTTGTTTTAAACTTTTTAATTTTGCAAACAAAAGCTTTCCAGCACGTTCAACGCCTCAGCTGAAGCGGTACGGAAGCCGCGAGTTGTTGCTGAGCTTTGAAAACGATCCGGAAGCGTTTCCGGAACGCAACGGGGCCATCAAAGAGTTCGCTGTCATTGTGGCTGAACGCGTTGCGCTTGAGAGGTCAATTGCTGCCACAACCGAATCGTACAAAGACAAAGAAGAGGAGGTGAAAATATGCCGCCGTTCCATTTGATCCAACTTTATTTTTTGGCATTTTAGACAATTTCTAATTTTACACCTTTTATTTTTTATTCATTTAAAATTTATATTTATTAGGTCATTTTTCAGGCGCAAAATTTGCTTGAAACTTTGGGCGATTTATGGGAGTTGCCGAGTTGGCACGACGCACGTGAACGAGCGGACGATGCGGGCGACGATAAACCGTGGATTGCTTACAGTAAAATGATTACGCCAAAATAAAAATAAAACATTTTAAAATTTATGCTTTAAACCAAAAAGTGCCAAATGCTCTCAAATTTGTTGGCATAAATCCATTTTTTGGAGTTTTTAAACTAATTAACCCCAGGGACCTCCCCGTCTAAATACAATCCGTTCGCTCGTCGTGGGTCGTCCCGATTGGCACAATTCATCATTGGTGCCGAGGACTGTATGCCGGGAAGGCATCGGCTGGACGAAATGGTGGGGGGGGGGGGATTTGGTTAGGATTTTAGTTGAATTAAAATTTTTTTACGATTTAACGAATTGCCTCGAGGTTTAATACCTATCCTTTTAATTCAAGAGTAACGCGATGATTTCACTCATTTAATCCTTTATGTACAAAAACAGTACTGCAACGGCGCGTTGCGTGCCAATGCGGACTACTTTCGTGCGTGTGCGTGCATACAGTGTGGAGGGCATTGCCATGGAGACCGCTTGGGTGGGCATCGACGGTGCAGTGCCGCACGCAGTCAGCGGCAAGCAGTCTCCGGAACAAAAGCGGTTGCCTTGCTATATGTATTTGAATGGATGCAACGGCAGAGAACGCGCCGTCGGCAGCAACGCGGCGGCACGGATTTCCCCTTTCACGCGGAGACTCGTCACTTTTTCGGCGGCGATTAGCACATTAATTGTAATGTTTAATCAAATTGTTCACGTGAACTCCATCGGTAGATGATCATCGATCACTCTGATCGATCCATTGGGTTGGGAATTTTGTGGATATGGGTCAGTTTTAAGAGACGTACAGCAATTTAGAGAATGGTAACAAAACGTTTTTGTGGTGGCACTTTGAATGTCATAATTTTATCCATGCACAATGTGACATCATCATTAGGGCTCGGATTAAATTTGTTTGTTTTTTGTTGCTAATAGGTTATAATGAGAGAAGCCCAAAAATAGCATTTATTTCAAAAAAATTTTTGACAATTAAACATATTTTAGACGCAGTTCAATGAAAGTGACGACGTCGGAGAGTTTTGAGCACATGTTGTAACATATTTTAAGGGTTTCACACAGTTTTCGAAATTTTCCCAAAAAGACCAAAAGAAAATGCATAAAAACCAAAAATATATTCTTAAACCCCTAAAGACAGATAACTTTCAAAAAAAATTAAGAATTTTTTTAAAATTTAATAAAATAGTTAATTTCTGAGCCCTAATCATAACAAATCTTGATCCTCATCATGACAACATTTATGAGCGAGCACAAATACGCATTTTTGTAAAATTTTATATCGCTTTTTTTATTATTTTCATAAAGCATCATTATCAATTGTTTGAGTTCCCTAATTTTAATCCAACAAAAATCCAGAATGAATTGTATTTTGTGCGCAAATTTATTTTATATTCAGTGGCAAAAATTAAACTTCTTTTAAAAATAATATTTTATATTTATTTAAACAAAAAAAAAACGATTTATGCCAACTGGCAATTGTGAAAAAAGAGGCTTTTCAGCAGAGCTGTTTGTTTTAGTTTCCGTCTCAATTCGAAATAACGGAATAGAAATTTTAAATAAACATTTTTAATGTAAAAAAACTTGCCTCGGAGAATTGAAAATGAGCGCAAATGTTTTATGTACCGGAGGACATTTTTCGACAATAATAAAATAAAAAGTTTTTAATAATTCATTTTGTTTTTAAAGCGTTATATGAGTTATTTCCGAACACACCTTATGTCCTCGTTGAATTTTTAAGGCTCAATACAAAAAATAAACAGTGAACGAAAAAAACGTAAAACTATACAACAATTTAATAAACTATTTTTTGGTCGATTTTTTACCAAAAATTATAATTTATATAAATCAATTTATGTAAATGCGAGTCGTCTCTTTCACACCTACGCGCACACACTGGACATTTCCGTGCCGCCCTGTCGGCAACAACATCAACATTCTTAGAACATTGTGCACAAACAATATGGTTGCAGGGAGTGAGCAAACGTTCAGACTTTAAAATGTCACAATTAAATAAACATTGCAATTTTTCTGTTGTGACTGGTAATTTGATTGGTACTGAATTATTGGTTTCGGTTTTTCAAAATTCCTTTAAACTCTCTTACAAATTAGGTATAAATAGTGTCCCCCGGTTTTTTCTTTTTTTGTCCATTAGCCCTGATTTTTTTGGCACCGGGACATTTTTTTGAAGGCAATAAAGTCAATTTTAGGGCGCCGAATATTTATTATTTTGTATAATAAATGATTTGCTAATTTACATTAATTACCTACCTCCTTTGACTTACAAGCAGCGCAATAATGTGAAGAACTTGATGATGAAGCTTCTTCACCCAACCTTTTTCGATTAATGCGCAATGTTCCTTGGACATCACCACGGCAGCATGGACAGGGTCGGTTTTTGTTATGATTTAATAAAACATTCTCACATTTATCGCATGTGTTTAAGTGGTTACAGGGCGTGTAGACGACTTTAGCCTAATTAAAAAAGGGATTTACATTCAAATAGATAAGCGACAACTTTATCGGCCCCAATAGATTATTCCCTACCATTTTGGATAATGAGTTTAATTGAGCTTACATTTTTCGTCAAACAAATCACACAGCGATTGGCGGAATTTAATGAGGAATCAGCGCGGTTTAAAACTTTAGCGATTGGCGTTTGACTCGACAGCGTTTTATGTAATTTTGGCCATTCTGGACAAAATGATTCGATATCGTTGATTGCCTAAAATCATTTTTTTGAAAGTAATAATTTAGCAATTATTTCAAAAATATTTAATTGTTGTCGCTTATCGTACTGTTGCTAATTGCTCTTTTAAAAATGTTTTGTTTTGACAAAATTCGTCAATCAATGCAAAAAACTGCGCATCAAAAAAGGCACGAAGTCGCTTGAGTAAAATGTTGTCTTTTTTTGCTTTAGCAAAAATATTCGAATAAATGCCAAGAACAATGGCATCCCTTTGGTCCAATGAACTTCCGAGTTGTTGCTTATTTTTAGCCTGATTAAGGGCATGTCGGAAACTGGCAACGGCAAAGAAAATGTACTGAAACAACAAATTTATGAGCGGTAAATTAAAAAACAAAACAAAAATACACTGCCGTCCATCGCGTCATTATTATAATGATTTTGTTTAAAAAATTCTTCTAATATAAAGCGCATTATCCTTTCCCATTCACTGGTTGTTTCAAAATAATTAATTAAGCAACTTCTTTGCTCAGAAAAATTGCATAATGAGTCAACGGATTCCTTTATATGATATGCTTTCTGCCAAAATCTTTCCTTTCCTCGTATAAGATTCTAAAAATTAAATGTTTAATTATGTCAAACTCTTAATATACCTATAAGGAATAGTTTAAATTAATTTTGGCATATTATGTAAGCTTAAATACTTATACCGATCCTTTCATTGGCACAATGTTTAAATTGTAAAAATTGTTAGTAAGTTTTTCGAAGAACGATTTTTCAAATTGTTTTTTGATTAGGAATTGGCCCTGTTCATTTGTGTCAGTTTTGTAAAAATGTTGAAAATACTGAGCATAATCATTGAAATTATTTTGGTCAAAGGCAAGCACAAATTCTTCAGGCCCAGAATTGTTTTGGTCAATAATTCTTTCGCGCCCCTTTAGTCGTTTATCCCAAATGATCACTTTGTAGTTCCCAGGCGGTATAATCTAAATGGGAAACATTTTTAAATATCCGGACTTTAAATAATATCGGCTTAAAGGTTTGGTTAATTAAATCATAAATAAAATGAATATTTCAGCAATAAATCTCCCTTTTTACAATAAAGTCGTGCCAGAATTAGCATTTCAGTTTTTCCCATTTAAATTCTGTAAAAAGCAAAAAAACAAAATATTTCCGGACTATTAAAAAACACCAAAAATTTTATATACTCAAATTTTGATTTTTCTTAATAATCTGTGGACGATTGAAGTATTTAGGGATGGGGTAATATAGTTCCTCAAAGAATAGGCATTAAAAATGGCTAAATAGTTCTTAAAAATTCCCAAAATTCTGTAAACATTTTCGAAAAAAAAAATGTTAAAAATTTTTAAAAGAATTTCTATTTTGAGCATTTCTGACAATTAAAAAGAAAGTTTTTAGGAGTTAATTTTTGGAAAATTCGATCTTTAGGGGTGCATTTTTTGCTTCTTTTAAAAAAAAATTTTTCTTCAGGAATTTTTCGTAAATTTCGAATTACCTAAAGAAATAAAGCACTATGAAATTATTTTGGTGGTTTTAGCATTTTCACATTTTAATCCATTGGCATTTTATGGAAATTTTCTTAAGAAAAATGCAATAAAAACGAAAAATTTAATTATTTAAAAAAGCTTTAACCGGTCTTGTGTTATACCAAGGGTCCCATTCGTCCTTGGATGCCAAATGATAGCTTTTGTCATTTTGAACACCGGTCTTGGGAATTTGAAGCAAATTGAATGTATCCTTATTTCCAAGAATGTCCTTGGAAAATGAGAATTTGGTTAGAAGTTTAAAAATTTGTAATTTTAAAGGAAAAATCATGATTTGGCATTGTGAATATTCAATCAATAGAAAATGGTCATTTTATCAAAAAAGCGCCCGCGCTCTCAAAAGAGTTGATTCTTTATTGTTTCTATTTTTAAGCATGTCTTCAGTAAAGCGTAAAAGTGTATTCAATCCCGAATGGGAAAACAATACAATTTTGTCAAGCGTAGTAGAAGGGGAAATGGCCAATTTACTAGGTATATTTTCCATCAATTTTCTTAACAAACATTGTTAAAATTTCCAAAAATTTTTTCACGGCGGCGCCGTACTCTCATAAAATTGGTTGCAATTCCCTTAACAAATTGAGTCAAAAATTCCAAATTTTCTCGGCGGCGCCTATCGGCACCGCCGACCCTCCCCCCCCCCACCTTTTCCAAAACATTTTTGAAAAATCACGCGCAAAAAAAATAGCTATAAAGAGCACCGATTGTTGAGCGAAAACAAGAAATTGTTGGAAAAGATTCATTCGGGCGAGAAATACAAGCCATTTGAACAAGAATAAAGCGTTTTTGTTTTGATAAAATGTTAATTTTGAGCGTTCTTGGATTTCGTTTTCTGTTATGTCCTTGGAAATCAACATGTCTGTCCTTGGGAATTGTGTTTACTCGATGGGAGCCCTGTGTTATACCCTAATAAAAATCCATCACCTGTGCCAAATGATAGCTTTTGTCATTTTGAACACCGCTCAAATACGGTTTGATCAGTTCTTTTGGGGCCGCAAAAGCGTTTTCCAAAACAATTGCAATTAAAAATATTTTTAAAGAGAGCATTTTTGACTTAAAGCTATAAAATGTATAATGGAATTTAACAATGGATTAATTTAAAAATAAATGATGCACGCAAAAAATGGATTTTATATTGATTTTCACGTAGTTTTGCCTTCAATATTAAAGCATCCATTTTTGAATGATTGGGAATTTGAAGCAAATTGAATGTATTGTTTGTTGTATTAAATTAGAGCTTAATCCCGCAAGCCGCCCAATGGCCATACGAATAAAAATATCATAAAAGTTATCATTTGGATACCCAAGCTTTTTGCCCTCCGTATTAAATTTCAATTAATTTGAAAATGTCTATCTTTGGCTTTTCGTTTTTCAATTTTTAAAAATATTTAAAACAAGTAAAGCAAAGCTCCCTGATACTTGAATGGCAAGCAGGGGTTCGCGAAATTCCATTTTTCGTTGTTTTTTGGCCTCTTGCCCGTTTTTCGTTAAAATCGTTTTACGGAAAAAGAAAAAAAATTGGTGAACAAGTTTGAGAATTTTTTTGGTTCAATTTTCAAAATTTAGTGCAAATTTCTTAACGGAACAGACCAGAGTCAAAGAAAAATACGGAACGAACACATCCTTGGAACAGACCCTCGACGCGCCGTCGGACCCAACCCTCAAAAACCTTCGAAAAAAACAAATTTCTCGGCGGCCGCCTTAGAAGCTTGAAAGAGAAATTCTGCAGTTTTTGGACCATTCCATTAAATATTCAAATATCAAAATACTGTATGTGCATTTTTGAAATTTAATATATTTTTTAAATTCACTTTGAAAATTTCCGTTTTTCCAATGTTTTGGTCTTTCCATTTTATTTTTTCGTTAAATATGTAAATGTTTCCGTTTAAATAGTTATTATAATTATGTATACGAATTAAAACAAAAGTTTAAATAAAAGTAGGATTGTGTCGCGAAATAAAATGACAGGTTTCAATAAACTTTTAACAATTGTTACCTGAAATAAGGTATCTAAATACTGTGAACATCTTTATAAAGATTAAAAGTTGGGTTCAGCTACTGCCTAAATAAATACAATATAAAGAAATAAATAAAAAGTTGGGAACATAATCTAATCAATAAACTACAGTGGAGTGTGTAGGACTACAGTAACTACTACTACCAAGACTATATCGATTGAAGAAGCATTGTTTTGATCGGCAATTCGGGTCGGTGTTCTCAGCTCTGTCTGGCAAGTCGCGGCAGCGCGGATGGCTTTTTTGTTGCGGCGCCAGTGGCAGGCTCAGCCGGCTGACAGTTCCGGGCGCAACGCGTGCTCGCCACGGCGTCGCAGCCGGACTTGCTGGGCACTTTCATTGTCTGCCCGACGGGCGCTGACAGTACGCCTCGCAGCGCGGCAGCCACCGAACGACGCTTGCGCCCGCCGCCGCCACCTGACAAAATGTGATGGGTTCCATTCCGAAATGGTCTCCTGATCTGGTCCCGATCGGAATTGATCATTTAGGACGCCCGGGATTTGGGATTTAATTCCCTTTGAAAGCCTATTGATCAAAATAGAAAAACTGAAAGAAAATAAAGATTTTAATTCAAAAGCCTACCACAGCAACCGCAACCGCAGCATCCGCAACCGCAGCACGGTTTGCAACCTTAAATTGAGGAAACATTTTGTTTAAACTTTTCATTTAACTTACAGCAACATGGCACTTGACAGATTTTGTGAAGTGCTGGAGGCGGTTGGATGATGATGGGAGGCTGGGGACAACAGCTGAAATTATAAATATATTTTGCATAAATAAAAATATTTTGTTTTTTATGCACATACAAATAAAATTATTCTTCAACTTACCAGCATTTACAACAGCAAGGGCAACAGCAACAACTGAATAAATGTTTTTCTAATTTTATTGAAATTAAACATTTTTAGAATTTACCATGATGCATCTGCCACTTTTTCGGTATTATAGTTAATCAAGACCAGCGCTAACGTGATGATTATTTTGAATAGCATACTTCTTCACTTTCTAGCAATTTTTATTTATTAAATTTATATTTATAAATACAAATTGCAATGGGATTTTATTCTGTTATTGATAAACAATCAAAACAGGATCAAAATACGATCTGATCATCAAATCAGAACTGGTAGAATTAATAAATAAATGTTTGATAATTAGCTTAGTTACAAATCAATAATTTTTTAATTTAAAATTGGCTTGGTTAGCTCAATCTATTAAAATTGAATTGATATTTAAAACTTTTGAGAAATTGTGTGATTCTTGACTCCGAGAATCGCAATATTTATACATATTTTTAAAAGACAAAAAGCTCTTCATTTCTTTGTACAACACAATGACCATTGTCCACACATTCCGCCAACTTTCCATAAATATGCTCAAAAAATGGCGCCAAAGCGATTCCTAATTAGAAAAGACACTTTTTGTTTGTCCACTTGCAACAAAGATTGGAGGAAGTGAAGTGAACGAGTCCGCCCGCGCACTCGACAAATATGGACAAACAAATTACCTATTCTAATGAATAATGATGATCAGAAAATGATGAAAACTCCATTAATTAGAAGATTTAAAATGCTCTTGTAAAAGCTTTTTTTATGTGTCCGTCAAACTTCAATTAGATTTCAACCAAAAATTGCAAGGAATTCAGTATTTTTTTTACGCTTGCCTTTTGAACGAAGCATTTTTTAATAATGGGAGGGGCCCGAACGCTGAGAAAATTTTTTGAATTTTTGACTCATTTTGTTAAGAAAATGGTCCAAAAACTGCAGAATTTTGCCCAATTTTTCGTTGGTGGGGGGGGGGGGAGGGCTGAATTTAAATTAATTAAAGAATTCTCTTTAGAATTTTCTTATTTTGAATATAGATCTAAGTTTATGAGTATTTCCAAACCCAATAATTTGATAAAATGCAAAAAAATTTCTGCAAATTCTGCTTACTTTTTAGGGGGGGGGGGGGAGGAAAATTTTGAATTTTTGCTTTAATTTGTTAAGAGATTGCAACCCAAATTTTAAAGCCCAAAGCAGTTAAGTTGAAGACGTTAAGCCCATAATGCAAATTGAAACCACTTTTTGTAAGGCTGACCCGAACGAAGGTGTGTTGGCCTCGTAAAAAAGTACGAGAAACCAATTAATATAAATATCTGTTTAAAGTTATTAATTAATCAATACTAAATTGCAATAATAGAATATAAATAGATTCTCTGAAATCAAAGCGAGTTTTATGACACTAGTATGGCTGTTTAATATTATCAAAAACACTACCAATTCGAATTAACATAAAATATTGATAAAACCAATTATTACAAACGCAAAACAAAGATACGAATCCATAAGAAAGGCTGCGAGACAAATTAGGCAAAAAATGCTATAAAAATGAACGTTATTTAAAAGTTTATAAACTTTGAAATACCAAATAACATTTAAATTTTGCATAATTATTGTAGAAATCAATGAAGAAGTAGTTAATTAAATAATAATTAAGTAACAGATCTAATAAAAAATATTTAAAAAATTAATTAAATTCAATTACCTACTTGGTTTTAAAGGTTAATAAAACCAACCCTCATTTAAATGCTAATTATGACAATTTATGAAGCCGACAAAGATGCAGAATGTTTTATCGCCACAATATCGGCTTAACGCAACAAAATTCAATTGCTCCGTTTTTAACAAAATAGATAACATAAAGGAAATAATATTTAAGCGATTTTATGGTGAACAAATAATGAAAATTACAGATTATAGTGTTTTCTTTCTAATCACACCAAATACACAGTTGTAGATATTTTAATATAAAAATTATTAAGACGCAAAAAAATATATAAAGAATTAAAAGAGCTTAAATGCAATTGAAGTTTACGTGAGTCAAAAACGCAATGTGAAATATATTAAAAAAAAAATTATTGTAAAAGCATAAGAAATGTTTAAGAATCTAAAATATATAAAACCAGTTGTTTTGGAATTTTAACAAACTTTAAACACGCTTATTTACAACAAAAAGCTCGAGAACATGATCTTGAGTGCTGTCTTCAAGCCAAAAGATTAGCATTTAAATAATAAAGGAAAAAATACTCAAAAATTAGGGATAGTCATTATACAAAAAACATTGGAACAAATGGTAACCATGTCGATCTTAATGCACAACATAATGTTGTTTTTGTTTTTATTATTGTTTTCCAGCGATAATAATCAGGCCCCTCACTTCAGCAACGGCTTCAGAGAAACATTCTTCACAATTTGAATCGTCAACATCGCAAAACCAATTTTGATTTAATTTAATAATTGAGAAGAATTTATTGAAATAGGGAAGACACATTACGGCAAAAAATATCAGTCCGCGTCAAATATCAGTCTTTCATTTTACAATGCAATCACGCAACCGGAAAACCAGCACTTTTTTTACGTCTCGAGGAATGCAACATCATTTGCTGATACTTTCGACAAATGCTAACAAGCTTATCAAAATTTATTATTATAATTAATAAATTTTAATTAAGGAAATCAAATGAACAGTAGAAAATTACGCATCCAGATTTACAAATTTGATTTCTGAATTACAAAAATAAAAACAACCCAAACACAAAATATTTTTATTTTAGAAATAATATTTCATTTAGTTAGAATATAATATAATTAAAAAAGAGTTTAAAGAGAATAATAAAATATTTATAGCACTTAAATATTTGATTAAATATGAAAAGCAAATTACAACTGTTTATTTGAAAATTCGATTCTACAAGCAATCCAACGCTGGGAAAACGGAGAAATGTCGTGTCAACCACAAAAAGTGCGATGGTCAAATGCGGAGATGGTTATAGGCAAAAAAAAAGGCTGTAATTTTAATTTAAATGATTATTTTGACTTCAAAAAGTTTATAAACTTTGAATTAAAAAAAGTAGACTGCAGAACAAAAAAATAATTATCAGAAAATTGTTAAAAAAGCTTTCTAAAAAATAAAAAAGTATTTTGGACTCTACGTCAATAATTAAAGCTTTTACGTAAATTTGATTACATTTAAACTTTCATACTAAACACGGCACACAATTATAAACGCACATTTTATTTAAACATTCACTGCAAATATAATAGTTTAATGAAAAATATAATAAATATAAATAAATTCTCTAAAATAAAAAGCGAATTTATGAGTTTGATTTTCAACAATATTAATATAAATTAGCATTATAATTATTTTAGTGGGAAGTTAGTCCGACGCTTATTTCATGAAAGATTTTTTCAATTAAAACATAATAATTGGTATATTTACATTTGAATTTTTTTTTAAATTGTGTAATTTTTCATTCTTGCAGCATTTAATGATTTAGGTTAGGGTTGGCACCTTGACCCTGTCCCCGACCCCGCCGACCCAGACACTTCTAACCCCGGGAAGAGGTTCGTGGTGCCGATAGGCACCACCGAAAAAAGTTTTAATTTTTGACTCAATTTATTAAGAGATTTGCAAGCAAGATTTTAAAACTACGATAACTTTTTGAAGCTTTAGGAATGAGAGAGGTCCGGAAAAATTTTTAAAATTTGATCTGTTTTTGTTAAGAAAGTTATCCAAAAATTAAATTTCCCTTGAAGGACTAAAAATGTTCAAAACTTTTCTCGGCGGCGCCAATCGGCACCGCCGGACCTCTTATGTCACCAATTTTCGGCAAGCAGCACAATAAATTTCTCACAATTTGAAGTAAAAAAAATCAATTAAGTAAATTTGTGAAAACTAAAGTATAAATCAATTTTTGGCAATAAACAATTTGAATAACACCCATAAAAATTTTATCATTAGGGGTGTATTTTTTACAACCGAAACCAGAGGGTACCGTTTTCGGTTAGGCCGGTTTTACGATCTCCGGTTTTCGGTTTAGTTCGGTTAACCGACCGTGAATTACTTTAGTTAGAATAGTAAACAAATGGCAGTGTTCGATTTAAAAAAACATAATTATTAAAAAGAATAAAAAATAATTAATTTTTTTGAAAGAACATACACTATTTTAAATTATTATATATAATAGATCTATAGACTCTTGAAAGAGAATTTTAAAATCATGAAAATATAGGCAATTTATGCTACTAAATGATAAATAATAAACGTAATTGTCTTGCTTTTTACTAAATAATTAATTAGTAAAATACTATGAAATAATAAAAAAATAAATATTTAAATATAACAAAAAATCAAAATAAATTCAAAAAAAAATTTTAAACATTTAAAATTAAACCTCCCAAATCATTTAATAAACAATGAGCAAATGATATTGTTAATCTTTAAAAAACCTGTACATATTAAAAGAATAAATATTGAAGCTTAAAAAAAATAAACGAATATTCTAGCAAAACTCTAAAGACCAAATGAAGAAAAAAAGGAAATTTGAGTCAACCCAAATTTACATAGCGTTAATATAAAGTATAATTGTTAAAATTCAATTTAAAATCGAAAAGAAAGCCAATGAAAAGCCATTTTTTTTTTCTCGCTGAAACAAATCAATCGGATAATTTAAAATCATAATTAATTAATTTGCAAAACTGCCGTTCTTGTAAAATTTATTTGTAAAATTCTACATTTGTTTGCAGAAAGCCAAGAAGTTGAATTAAATTGTTGTTTTCTTTTCCATCAACCTTTTCAACAAACCGCCCAGGAAACCAGCTACCGTATTTTCTTTAAATTATCTTTAGTTTTTATAAATAATGTTGCAATTAAAATCAAAAATCTTAACAATTAAAATATGCACAGTTAAAAAAACAAGTTCTTTCACTAAAATTCACCTGAAAAAATGATTTAAAAAACTGACTAAAAACAGTGAACCAAATTTTAAATTATAATGATTTGAAAGAAACCCCAATGGGATCATATTTTAAATCTAAAAATTTAATCATTAATATAAATTTTAAAAAATTCATTAAAAGAATTCTCTGAAAATATTAAAAAACATTGTGTGGATTTTTGAGTCTAAAACATTATTGAAAATTAATATTGCATCAATAGATATTGCTGTCGAATTACTCGTTGCATGTGCTCTTGTTAGGGTAGGACAGTACCGGTTAAAAACCGGTACCCCCGGTTTCGGTTAACCGGGTTTTCAGAGACCCGGTTTTCGTAACCGGTTTAGAACTTATGACCGGTTAACCGACCGGTTTTTTCGGTTTATGGCCAGTGTTTTCCTATGCCAACTTTTTTGGATCTGTTCTGTTCGCAAAAACGTTTTGAAAATATTTTTCATTAAAAATAATAAGATATTTTAATTTTCATTAATTTTAAGTAATTTTTGTAAACTTTTAATTAATAAAATATTCGAACAGTGGAATCGAAACTTTAATTTTGGGTGAGAGTCAAGTTTAAGAATTCGGAACCAAGATCCGCGAAATTTGATTTTAGGAATGTATTTTTTGATTTATTGCATTTTTTGTTAAGCAAATTGGTCAATACAAGTTTTTTCTTGCGAATTTTGCTTTACTTTTAGGGGGGAGGGGGTCGGCGGCGAGGCGCCGCCGGAAAAATTTTCAATTTTTTACTTAATTTATTAAGAGATTTGCATCAACATTTAAAAAAACGGTGATCTTTGTTGCCGATAGGTGCCGCTGGGGAAAAAAGAAAGTTTTAGTGAATTCACTTATTAAAATGTTTTTAAAATTTGCAAAAAAATCACCATTTATAAGGTTTTCTGAGTGATGTTTTTTGTTGTAAAAAGGGTTACTTATTAAATTAAAAGAATAATAAGGACTTCCAATCAGGGAGTAGAAACTACTATGAATAAATTAAGAGATACCTAGTTTAACCACTGAGCTACACTTGCATCGAATAAAATGCAAATTAAAAAGCATTTAAAATTAACCAAAAAAGTCCAATAACCAGGGGTGCTTAAACCGCCGGTTTGGGTACCCGGTTTTCGGTTAACCGGGATTTTGAAGACCCGGTTTTCGTAACCGGTTTCGTAACCGTTTAACCGGTACTGTCCTACCCTAGTTATAAAACAAAATGTCAAAAAACATAATAATATACATGTATTAAATTTTATATTATTCAATGTTTAATTAAAATTAAGGTACATCGGGCGACTATTTAGATAAAAAATTGTTTGCTAAACTTTTATGTTTTTATTGTGGTTACACTTTCTCATAAAGGACAGCATGAAGCTGAAAAATTATTATAAAGCCAAAAATAAAAAATGATTAAAAAATATTTCTAATGTTAAAATTAATTTTGAAAGTACCAAAAATGAAATAAATCATTAATTGAACAAAATTAAGATAACATAACAAGTACTGAACTTAAAACTTGACGCGCCGTATGGATGAGGCAGTTTTCTAAATTTAAACAAGTTATGAGTCAAATGTGAAGTAAAATTAGTTTAATGTAACCTTCATGTTCTATGTCTTTTGGACAACAGTCTTTACCCGCATACCTTTTTGATTTGGTAAAATAATTCTTTTTACTTTGAAATTTTTTATGTTCTTTTTGTATTTTATGGCGCAAAATAAATTATTAGAAAATAAAGTAGAAAATCGCTAATTCTAACTATCGTCCAGGCAAACACCAAAAAATTAATCTTAAATTAAATTGAACGTTTTATTATTTATAATGGACACGCATTCAAAGTAAATGTATTGTTGGTAACAATGTCACCAATCATGGAAGAGAAAATTGAATTTTACGGGCCAACAAACAAAAAAATTACACAGCCCACAAATAAAATCGTTCCACAACCGCAATAATTTTTTTTCACCTTAATTAAAAAATAATAATTATCAAAAATTATTAAAAGAAACTTTCTGAAAAAATAAAAAAGAATTTTGGACTCAATGTCAATTATTAAGGCTTTTACATATTGATTGTGCTGGCATAGCAATAAATCTATAAGTATATTAAAAAATAATTTTTTTTAATCTGGAAAATTTAAAATTTATTAGCAGTTTATTAAAGCTTTATGAGGAAGTTCGTGCAGTTTTTGTTAAATGCATGTTTTAACAAAACTTAATGCTAAACAATAAATATAAATTAAAAAATTTGTGAGAATGTAAATAAAAATAATTGAAATGTCATCAAAATTGTGCAATTCTTCATTATTAGAATTGTTTTAATAATTATAAAAATATGACAAACGATTAAATAAATATCAAACATTTTATTTTTTAGTGAATACCTCAATAAAATTAATGTAGTAGTTATTTCGCATTTTCATATTATTATTAATTAATACTAATGGAAAATAATAGAATATAATAAATTCTCTATCAGAAAATACTCACACTGAAGTATCTAATATTTTAAGGGTAAATATGGATCATACGGCCCAGACTCAAAATCGAACAAAATATATATCAATCGACTCCTCTCGGTCTGTAATGTAAGAATCCAAAAAAAATTTTTTGCGGAAACTACTTTGAAGCAAGTTATGAGCCCGGGACTGAAGTGTCTTTTGACTGGGGACTCAGTGTCCACTGATTAAAAAATGGGCAAAATCACTCAAATTTAGTATCATTCGAAAGCTCTCGACGAGACAAATATGAAGGGGCACGATCAGACACCTTTTGGATACCAGCCGACTGAGTCCCAGTGTAAAATGGACACTTCAGTACCAAAAGTAAAATGAACCTCCTTTCTCCGCAGACAACTGTAAACAAAAACCAAACTCTGCACGCACCCCCGACGGAGAAGGAAGGCTAAGCCTGAAGCCTAAGCCTAACGCGACCCCGACGGAGGGTGGCGAATTAAGGGGTAGTCCAAAGGTGTGTATGTGAAAAGCTATTTTCATCAAAACGGCTAAGCTAAACTATTACAAAAAATCTGCTACATAAAAAATGTAGGAGTGCGAATTTAGTTAAATTTAGAAATTCATATCCATTTCACCCAAACTTATTAAACATTATTTTTATAAAATTAAAAATATAATTAAATAAAGAAAAAAGCAAGTAAATCTTTAAAGCAAATGCTGCAAGAATAAATTGCACAATTTCTAAAATAAATAAAACAAATTTATAGTTTTTATATCATCCGTTATTCCAGTAAACATCGTTTATTAATAAATTAAATAAATAATGGTTAAATTAAGCGTAAAATAAAATTCTGAAAAACTCATTGAAATTTATATCTTATTTGGCATTAGCAGTGTTTTGTTAATTAATTAATAAGTTACGTTTTACATTATAATTTTATATTAGTTGTTTCTTTTGAATATTATTAAATGGTTTTATAGTTTTTTATTTTAATTTTTTAAAATGTTCTAATCATCCGACCCCATCAATGCCTTTTTTCTTTACATATTAACACTAATAAACATGTTAGTTTAGCTTAAACTGCGTATAAGTTGTCTCGGTTTCTTTGACAAGACTGCCGAGTTCGTCGATTTTCGCGTTTGAAACGCAAATTTTAAATTTCGTCTCGTAATCGTACCGCGCAGCGATATAAGGTATTTTCTTACAGCAACTTGTCTTTGAAAAATATTTCAAGCTGAAATCAGAATTTTTATTAAAAATTTAATTTTATGTTGATTTGTATAATTTAAAATAAAATTTCATAAAATGCTTGATATTTATATATTTGCAAGTAGTTTTAAACAATTACATGTTAATCTCTTTGTATTTTTTTAAAACAATTTCACTAACGCCTCATTTTTAAGACGTTTTTGGGTGTTATTTAAATGCAGTCAATTTAAAACATAATTAATTAATTAAGCTTATTACGCTTTATTTTTCTTTGAAAAGCAAAATCTTATCTCAGCAAAATTGGGCTTTCATTGCGCTAATTTTTAATTGATTTTGATTTATAGTTTTGTCAAATATGATCAAATATTTTTGTAATTACAGCAAAGTGATTTATTTAGCCGTTGAGTAATAAATCGGTTTAAATTATTACAAAACTTTAAATAACGATTTTTTGCTCTTGGTTTGTTGAATTCGAAAATCGTTTTCGCCAATTAACTTCGCCCAACGTTTTGTGAGTTTAATGGTCGGATTTATTTTGTTAATTTATTTTTTGGAGTTATCCTCCGTTCTTGGGGTTTTTTTTTTCTCTGAGGTAGTTGACCCTCGGAATTATAAGGCTCATTTTTTTCACGTTTGATGTTGATAAGCACTAAGACAGGGTTCGAGGTTTTTTTTATGTCGTACGTCAGAAGATTTTGGCCGTTCTTTAATATTATAATTTCCTCCATATTATTTATTTATTCTTATAGGTCATAATAGTAGATCATAGAACTTTATAATATAATTTTTATAAAATAATTTTTTTTGGTCTAATATAAGAATTTCGTTTAATTTTATTATACAATAATGTATCGGAGATGGTAATCTTTTGAGTTTTGGACCATCAGCTTCAGTAGAGGTTCTCCTCCATTAATAAGAATTCTTTAAGATTTTGCTATTTTTCTTTTCCCATCTTTAGTAAATATTGGCTTTGTAATTCTTTTGTATAATTATTTTTTTTTATTTTAACAAAACGAACAACGCTTGTTTAAATTTCGGGCTTGGCATCTTGATTCATCTGCATTACAGTTGCATGTTAATTTATTTTTGTATTGTATAACTCGGTATAAATATAATGTAAGCATAAGTTTAATATTTCTTTTCTTGGTATTCGAATGATCGGAACAGGGGAATACTAGAATGACGACGCGCGCATCGAGTGCAACCGAACGTGACGAGTATGACAAGGTTGCAACTGTTTTCGTGCACTGAAATTTTATTTTTAAAACGGGGTTATAAAAAAAATCAATTTCAGCGCAATTGCTGTCATAGAGAATCAAAAAAAAAACCAACTGTCAATTGTAATGGACTTCCAATACGATTCTGGGCAAATACAAGTAGTTGTGTCACGTTTATTTTTTGCGATAACTGAAAAGATGTTATAAGTTTTTAAATTTCACAATTTCAATTTTTTTCAAAAAATTTCTAAGAAAACTGCAATAAAAATGAAAAATTTTTTAATCTTTTCATAAAAGCGACTTTCAAAAACTTTTAAAAACTGAAATTCATGTTTTTAATCAACAAAATCTGGTCCATAAAATATGTTTTTTGTGTTTCATAGTGAAATTAAAAATATTTAATTAATAAATAAATTCAATTTTTTTTAAGGTGCATCTAATTTATTTTAGCCATTAAATTTATGGATTTAACATAGCTGACCAGCATTGCAAAATCAGTTGCCCAGTCTTTACAATTGTACCAGACAATGTTGTAGCGGTGACCAGGGGTACACAGAATGTCGTAAACACTTTTCACGTCAAAGAAGTCCATAGTGAGCTCTACAACATTGTCGGTTTGGTGACGATGGTAACGACCAAATCTAAAGACAATTCACGATAAGAATGATTAGGGCCGGATTCTTAAAACCCGAGTCCAATATTTTAACCCGGGAGATCTGGACTTGGGAAGATGACCCAGTTAAAAATATTGGTCAGATCACCCAGTTAAAAATATTGGTCAGATCACCCAGTTCCAAATATTGGTCAGATCACCCAGTTCAAAATATTGGTTAGATCACCCAGTTCAAAACATTGATTAGATAACACAGTTCAAAATATTGGCCAGATAACCCAGTTCAAAATATTGGTCCAGATCTCCCGGTTAAAATTAGAGAACGACAAGATTACCCATTTCAAACAAAAATTTATAAACATTTCTTGCCTATTTGTTGTGCCTCTTGATGAAAACTCAAATGTTTGGTAATAGTGCCGCTTATCATTGCACATTTCGCATCTGTATTGAATCACGACCGAGTCATGCGTAACCATTCCAAAAAGCGTGGGCCCCAGCCATCATTCGGTGGTGCCGTACGGCAACTGTTACTGCGATTAGTTTCTCTGCCGGGCCTTGGCACATTGTTGCGTCATGTCATTGTGAGTTAAAGTCGGTGTCCACTCTTGATTCGTCGGATGATGATGACATTTTAAACCTGAAAATACACTGAAATCGGGGGGTTGGAAAAAATCCATAGGGAATTGAATGAAGCTTGACTCTTCGGCGGGAAAGGCGGAGATGTTTGTATATGATATTTTAAAACAACAATTAATGAAAAAACAAATTAGCTTCTAATGAATGCATTAAGTCTATAGTCCAATTTTTGCCCGCCGGTCAATCAATGCACATCTAATGATTGCGATGAAATGAGAAGAGGGGAGGGAGGCGTTCATTCCCCCCCCCCTCCATCAAAAAATCGATGGGTCGAAAGACTGGGTTCTCAAGGACAATATGTTGATTTCCAAGGACACAATGGGCCAATTTTAAGGAAGCCATCATTAAATTTAATTTTCTCCAGCTTAAAAGACATTTTATTCTTGTTCAAATGGGTTGTACATTTTTGTCTGCATGAATTTCTTTCCAAAATTTTCTATTTCTCTCAACATTTGTACTTTCGCTAAATGTGAGTCCTAAAATTATTGCATGAAATGAATCAATCATTAATTTGCGCTAACAAATCAACATTTCAAAGATTTTTAATGGTTTTCTGAGTGATGTTTCCGTATAGTTTATGTATTTAAAAAAATCGAAGAATCCGTGCGGCATTGCCAAGGACTGTCCTTCTTTATAAGGGCTTGTGGGAATATAATTCAATGAAAGCACATGTTTTATAATTTTTAAATTAGATGTATAATTTAATTAAACTTTTTATATTATTTCATATCTTATTTATATAAGTATGCACACCGTTTTTAGCATTTTAATGTATGCCAAAATAGCATATTTAAAAGGCAGGTGAGAAGATGGTTCTTCATTTGCACTTGTCAATGTAAATGATTGGCAAAATATGAATTTTAATACACATTCAATCATTTAGAAAGCCAAAAAATGCTCAGAATATGCTCGAAATCCCAAAATATGCTAAAATATTCATTTTAACAAACCAACGCGGAAAGGCTAACATTCTTGCCAAATTTTAAATGGGAAAGTGAATATAAAGCCAGAAGATGATTTATTATTTTTTCAGTTGTCATAATAATCAAATTTACAATTTTGGGTTTTTTTAGTTTTTATTACCCCTTTAGATTTTTGGTATTTAATAAAATTTTGCATATGTCACGCATATAAATTCTTCTTTATTCATAATTCAATTAAATTGTTTGTTTGGATAATTTTAAATTTAAAACAAACCGGGCAAGCAGTCTTTTTGAAATTATTTTGCTCTAAAATTCACTTTTGTCATAACCAATTAGCATGCGTTTCTGAATTTTTGTCAAATTATTTAATTCCAAAAAGATTTTCCACCCCTTACAAATTAACTCCCCTCCCATTCTTCGGCCTGTGCTGCTCGGTGTTCAATTTCTCGCCCTCCCCAATCGGCACATTTGCATATCGACGGAGTTCCTCGCCCTGCCGCGGCTTTATCATCATTACCCATTCATTCATTCATTCATGACGCCCCCCCCCCACCCACAAAAATGGTTGGGAACGGGCAAATTTCCCCTCCGGCGGCTGAGCAAATAACTGCCAACGGCGTCAATGGTGGGCCAAATTGGCGCTGGGTGAGGCGAATTGGCTAATAATGAAGTGGCGAGAAAGGGTTTCGCCCTTCTTTTATTGTGAAGCCCAATCTCAGCCACCCCCCCCCCCCTCCCCCCAAACTTTTTAAAATTTAAAAAGTTACGCTCAAATTTTAATTCAAAAATAAATGAACGATTTTATGAATATTTATTTAACACAAACTAATTCAAAATAAAGCCCCTCAATTTCACTGCGAATTTATTCATTTCACACATTTTCGTTGGATTAGAAATTTCCGCTTAAATAAATGTCACTGAAATCCAATAAATGCAATAAAGCGGCAGCCTCTCAAGTCAATCTGTTCCTTTTTTCATTTATCCAAAAAAAGAATTCGACATATCCTTTAATCACATCATTTTCACTTCTTTAAAGAGGAGGGGAGGGGAATATTGACATATTTTCTCAAAAATGTTTCTTTAGTCTCTCAATTTTGCCGGCTGCCTCTGCCTGCTTCATCGCACAACAAACAGCCTCAATCCAATTTTCACACTTTTTAGTGAAATATTTTTGGGTCATAAACACTAAAAAATGTCCGCTTTATGTTCGAGTGCTTTGCAAATTCGAAATCCTTTTTCCCTTCAAATATCCCCCCCCCCCTCCCCCCGCGGGGTCGTCGTCCCAATCGAATCTCCTAATCTTCCACACCTCCCCCCCCCCCCCTCGGTCCCTCCTCTTCACCCTCCCGTCCCCTTCCCCCCCCCCCTAGCTTCGTCCTTCCGCTCCCCCCGGGGGGTCGTCGTTCTCAAATTTCAAATTTCGCCCGCCTCCCCCCCCCCCCAAATAATCTTTTACCTTTTGTCTTCCTTCCCAACGGCCCGTCATCAACTGTCCCTCCCTCTTCTTCTTCTTCCCTCTCATTTTTGCTTTGTTTCAAGTTTCAACCTTTTGAATGTAATTTTTACTTTAATCTTATCACACTCACTCACTCCATTTCAAATACATTTATTATTTGTTATTTATTAATTTAAAATGATTAGAATTGCTAAACAGCTTAAAAAGCTGGAATTCAGAAATTAATTAAATTTCAAAATATTATGTTATGCATTATTCGCACAATTCACAGGATTTTTTTTGCTTTTGAAATTTGTTTTATACAATTTGCAAATCAAAATGCTATTATTATTATTATATTATTGTTTTTGTTCTTTTGCCCATGGACCATCAAATTTTATAGCACTCGAGGGGAAGATATTGTTTGTTGGCATTTGGATTGATGATGAAGGAGATAAGGATGGATGAATTGGTGCCATTACCATCACATCCCATCCATTCATCGAATGCTTTTTCGTCCTTAACATCCCAAATTGGGGCCGGCTTCATCCGGCCGGCATCGTGGCAAATGACAAAATGTGAGGGGAAGGAAGTAATGAACTTAAATGATGGACCTCCGTGGCT
The DNA here is from genome assembly GCA_020449905.1 of Globodera pallida. Lineage (NCBI taxonomy): Eukaryota > Metazoa > Nematoda > Chromadorea > Rhabditida > Heteroderidae > Globodera > Globodera pallida. Next base: position 2,841,426 of record JAIXHY010000007.1, on the reverse strand, counting down.
TTGGAATTAGCAAAGAATGAAATTCACTTTAACCCCATCTCTTTTTAGTCCCCTATTTCATTTTGATTTTCATATTATTTTTTAATTCTAAATCATTAACAATCAAATTCAAAAATAATTGTTCATTCAAAAGTTAACCGGCACACTTTGTTTATCTATTTTCAAAATTGATCACAAATTGCGGATTTTTCGTGCCCTTTGCGATGCTTTTCCCTTCCCAACAACCGATGGATGGCCACTCATTTCATAGACCTCGACCTCTACCAGTAGAAGCAGAGGGCACACCGTTTAATGAATGATAAAGTTATGAAAAGAATTTGGGGGAAAAGGACGACGACGCCGGGGGGGGGGGGGGGGGGGGAAGAACAAACACTTGCCGAGGCATCCGCCAAGACGGACGGCTGTTCCCCCCCCCCCCCCCTACCCGTCTCCCGCCCATCCCCACCCGTCATCCCAATTGTTCACATACACACAAATCCCGAATCCGAAAATTCCCGAGTCCGTCCCCCCCCCCCCCCCCCCCCCCTCCCCCCCCCCCTTCCTGGGCCCCTTTCATTCTTTTTGCTGAAATGTCGGAAGGCAGAAGATTCTCCGTTCCCTCATCCTTCTTGATGATGATCGGGCGAAGAGAGAAGGGATGATCGGATGATCCGTTGAGCAAATCAACACGCGTTCCCCCTCCCCCCCCCCGCCCTTTTCACTTCCAATCGTTCCAATGCCCCCGCTCAATATGTGCCCCCGGCCCCTTCCCCGCTCCTCATGGACCCCATTCACGCCCAAATACCTCTCTCATTCATACGCCGTTCTTCAATCCATCATCAATCAAGTCGTGGATCCGACACCTTCCATCTTTTAGTCCCCCCGTCACAGTTACCGATCGGAAACAACATTTTTGCCTAGACACAGACTTGAATTCGATCTCGAATTTTTATTATCATGAAAATACGAGTCCGAAATTTGTAATGTCCAGTTTCCCTCCCCCCCCCCCCAATCAAAAGGCCAATGAAATCTTGGCAATAAATCCGTCTCGAAATACAATTTTTAACAAACAAAAAATCCCGCCTAAAGTTTTCACCTTTTTAGTTAGAAAACAAGAGACAATCGAGATCGAGCAGTTCGGGTGTGTCCCGTCTCATACTGCTTGGTCTTTTGTTTTGTTCATATTCCGAGTTCCAGTGGCGCTTTTCCTCTCTAATTTAACTCGCATTCTGGCCAATTCTACGCAAAACGGCAAAAAAAAGAAGTGAATAATGTGTTGTCGTCCCCCATGCATTCTGTTGTTCCCTTCCCCCCCCCCCCCCCCTCCCACCTAAAAGTGTGCCACGATTGGCAATTTCATTGCCGCGTCCTGCTGGGAAAACTTTTATGGCACCCCGCATTTAGGCATCAGCCGCGAGAAAGAAATTGCAGGGCTCCCGGCGTGGGAAGAATTGGATGGGGAAAGCGGGGGCCGGGGCGGGGGCCGGGGGGGGGGGAGGGGGAAGCTCTGATGAAAAGCATCCGAATTGGCATTTCCGCATTTTCTGACGCCCATTTTCCGATTGATGTTGCTTTCCTTCACACTACTCCCGATGCTCCCCTCCCCCCCCCCTATTTATCCCCCTCCCCACCAGTTTTACGACAGCGGCACGGCACATTTGTCGGGGGGATGGAGGGAATAAATAAAAGTGTGAGGACGAGGATGAATCAAATTATAAACGTCGCCCCGTCCCAAAAAGTGGAACGGAATTGAAGCCCTTCGCCCTCGGCACTAAGCCCGTGAATTGCACCCCCGGGGCTTAAATGTATTTGAAATTGCTTTTTATATGACTTGATAATATCACAGGCTTTAGGAAGGCATCCGGTTTGATAAACATAGGGCAACAGGATTTATAAGACAATTAAAAGCGATTATAATGCTTGAAAATCCTTTACTTCATCCTTTCACCAAATTGTGTGAAATTAGTACATATTTTTAGTTGGCAAAAAATGAAAAATGTTGCTGCTGTTAACACTTAAACCTAATAATGTATTTCCCAAATTGGAATTCAACTTTTCCAATAATTTAAATAAAAAGATTAAATCCATTTTATTTCCCTAAAAAAGGGCAAAAATTATTCAAACAATTTTCTTAGCCGGCGGCTGTTTGTTGGTCATTCGGCAAATTTTCTGTTTTTGTGCAGCGCACGGCAAAATGTGTACGCATGGGACAAAAGTGGGCCCTATTTATATCAGACCGAAACACACATCCGTTGGCCCATTCATTCGTTCTGTCGAGAGTGCCTTCAAAATATGCTTCTTCCTCACGCGAGCAATTACCCCCGCCGACCCCCCGACCCCCGGGGGGACGGGGGGAAAGCCAGCAAAAGTTGGGTGGACTTTTTGAACCTTTCCCTTCCCACGGCCTTGCTGCTTCTCTTCCCCTTGTCCTGTCCAAAAAAAGGTTATTTGGTGAAGAAAGATTTGGAGACCATTTTTTTTGTTCACTTTCGTTCAACCGATGCAAAATAAACATTTTTATTCTTTCAGATGCCAATTTTTCGCATTTTATAAACTCTGTCCGCAGCGATTTATTTTTTTGTTTTTTTTTATTCGAAACATTTCTTCTATTCCTTCCTTTTTTTAATTCGATGCTTTCATCTGATTTTGCCTAGTTCAAATCAACATAATTTAATGACATCATTATGGCCCCTTTCAACCTCCGCCCGCTTTTATCCCTCCCCAAACACGCGTCGTCCATTCGTCCGTTCGTTTCCATTCGAAGCACCGATTCTTCCGCCAAATGTGCCAATGCCATTCATCCTCCCCTCCTTTTTCGTTCTCTTCTGATTCCATTTTCTTGCCATCCATTCTTTCTTCCTTTTCCATTTATTCTCTATTCCCTCCGAATCCATTCATTCACAGTTCAATGCCCTAAGTCCCCCCCCCCCACTCCACCCCCAGCAGAATGTAATAAGAAGGTCGGCAACGACTCCGACGAAGTCCCCTGTCTCCAATACCCTCCGGCGCCGTCACAGAAAGTGGCCACTTTTTGTTCCTGTCGGCTTCAACGAATAATGCCGATGTGTCCGTCCTCGGTGCCCGCAAATTCTGGCACAAATCCCATGGCGCTTCTAATTAATCGCGTCCCACCCCCCCCCCCCCGCCTTTTGCCCACCCACTCCCCCCGAAAAAAACGCATCCCCCCGCCGGCAATTTAGAAAAGACGAAATTTTTCTATGGCAAATAATTATTTTGTCCCCCTCTACCGGACGTTTTCATTCATTTCCGTTCCGGAACAAAGGCGGTTTGGCACAGCGGGGGGAGAAAGTTGGGTCGGTCACAACAACAATTGTTGTAATGTGGCGGCGAATGTGGGCACTTTCCGTTTGCTTTTATTGTTCCCATTTAAATTTTAAAAATCATTTCATTTTTAGTTGGATTATACTGTAGCTTATTCATTGTAAACAGTTCGAAAAGCTCAAATTTACCGTTTTACAAAAAAAACTATTTATATATTTTATCCATTTGTAATGATTTTTGATTTCTAAAACGAGTTTCTCCGTTAAGGCGTCAAAAGATGCAATTTTAGAAAAATATGAACTACCGGTCCGAATTAAAATGGGAGACTAAACCTTCAAAAATAAGAAAAAGAAATTCGATTATAAAAAGTTTATTGTTCGCAGAAAAAATAACATAAAAGCTTTACAAATATATTATTCTCGTCTCATTTACATTTTTTCGAGACTAAAATTTTTTGGGTTTTGTTTGAAACAGATAATCTGTATCAAAGTGATTAAAATATTGGTGGGCATTTTGTAATAATATTCTTAAGCAAATAATTTATTTGTCTAAAAAATTAACTCAAAATTCAATAGAAAATTGTCGAATTGTGTACATTCAAAAATATAAATAGACGGTGCGGTACGTTTCAGTGCCGCCGTTTCAGTGCCGCCGTTTCAGTGCTGCCATTTCAGTGCCGCCATTTCAGTGCGGCGCCGTTTCAGCGCCGACCGTTTCAGTGCCGCCATATCAGTGCCAGTTACAAATGCGACATTTCAGTGCCAACATTTAAAAAACTACCAAATTGAAAGGATTTCCTATTTTGTAACAATTTTATTCTCAGGAAGGAAAAGGGAGTAGGGGTCATTTAAGATCTGACAACATCTAAGATTTTGAAAATCAATGTTTTTATTATTTTTTTTACCATTAATCACCCAAAACCGGTTTTATAGGTTTTCTTAGGTGCTGAAAACGATGGAACAAGCAAAAATTTCAGCGGGCTCGACCTTTAAACCGGTTTTTGAACCAGTTCAAATTTTAAAATCATAGGCGGACCTTTTTTGGTCAAAAGTTTGTTAGGCTTAGGCCTAAGCTACCCTGGCTTGGGGTTTGTTAGGCTTAGGCCTAGCCAATCCGGCTTAGGAGTTACTTGTTGTTTTTTCCTTATTTAAAAAATCAATAGATTTTCAAAATCTTAGATGTTGTTACATCTTAAAAATATTGTCAGATTCGTGATCAGCGCCCTTGGAAACCCATATATGATGTTTTCACCAGATTTGGGGATGGGTCGTATAACAAAAAAGTACCCATAGACAAAGAAAAAAGCAAAAATTTAAAGTCGCATTTGTAACTGGCACTGATATGGCGGCACTGAAACGGGCGGCACTGAAACGGCGCCGCACTGAAATGGCGGCACTGAAATGGGGCACTGAAATGGCGGCACTGAAACGGCGGCACTGAAACGTCCGTGTCCGTAAAATAGATCCTCCCTCCTTCACAACATGAAAATTGTTTTATTGAATTACTCAAGGAAATTTTTTACATAATGCCAAAATATGTACGTGTCTAAATAGTCGCTTCAAAAAATTGGTAAAAGCTAAAGCCCTGAGAATCCGCTTCTTATTAATAATTGGAATAAATTGACGGTACCGAAATGGCAGCGCCAAACCGACTCGGACCGGCAAAAACCCGCTGTTCCTTCTAATTATGGGGTTGCATATTCCGACCTCAAAATGTTTTACTTAATGAAATAGAAAGAATAATTTTGTGTCAAAATATGAATTGGTTATTGAAGATTGTGCCCAGCCATCTCATCAAAGGCTCCCCCCCCCCCTCCTCTTCATCCTAACTGTCGTTACCCGTCCCCTCCTGCTGCTTCTGCTGCTGTTCTCGCCTCTGGCCTATTGCGCCTCCTACCCGTGGGGCACAAAGTGCTTAATATGTGTATGCCCATGCCCTGCGGCGCCTCATCGCCCGCACCTCAAACAGTCGGTCCCTCGTTCCCGCACCTAATTTGTGCCGTGCCAATGTTGCGCTGCGGGTGTGGAGACCACCCCACTCTCCCTGCTGGTCCCCCTCTCCCCCTGCCCCCCCCCCCCCCCCCCTCCCCCTCCCGTGTCCCCCCCCCTCCACAAAAAGCCATTCTCCTTCCATGCCCGCCCAAACTTCTGCGGTGACGCGGCGGCCGAACTTTGTTGCCGCTCCACTTCACCCGCCCGCCCCCTCCCCCCCCCCCCCCCCCTCCCATCTCCTTTTACCTATTTCTTATTCACACCCGCCGTCCGTTGCCTGACATATTGCGCACAAATCAATAAAAAAATCCTTTTATATTGGCCACAAAAAACTGTTTGGGCGCTCTTTTTTTGGTTTGTTTTGGCTGATGTTTCCTTTTGTGCCCGCCTATTTGTCGGCCAAGAACGTTTTTTTTATTTTATGTTTTCAAGAAATTTTTTTTTGGGGATTAGTTAAGACTTTTATGGCCAATTTTGACTTTCGTTTTATTTCTCTGCCTATCTCTAATCAGATAGTAAAATCTCAATTTTCAACAATTCTTGTCAATTCCCGAAACTTTGTAACTTTGCGATTACCGAGAATATGTCCTCTTCAACAGCCGTTCCATTTTACGCTCGTGTCGAGAGCACTTACCCGCGGGCGAATCTTTTTTCCGCCCCCTCCCCCCCCCCCCCCCCCTCCCCTCCCCCTTTCCCCTCCCCCCACAGCTTTTAACCCATCCAAGCCAATTTAGGCACTTCAGTGGGAATTAATCTTGGCAAAACGCAACATCCGTCGCCACCTCGCCCGCTTAAGGAATGAGAAGCATCGATTGAGAGAATGGAAAAGCGATGAAAGCAGCGGAAACACTGCACAGATTATTATTATTTTTATGATGTTCGATTGGGACGGCGCCAGCATTTTAAACGAGACAACGACGGCACCGGCGTTTGCCGCAGAGGGCGTCGGTGGAGTGCTTTTTGTCGTCGAGGTGGGCAATTAGCAAAAAAATTCCGTTGTTGAACAAACTCAAAATGTCAGGGGATTATGAACAGAAAATGCAAATTTTTCGGATGTTTAAGGCCTACGCGCCCGCCTCTTTGTCCCAGACACTTTCGTCCTCTTCCCCCGACATTGTCTTCACAACGTCGCGGCATCCTTTGGATTATGACGCCGACGGCGACGCCAGCGGCAGCATTTTCCCCGACCATTCCCATCCCCTCAATTTGGCCCCAAGTTTGGCCATTGGCACTTTGCTTCTGTTGCTCATCATTTGTTGCGTTATTGGCAATTTGTTAGTTTTTTTTTTCAAAAAATTATTTGCATTATATCCGAAACTCGAATTTGTTATTTTTAAATGAAAATCTATTTAAATTAAATCTGATCAAAAAATGTTCAAAAATGTTGAGTTCCCATCCCTGCAGATTTGTGATCACCGCCATTCTGATCGAGCGCGATTTGCGCTGTCGACCGCAATATTATTTGGTCTTTTCATTGGCAGTCGCTGACCTAATGGTCCGAGAACAACAACAAAATTTGATTTTTAACATTTAAAGCTGTCATTTTGCTCAAAAAGGTTGGTCTGATCGTCACTCCACTTGGTGCCCTGAGTACCCTGAGGCAATCCTGGGAGCTCGGGGTAAGCTAAAGCTTTGGTCAATCATTTTTAATTCTTCAAAACCCCATGTTTTAATTATAAATATTGTTTTTGTTCCATGGTCAGGTCACTTTGTGCGACTTTTGGATCAGCGTGGACGGTAACAATTTGTCCATTGCACAGTATCCCCATTCCATATTCCCTTACCGTATTCCAGTGCTCGTCTGCACCTCATCCATTCTCCATTTGGTGGCCATCGCACTTGACAGGTGGGAGGTCCAGAGCAAAATGTTAACACTTTTTTTAATTTTAACAAATTTCTCAATAGAAAGTAATAAATATAATTTAATCTTTAACAGATATTGGTCCGTCACTAACATCTGCTACTCAAATGTATTAGTTTTTTTCAATTCTTTTATTGAGACCCATGGGACCGGAATTGACGGACACTATTTTCCGAAAATTCCTCTTCTTGATTATATATGTAGGCAAATTATTGAAAACGAATTACGGCATTTTTTGTTCCGAGAATTTTGTTCCCGGTCTAATCCCATTACTAATCACGGCACGGACTCCATGCAATGCCATCTAAATCGGGAGTTTTCGGATTTTCGCAAATTCAATTAGTAATCAAAAAAGATTTGCTCAAAATGAGTGCATTAATTTCCAATTGTTCGCACAGAATCGGACACCGAGACGCATTTTTTCCTATGCTGGTGGTCATTTGGGTACTTTCATTGCTTATTTCATTGGCGCCTCAGTTTGGCCTAAAAGATGGTAAGGCAATTAAAATAATAATATAAAAATGTTATTTTATAAAAAATAAAACGTTGGGTAAAAAGATGGATTTTGAAAGCTTTTAAAGTTTAAGTGTGAAAAAAACTGCAACTTTTTAGTGTTAATCCAGTATTCATATAAATATTATTCTTTAGAAAACAATTAAAAAGTTACCAGTTTTTTTCAAAAATGGTTGTCTCCATTTTTTGACGATTGGAAAAATATTCAATTTCGCAGAGAATTTTGTGACGCGCGTGCGGGAACAACAAATTTGTCTGATTTCGCAGGACATTGCCTACCAAGTAAAAGTTGTTGGAATTCAAAGAGATTACCGCCCCCCCCCCCCCTCCCCCCCCGGGTGAAGGTTTTCTCCACTTCGACAGCCTTTTACATTCCTTTGTTCGCCATTATCCTCATTTACTACAAAATTATGCGGGCAGCGAAGAAACGCTTCCGGCGCGAGCGGGATCGACGGACAGTGAACCGGACAGTTTTGGAGGCGGTGCCGCCAAAAGCCAGCAAAATGTTAATCTCGCAGAATGTGCGTTGGGGTGCCGGGAGTAGGCTTAAAGGGGGCCTAAATTCCATTTTTGGTCATTTGGAATGAGAACTTTAATTTTTAGGAGAGTATTCTTAAGAAATTCCTCTAAAAGTCCCAAAAAAAGGAGGCTACACAATTTATTTTAGTCAATAAAAAGTCGCTCTAATTTAAAAGGTTTTAGGGAAAATAATGATTCGATGTTTTACATTTTTACATATTTAGAAATCACTTTGGCACATTTTCCAGTTCACTAAAAACGCATTTTGCCTTTCTTTCAGTCACCAATGTCTCCCCCGGGGCGCCATTCACAGCCAAATTGTGCCAACAATAATATGTTGAGTGCTGCAAATGGACAATTCAAAGTGAAGGTGATTTGACGGAATTTTGAATTTTAAATATATTTAAACTTTTTTTTTAATTTTGACAAAAAATTTCTTGCATTTGTCTGTTTTTCTCGCAAACTTTAATTAGGTAAATTTTTAGCTCAAATTGGAAAGTGTTCCACACCAGACAAGCAATACAACGTCAGAGAACGACGAGGAGGACAAAAGTCAGTTGCCGTTGACCGTCACAGAGCCGCAAAATTGTTGTAAAGGCGAAATGGTAGCCGAAGTCGGTTTTTTATTCAGCATTAATTGTTTTTAAATTAATCAATTTTAAAGAATAATAATAATCAAAATGATTAGGAATTTTATATTTCTTTATTTAAGACGGCGTTCACTGACGGATCGGCTTCTTTCGATTGTGAGAAAAAAGGTAAGATCAATAAGATCAACGTTTCCAATTAACTTTTTTGTCAAATAATAATAAAAACGTTTAAACGCAGGCAAGGCACGATCGGCATCGCATCAGCTGTTGGCATTTCCTCGGCCCATATTGAAACGTGCCGTCAAAAAGAAGCGCGGACCGCGCGAAACGGTGGAAATGGGACGCGAGCGGAAGGCATGGCGTACGCTCGCCATTATTACGGTAGGCTGCTGGGTTGGGTACTGTAAAACAACTACTGACAGTTCAATAAAAGAGTTTTGCGAGCCATGTCTTACTGTTGTGTTCAACAAATTTTTTATAAATTTTCAAAATTAAACACTTTTTGTCTTAAGGGAACATTTATCGCTTGTTGGTTGCCATTTTTTGTGCTCTCCTTATACAGGTAAATTGTTGCTTTAAAATCAATTAAATAGTTTTCTTTTCTTAACTTATTCGTCCACTCACTTCACATTTATTCACACGTTCTTTTCAAATAGAAATTAATTATTTCAACTAATTGGGGCTTTATCACTCCCATTTAAGGCCCATTTGCATCAATTGGACACACAAAGGCCAATGCGAAAGCATTCCGCCGCTAATGGAAGCAAATATTCAACTGGCTTGGTTAGCTTAAATCCAAATAATATATTTTATAACTAATCTGTTAATGAGAATATTATTGATAACTAATTAGTGCGCGAAACCAGTTAGATAAAAATCCCGGTCCGGTTCTTAATTATCTGATTTTTCTGGAGCCGGATATTTTGGATTTTCTACACAATTTTTAAAATCCGAGTTCAATCCGGAAAAATTGTTTTTGACCGCGCACTAATTGAGATCATTTATTATATTAAACGAGTCTGATTTTTGTTTATTTCAAAATTATACCGCCGGAGGCCCTTATATACTTACATTAGTCTGTGTGCTTGTTTGTATCCACAAATTCTTCATTTTTGAAGGTTATTTGAACTCGGCGGTCAATCCGATCATCTACACAATTTTTTCACTTGATTTTCGTAATGTTTAAATTATTTAACTTTCTTTTAAAATAATAATAAAATGTCCACCATTTAGGGCTGGCCTTTGAGCGCATTTTGCGTCGTATTTTCTGCAGATCGCGCTGCTTCTGACAAAGTTGGAGAGTATTCTCAAAAAAATCTCTTCCATTTGTACGGGTCGCTTATCTTTTCAATTTTTGATGAATTTGAATAAAAATTGTTTAGAAAAAATTATTCGAAATACGTTTTAATTGCGTTAGTCCCGAAATTTTGAAAAATAAACCTGTTAAGGACGTTCAAACTTGGTTTTCTTCGGTTTTCGAAAGAAATCGGTAGAAAAACCTCGAAATCGAAAGACTTTAAAATAGAGCCCGGAATTGGCCTCACCCGGGCCCGAAAACCGGGCGAAATTTTTAGCTATTTTGGGCGTTGGAAAAAGGTTAGACGGACGTTTGCCCCACCTCTGATTTAAAATATCAAGCATTTACAGCTATAAGCAAATAAAAATGTAAAATGATATATGCGGCAAAAGTAAATAGTTATTAAAATTATAAGTAAGTTTAAAGATTTTAAAAAGCATACCGTGCCAAAACATCAAATTCTGGTATATGGTAATTTCTAGTAATTTGCTCGGGGATCTTCAACTTCGATTGCCGCCCTCACCCCTTCTCCATTGTACTTAATGAGTGATGCTCGAGAACTAAAATTTACCGAGAAGAGACCGAGACTTGACCCCGAGAACCAAGACGAAACCCCAAAAATTTTTTCAAAAATTTTTAATTCTCGAAATATTCAATTCTGCTCCCGATCATCTTAATAGACTCCCCTCATTTTCGTTCCCTTCCTTCGCTTTCGATGACCCAAAAGGTCATTTCAGCTCCGTTCCGCGAATAATTTCCCCAATAAATCAACCAACTTTCTCCCATCGAATCCTCAGCAATTTGAGCATCATTAAACAAAGCAAAACTTCCCCTTTTTGCGATCATTCACTGCACTCAATCCAACGGCCCCCCAAAAATATTTTCTTCCCTCAATTTGCGCATCTTTTTCCCACACCGTGCCAATCTGTTCGGGTGCTTGGTGGACGGATATTAGCTACATTTTCTAAAATCAATTTAAACTTTCCCATTTTCATCAAATTCACCAACCGATTTATCCGCCAATTTGCCTTCTAAAAATAGACTTTAATCTCTCAACTTTTGTTTTTCGGCAAATCCATTTTGAGAATGGACTGGACGATTGGCATTATCGGTGGCACTGGGCTCGAGAACCCGCACATAATGGAGTGCAGTGGCGAATTGGCAATAGAAACAACGCCATTTGGTGAACCTTCAGATGCCTTCATTGAGGGCAAGGTTGCGGGCATTCGCTGTGTGCTGTTGTCCCGGTGAATGCTTTTTCGCCGTTACTGCCGCGAGACTTGCAGAATCCCTTATTTTAAGGCAAATCCCATAATTTTGCCATATTTTAGAACTTTGTCAAAAATTTTCTTTTTTTTTGAGGGAAAAATGAGAATTTCCCGAAAATAGTGCTCCTTGATTCGTACAATTTGAATAATTGCTTTATTTGGCTTTTTAAATATTTGTTACAAATATCATTAAAATTTCAAAAACTTCAAAAATTACCGTATTTTTAAAACTTTGGTGTCAAAAATTCAAAATTTCTTGTCGGCGCCTATTAGCATTGCCGACCCCCGCCTCAGAAGTGAAGCAGAATTCCCAAAAAAAATTGCGTTTTTGAAAATACCTTTTAAAAATGCAGTAAAAATGGAAAATACATGCACTAATCGGTTTTTAGTGTATTCCCCCCCCAAAAAAAATTTCTGGTTACGTCCCGGGCTGGTTTGTTGAACTCTGATCTGGATGGTAACTCAGCGCGTGATTTTTTTCTGTTGCAAAAACAAGGCAAAAGCGAATGAAAAGTACGCAACATACGGGCTGGTACAGCCACACTGACACGCAATAAATCAGATTTTTATTGGTTTTCTATGTTTTATTTGCAAACAACGGAGGCCATAAAAATGCCATATTTTCTTGAAGATGATCTCTGACCTTCCTGCGTTACTGATCAGAACATTTTGTCGTGTTAATTTGCGCCGAATCACCCCCGACTGTTCATTAAGGCATGGCCGTCGTCACCACACCACCTGTACCCAACCAACATAAACTATCGGGCAAATATATTTGACTGCTGGCGAGACACAGCGGAGGGCGTAAGTCTGGGGAAGTTGCAAAATGCCATTCCGCCGATGGAGTCCATAAAAATTGGGACCAAAAATCCAAAGCACCAGACAAGGAGACCAACAATCAACATTTTTTCAAAATCATTTTTTTTAATTTTTTATTTTAGTTAGGTTTTCTTAACAGCAGAAATAATTAAGTTTAAATTTCAAAAAATGGTGAAAAAACTGTGCCCAACTTTGTAAAAGGGCTTCGTCACTGCATTTCGTCTCCACAAAATTTAAATGTGTGGCGTAATCTATTGTTTTAAAATTATTTCAAAAATGCTTCTAAAGACAACGGAAAAGCGAACGAATGATCGATTTTCTATCGGTCCGAACGTCGAATATCGAAATTCGAATTTTGAAACCCCTAATAGCGAATAAAACAAAAACCGAACGTCAAAGATCACAAATAACATTTGAATGTCGAAAAGTGTCAATTCTACTTTTTAATATAGACCTCTGCTGTTTGAGTGCAAGCACTTATTTAGCTTTTTGCGGCACGCCCGCTCCCCCCATTAAAGGAACATTTTTAATAAATTTTTAAAATATTTTTAAATTAAAATCCTCGCAAAAAGACAAATTTTGAATTCATATTTCTGAATTTTTCTACAATTTTCTTAACACGATTGGTAAAATTTTTCCTGTCGGCACCGCCGACCCCTCCCGCTTCAAAATTACTGTATTTTTTAAAAACCCCGAACCCCGACCGATTTGGGTAACCCCGACCCCGACAGTCCCACCCCCCGATAAACCCCCGAAATTTTCAGCCCCGACGTCGGGGTTCAACCCTTATCAAGAGTATTCTTTTTTTAATGCTCATTTTAAGGAATTGGCTGCTAGAGCTCTGTGATGAGCTGTTGAGGAACTATTCTTTTTTTGGGTATGGGTGATTTTCATAAAATGATCTAAATCAAAATGAGAAAATTTTGAAGCAAAATTTTTTAGAAAAAAAACTCTTTGTCAAACAATGTTTGTATAAACAAAACTCAAGTTTTGGGCAACTGTCGAATTATTTTAATCTTTTCGATTAGAATTTAAATTTTCTTGGCATGAAAAATAGATGTGTTAATGTTATGAAATTTAAACATTTTCCCATTTTATTCTGGAAGCATTTTCTGAAATTGTTTCACAACTTCTCGTATACGCTAATTTTAAAATAAATTTTTATTCTACACTTTATTAGTTTGAATTGATAAATTGATGAATGTGGGAACACTTTTAATATAAATTTAAGGTGTTTGAATTTTCTAAAGCTGCATTAATTTTGTTTATTAAGGATCAATTTAAACTCTTAAATTGTAGTTAATATATTTATTTAATAATTTATGCGCGTTATCCACATTAGACAATATAAAAAAGCAAACAAGTAATTCAAATTCCGTAATTTTGTCTCGCTTTAATAAACGCATATGCTCCTTCGTCTGTTTAAAAAGTTATTTATTTTCGTTCAACATCAACACTAATTTGTAAGTTATTGCTGTATTCTTCTGCTTTTGCTATATTATTAACTGTTTTATGTTTTGAATAATAAACAATTCGCATTTTTTCTACATTTTTAGTTTTTATGCGTTTAATGCCATTAGATTATTCGCATTTCCAATTTTTATTTCGGCTTTAACCTATTTGAAATAATAAAGTTTTAAGAACAATTTTTAAATGTTTAAAGTAATTAACAGCCATTTCTGGATTTTTAATAAATATAATTCTAAAATTTTGTAGTTGAGCAGAAAAGCTATATTGTCACAGCGCCAAATTTTACTGTCATTGCTAATTTATTATGTAATCATTTGTTTCTGACAGAATTTATTTAAATTTATTTGAACTTCCTTTTTATTTGGATATTTGAGAAAAAGCCTATTTTTGGTTTTGATGAAAATGATATTAAGAAAGTTATAATTAGATTTATTCACAGAGTCAGCCATTGTTTATAAATATTAATTAATAAATAAAACTTAATTAGTTAATCATGCGAATTTGCTTTTGGGGTTTGTTTGACAAAATACATCATTTGTTACCGTTTTATTTAATTTTAACATTTAAGAAGTTATTTTTAATAATGTTAAAGTGTTGTTGTTCATTCTGTAAAATGTTTACGTAAAATAATATTTTCGTTTTTTGCGTATTTCCGTGCCTGGTGAGCACACCATATTTTTTTTCGCTTGTTCGAGAAAATTAAAACTTTTACATGACATATAGATAAATGTTATTTTTTATTATTATTTAGTTAAAGTAATTATTTTGTTTGCTGAGAAATTTACAATTATTTTTAATAAATCTCCAGGAATCGCATTATGTCTTAAATTAAACGAAATTCATTCATTTATTAGGAAAATATAATTACAGTTTCTTAATTTCTATTCCCGTTTTTTTGTTTCCGTTAAAATCCGTTAAATTTTTTACGGGAATCTCGCGGAAACAAATTTGCCACCAAAACTTTAACGGTATTTTTGAAGCTTTTAGGAATAGGAGGGGAGCGGATTTTCAATTAAGAAAAGGTCAGGACTTTTTTGTACAAGTTATGAAAAACAACATTTTATTAAATCTTAACAACACGCGTTATATTTTTTAATTCTGAATAAGCTTAATTATTTATTTAAATAATTCCTCTATTATTTAACGTTTTTGTATTAAATATTTTATCAATTTTGCGACAACATAAAAAGTATATTCGACTTTGAATTATAAATACGCGATACGGTTTTCTTCCCACTTGTTATCTCTTTTCTCAATGGTTTTTTAGAAAATTAAAAATTTCGCATAAATTTATTTGTTAAATATATGAATAATAACGTCAGTCTCGAATTCGGTCGCAAATCAATTTGGAGCAAGGCATTAGAGTGATCAGGCATTTATTAGATGAGATAATATTTAACATTATTTAATCCTTTTTTAAATTTATCGATTAACTAACATAATTAGAATATTTCCATACATTTTAGTTGTTACTAAAATTCAAATTAAGGTTTAATGGTTTCCTGTTTTCAAGCCTGTAAGGTTGCTAATTCTATTTTAATTTGTTTATTTTTGATTTGAATTTTAGTTTATATTTTATTTGTTTAATGTTTATTTGTTTTTTCCATTTGATTGGTTTTTATTTCAAAATATTGCTTTGCAATTGGAAACAAATCACTATAATTTATAATCATTTCTCGTGCTCCAGCATAATTTTTAGATTAGTTTTAATTTTAATTATTCTCTTTAAGGTTAATTTTGGTTTTATTTTAAAGCTGAAAACATTAATGGAAATGCAATTTTATGTTAAGTTATCTAATAAATATTTATTGTTCGTAGTTCGTTCAACCGATGTCATAAAGCGCTCGGTTTTCGTTTGCAGTGTTTTTTTCTTAAATTACTTATATCGTCTTTTGTTTAGTTTCATTTTTAAATGCTTTATCAATTGTTAATAATTTTTATTTTGATTAAACTTGTCTGCGCTTTTCCTCATTGTCATCTTTTTGTTTTTTATCTTTGACAATTAATCAGGACTATTGGAATTTAAGTAAATTCATTAGTTTTGAAGTCTTTTAGTTAAAATTATTTGAATGCTAAAGCAACGTTAATAAATTTTTTTGAATATTTTGCAGTGTTCAATGGTTTTATGTGTATTTTTCATATTTACATTCAAAATATGTTGATTATTGTAAAAAAGATAATTTAATCTGTTTATAGCCCTAAATTATTAATTGGAAAGATTTATTTTATTTAGGATGTCGCATTTAAAACAAAAACTTTCGTAAGTCGGGAGAACGAACATACACAAAAAGCTTAATAATTTGCCGACATAGATTTTAACATCTCGTACTTTGAAGAAGATTATTTCCAATTTTATTTTTCTGTGTCAGGTTATTGATGAGAAACAATTGTATAATACGACTTTGGCAAAATACGAATTTTTTGATTTTAAATGTAACTGCCATATTTAAATATACTTTAAAGAAAAAGAATTTGGGGTCCATAAAACTACATTAACTTAAACATCGTTAAATCTTCAAAAAATTTTCTCGGCTGTGAACCCTTCCCATTTCTTATTTCTTTTACCGTATTTTTAAAATTAACGAGTGCAAATCTCTTAACAAGTTGAGTAAAAAATCCAAAATTTTTTCGGCGGCGCCTATCGGCACCGCCTCCCCCACAGAAGTGAAGAAGAATTCTAATAAAAATGCTAATGGTCAACTTTTATTTGTTTATGATATTCGATTGTCATTCAAATCTATTATTACGGTAAGAATATTAATTAAGTTGTCCATAATTTTATAAATAATATACACAATATGCTTATTTTTAAGTTGTTTTTTAATTTTTAATAAAAAATAATAATTGCTTTTTTTAAAGGATTTTTTAATATTTATTTAAGGATTAATCAGAGCATCTCTCTCAACTAATTTGAAAATAAAAATAAACAATCATTTTAGTTTTTTTCATCTTTAAAATTTTTAATTCACTTACTGTAAATTATTTTTTTTTAAATCTTTTATATTTATGTTGTTTGATTAATCTTGAATCTGTTCTCAGGGTTTACAATTGAATAATGGCGACAAACGAATCAATGAACGGGTTCGCCATTTTTTAAACGGCGTTCGCTTTACGGCGCTTGAATTAATATAAATATATTTGTTGAAGTTTTTTCATAAAATACATCACTAATTGTTTAGGTTTTATAACTTTTAAAAACTTATTTATGTTTTTTTTTAATTTTTTCTAGAAAATAAATTTTTCATTGCATGAAAGCTTTTTTTGAATTTTGGTGAATCATTCCAATATAAAAATTATGAACTTGGAAATTTTTACTTCGAATTAGCTTTTTTGTGCTTATTTTTGTTGATTTAAATAATGAATTGATTCCAAATTCAAAACGATGTTGGAGGAGTTTCGTCCCCTTTTGCAGTTCTGACCCATTTGGCTCTTGTTCCATCGTCCCAAACTTTTATTGTAGTTCCGGTGGAATCAAATGGCACAAAATAACTGCTTAATTTAAAATAAGTTGCGTCAGAGTAATTAAATTTAAAGAATTTAAAATTTCTCAACTTGAACCTTGGCGCTTCTGTGTTTATTTATATTCAAAACATTTTGTTTTTAAGTTAATTAATGCGCGCCGAGAAAGACTATCTATTTAACTTTTGTGCTAATTTATTTTTGAATTGAGTTTTGGTCAATACAGACTTAAATAATAATGAAATTAATTAACATAATCATTATACATGTTTTAATATGGTATTAATTCATACTTTTTTAAAAATAAATTTGGTTCAACAGTAGAAATTTATTTGAAATTTTCTTTAGTTTTGAAACGATGTAGTTTAACACAACCTGATTGAAATTTTTAATAAAAGATTATTTCATTTGCATTGATTATTAAATTTTTTATTAAAAGTTAATTCACATACAAATAAACACAATTAATGAGTTTTCCTTTTAGAATATTTTATTATTTTCCGAAATGTTTATATAAAATACTGCTACTATTTATATTGTTAGAATGACTTATGTTTAAAATTAATTAAACTACATGAATTAAAAGCCACTTTTATTTAGGTTTTGATTTAGCAGTGATTATAATTATCTGGGTTTAACTGCACGGTGGCCGATCATGTTCAATATGCTGAAAACCAAAATTATTTGGAATTAGAATTTTATTTAGTATCGTGTATTACAGTAACGGAAATTTTGTTAGTTGGAGTGTTGATAAATTCCCAAAACTGCTTATAAATTATTGAATGAATATTCAAACTAGGGTTGAGCGGGACCGGGACTTTTGGGAAAAACCGGGACCGGGACTTACCGGGACCAGAAAAACCGGGACCGGGACCGGGACCAACATTTTCAACCGGGACCGGGACCGGGACCAACCGGGACTTTTCAAGGAAAAATTTTTTCTTTTATCAAACACTAAAAAATTTTAATTTTCCGGCAACACATATTGTTGATCTTCTTGACCTTCGATGTCATTGTCATCATCATTCTTTTTTTTGAGATTCTGCTTTACTTTTAGGGAGGGTGGGGGTCGGCGGTGCCGATAGGCGCCGCCGAGAAAAATTTTTGAAATTTTGACTCAATTGTTAAAGAAATTTCATCAAAATTTCGTCAAAATTTTAGTAAAATTATGAATTTTGCTTCGGAATTTTGAGGAAAAACTGGTTTACTTAAGAGTGGAGGCTGTCCGGCGGTGCAGACAGGCGCTTCCGGAGAAATTTTACAAAAATTGGCAATCTTTGTTAAGGAAATTGAAGCAAAAATTAGCAAGACGTGATGAATTTATCTTGTATCTATTCTTTTTTTTGCGCACATTTTTAATTAAAAAATATTAGAATATTTATTTAAAATGTTATTAATGAGGGGATGCCAATTTGAGTAGAGGAAAAACAAATAAATAAGTGCTCGCACTCAAGCGCGTTCGAACCCAACACATAACATGAGGGTCGCCACAAAAAGGAACCACTAGGCCATCGACACACTTAATAGACATAAGTAAAAATGGTTGAAATTGTCGGTCGATGATGCCATAATTAGGGGTGTACTTTTTTCCCGGTTGGTCCCGGTCCCGGCGGGACCAAAAAACCGGGACCGAGATTTTCAGTTTTCAAAAAATCCCGTCCCGACCGGGACCGGGACCTGAAAAAACCGGGAAATCCCGTCCCGTCCCGTCCCGTCCCGGTACCGGTCCCGGTCCCGCTCAACCCTAATTCAAACTATTGAATGTTAAATTATAATAAAGTATTAATAGAATCTTTTTTATTTTTTGAGTCTGAATTCTTTTGCTAACTAAAAAGATAAATAATAATTAATTATTTATAGCCCTGACCTTTTTAAACGTAAAAGCCTAAGAAAGGTTATGAAGCCGAGCAATACCGAAAGTAGCGATAAAATGAAATTTGTTAAAAAATTATTCAATTTTCCAAAACCCCAAAAGTTCACAAAAATCTTAAACTTTTTGTGTTGTAAAACTCCGGATAATCTCAACGTCCGTGGTTCGGTTAAATCCTAAACTATAATAAAATTTCTAAAAAATTAAATAAAATTGTTTCCAAAAAAACTAGAAAAATTCTTTTATTTATTCAGAGCTCACTAACCCGGGTCTCTGGTTGGATTTACCAAAAAATCTCGAGTTTTGTTTCAAACCCGTTCGGGTTTCGGCTTTTTTCGGCCCAGGTACCTCTCTGACAACTGAGTCCTAGAAGGGCTCTGGTATTGCTGAGAAGGACAATGCACACCTTTTTTTGACAAATGCTTTTTGTACTTTTTTTAATCTTATTTTTTAAACATTGGCGTATGTTTTTAAATGAGTCATCAAGGAGACAATTGTTGGCTAAATGGTAATTTAATGAGCAGAATTTATTTAAGAAACCGATTTTGTAATTTCTGTTTATTTTTTTAAGCTTGAGATGAGGGTCGTACGTCAATAAAATAAATCGATGGTAATTTAGAATTTTTTTTTTCTGTTTCGCGGCTTTCGTGTAACATCTTTTTTCCAAAGCTAGTACATTTATTGCACATAAAATAAATCCATTATATTATTTTTATTTTAGCTTTATGAAAAGCGATTTATTTTAAATTTCTGCTTATTTATAATTTATATTTAGAAGTTGAATTTTTGTTTAGTTGCAAATAATGTAACACGAACACGAAAAAGACTAGTAGACCGAGTTACTTTGTAATAGTTTTGTTGAACCATTTCATTTTTCAATGAAATATAGGTAGGTAGTTGTTTTTTCATTCAGCTTTTAGTTAAATTGTATAATAATCAGTTTTTTAATAGAATTTGTTTTTATTTAATTTTCTTAAATAAATCCAAATGTTCTTGTGTTCGATATTTGGTTTGTTTACCCATAATTTCATTTTGTTATTTCATTAAATTTTTATTAAAATAGATTTTTTTCATGTCAATTTGTTCTTTTTTAAAGCTTTGCGATTTTCAAAGTTCCTTGAGATGACTTATTATTTATCCTTCCTTTGGATATATAATTTGAAATAATTTGATATTGCATAATTATTGTACAATTATATTTTATAGTTAAAATATTTTAAATTTTAGACTAATTTCTTACAATTTAAATTTTATTGCAATAAACTTTCGAATTGTGATTTGCGATTTGTCCCAAAATGATCCGTCCTGATAAATTAGTTACGTAATTAATCAATATACAAAAAATAATTTAATGCTACTGGATTTTTTTTAAATATCGAAAGGCCACAAAACTTTTGTTCTGCGATCTCTCCGCCATACAAGTCGCAATATGGGCTGACCAATGCCTCTAGTTTATTTTTTATATTAATTTGGTAAATGGTAATTATTCGTCTATTGCATTGATTGGAGATTTGAGTCTTACTTTGCCATAACTATATGGTAAATGCTATTGCAATTTGTTCTATAGTTTCATAATTCATTATGAAATTAAGTTCTATAGTTTCATAATTCATTATGAAATTAATTTGAGTTCGCTGCATTTAATTGTTTTGCCTCGTCAGGTCATTTTATCGCCACTAGTCAATATTTTTTATGTGAAATTTCTTTGGCGAACGCAAAAAAGTTTTTATATTTAAACATAAAGTGTAGCCTTAAGTGATTTTAAATATAATTTTAAAATTAAATATTAAAATTAAGTTTTGCTCAAAAATTTATAATGGGCTTGCACACGGTTTTTGTGTTATCTCGTCATATCTCTTTTTATTTGAATTATTTTGTTGATTAGTTCTTGAATAAAATGGAAAAGCAACGAAGTAATGAAGCACACTCTCCGTATTCTTTTATAATATTTTATTTAGATATTCCAAGTATTTTGCTATAAAATCTTTTTTTATAATAAAATTTTTAATTATATTAGAAATTTGCGCATAACAACATTCTTTTGTTTTAATGACGACACTGTGTTACTTAAATACATTTATATAATTTAAGATTATAACAGTATTACAACGGTTTTTTGGAGTCCAGCTTGTACGGCATCCAAATTTTTTGGTCCTACTTTCCAGGCTTTTAATTGTTTAAATTCTGAGTAAGTGAAATTTTCTACTTGTGTAAATTGCTTAGTTTTTAAAAAGTTGTTTACGGCTCACTTTTCCTCTGTATGCCCATAATAATAACATTTTTCAAATCTCAAATTAATTAAATCATTACTTGAAAAAAAATATATTATTTATTTTAAGGTTGCGTTTCCATTTCCAGTGGAACAGATTGGAATATTTGAAATTAAAAATTAGCCTTCGTAGGGCGATAAATGTTTCCAAAATGAATGCTAAGTGAATCATTTCCGCGTTTATCATAAAAACAATATTAGTAATCAATTTCAATTAGTATGTTTCATATTTTTATTAAATTTAACTGCTCGGGACCTCAACCCGATCACCCGGTCTCACAAAAAGTAACAATTTTTAAATTCGTCATATTTGAGTTTTACAGCACTAATAATTTATATGAATATCTATAAACTTTTTCTTGAACGACAACGAATTTTAACAAAGGAACTCTCATGATTTGGCATTGTGTATACTCAAGAGTTCAATATGAAATGGCGCGATTTTATCAAAAATGCGCGCCTTCATTCATTTTTATTTCCCAATAATTGAACTACGCAAAAAACATTACTCAAAAAACCTTTAAACCTCAGAATTTTTTGCAAATTTTTGGCACCTATAAAAAAAAATCCGTGAGGCGTGATCTGTGATCACAGCCCCCCAAAAAAAGGCTGATTTGCTTGATCCTTGATACGTTAGGTCCGTGGTTCAAATTTTAACGGTATTTTTGAAGCTTTTTAGGAATAGGAGGGGACCGGATTGCTAATTCTATTTTAATTTTATTCGTTTATTTTTCCATTTGAATTATTATTTAGTTTATATTTTCTTACATTCTTTAGCGTTTTACTTAGTTTTCCATTTGATTTGATTTAGGCATTAAATAATTGTTGCTTTGCAACTGGAAAATAATTAAGTTTAATTATTATCATTTTCTTGCTCTAGCATAAATTTAAAATAAATTTTAATATTGATTTATACTTTTTTCGGCAATATCAACATCTATTGTATAAATTTTATTAAAATATAAAGCACACTGTGTGACGTTATTGTCTGTTTAAATTTATGTTTGCTTATTTTGTAGTTTTTTTTTACATTTACGTGCAATTATGCAGAATTAGTTTTAAGGTAATATTTTCTTTAAATGATAAAATAAAATTTTTCCCCCATAATGTCCAGGTGAATCATTTCGTGGGCAATCGTGTTGATCCGGCTTCATCCAAATACGTGTTTTTTAGAAACAATAATTGCATTTTAAATGATATTTTTATCTTAACTATAAAGCAAACTCATCATATAAATTTTTGTGTGTTATGAATATTTACCTAGTTAATATGGGCGCAAACTAATCAAATTTTGTTTTCTATTTTAAATTTGTTTTGCGCGTTTGTTTAGTATAATGTACTAATGTTTAAAAGATTTTATTTATTTTAATTTTGGTTTCGGAATTTTGATTTGAAATTCATATCGTTGCTTTTTCATTTTTGTAGTCGATAAAAATTAATCAAAAGGGTCGACTACCATTTGTATCTTTATTATTATATTAACTTTTTTAATTGATATCCAATGAATTGTGCATTTTATACACTTTACTTTGAACACTTTGTTATTTTATTATTTTCTATAGATTATGTTTTTAATTTGAAAGCCTTGACTATTCCAATAACCTTTAATTTAATTTTAAATTTTTGTTGCTGAGTCAGCCTTAAGATTTTTTTATTTTTATGATTTGATTCTTATAATATATTAAAGTTATCAAGATTGTTTGAGAGTTTTTAGAACCATCGAGAGTTCTTTTTAATTTATTAGATTAAATATTATTCGTGCGAGTCTTTGGACTTTGTTTGATTTTAATTATTTAAACAAAATAATACAGATTATTAATAATTGAGATTATCAACATTTTTTTTACTTTTATGGTGGTGTTAAAGTACAATTCATTTATTTATAAATATTTTGCAATTTAGGTCGAAAAGGCCCAATTGTTTAATATTTGATTTAATGTTGAGTTTGGTATAAATTAACCTAATTTGGCGGTTGGTCGAGACCGTGCACCCCGACCGGGACCGGTGGGGGATCCCGGTTTTTTGGAATCCCGGTCGTGATTTTGGCCAATTCCCGTCCCGAACTGGGACGTTTTTCTCAAATGGTCCCCGACCAACTCTAGTAATATGTAATAATATAATATGCGCCTTGGATGGGTAATACTTTCGGGCTTCGATAACCGTTTCAATCAGACATTGAGAAGAGAATTTTATTCTTCTCACTGAAAAAGGCTAAAGAAAGAATATAAATGAAAAGAATCGCTGATCAATAAATTTGTTGAGGGGGGGGGGGGGGGGGGGGGGGGGGAGGGACAAAAAATGAAAAATGAACGCCCGAACGACAATTAAAGGCGAGCAGTCGCGGGTATTTATGCAACGAATGGGCGCGCGCGCCCTGTACTGGTTGGTGTACGCCGGCGAGGGAGAACTGTCCGTTACCTACGGTTAAACCCATGGCTGGTGGGTGCAAAAGTCCTAATCGATCGTTTAGCGACAATTGACATTTTCGTTCATCAAATCCAAAATAAAGATGGTGTCTCGTAACTGAACAACTAGCTATTTAAGCATTAAAGCCAATTTACAGAAAAATGCTTTTATTATTTTTTATTTAAAATCATGCAAAAAAAAAAATTGACATATATTTCACAATTTCAGACCAATTTTCTTAAAGCTGGGGCAATAAAAAGTTGGATCTAAATAGGTAGGTTCTTTTCATCACCATTTCTCTAATTTGAGTTGCTTAAACTCCTCCTTGCTGATCGTGCCGTCCCCGTCTTTGTCAGCTTTTTGGGCTTCAACTCGCATTTGCTGCAAAATCTCGTCCAGCGTCACCCATCCGTCGCCGTTTTTGTCATATTCGGCAAGCTTTTCCGTGGACATTTTGGGAACCGTGTTCTTGCGAAACTCCTCCTCAAACTCCCGGCCCTTCTCCTTTTTACTGAATGCATCAAAAACTGCAGACAGCCCTTTCATCAGGCTCTGCAGGCCGCGCTCGAATTCCTGCATGCTCATAATGCCATCATTGTTGTCGTCAACCAACTTAATTGACTTTTAAATATTAAATTAGTATATATTAATTATGTGCCTTGTAAAATATTTCATCCCCGAGGGAAAGTTTCATTGGAGCAGCAGAAAATAATGGGAGAAAAAGTATGAATATCAGAAAGAGCTTTTCCATTTGCTGTCCGGGATGAATATTAAATTAAATTGAGAGAGAAAAGAGTTTCAAATTGGAAAACCTTCGCTTAAACAAAAGAAAATGCAATGTGAAAATGAAACAAAAATTTACGCCTTTTTGTAAAGCAAAAAAATTCTTTGAATGGAATCAATCGCCGCCATTCAATGTTTCCAATGAGCCTTGGCATTCTCATTTTGTCGGCATTTGGAATGACCTAATCATACGTTACAAACGATTTGACTGAATAATCGCTTCGGGCAAATAGAAATTCTCAAAATAAACGAGAAAATTCAGCCACACCGTCATTCATCGCCATGACACATTCAAGAAGCCATTGTAATGCTTTTTCATAATGTTAATAGAAATCTTTTAGTTCAAATTCTTTTAAAAAATTTTAGACTAGTTGCTTTGCAATCTTTTGAATTACGAATATATTTACGATAAAAGAATTTAATTATTTTTGGTTTTTAATTTATCACTTTCCAATTAAATGTTTTGCACCTTACAAATATGGACTCTTATAAATTAGAGTCGTTCTTTTGCCCTATATGTACATACGGAAGAATGGACAAATTCACGCATTGCGGACTTTGTTTTTTTAGTTTTTAAATTTAAGCATTTATATTTAGATTTTTAATAAAATATTTAAAGCAGGTGAAAAACATTATAATAATATATATAATCAAAAATATACAAACAAACTTTCCTACAATTTCTTCAAAAGCCTTACGCTAAAACCATTCTTTTCTTTATGTTAACATTTAAATTTTATAATTGCATTTAGAATTTTTTATATCCATTTAGCAAATTTTATACGAAGATATTCTTTTGTTGATAGGTATTTTGATTTTTAACTTTTAAATTTCGAGTTCAATTTTTAAATAGGTATTTATAATAATTTCTCATTAATGCTTGAAAATGATTATTTCTAATTTGCTTTGATTTCATTTTCAACTTACATTATCGATGAGGAATGATGACTCGTGACATTACACACCCATATTTTAAGATTATCTAATAAAATATTAAATCTATCATTTGGCAGCGTTAATTAATAACAGCATTTGCATGAGTTTCGCGTAATAGAATCTTACTTTTGTTTCTTTAATTATATTATTAACTTTTTACTTGACTTTTCGAATTAGTTATATGTCAAGGAATAAACCAATTTATTTACATTTGAATAAATATTTTAAAACAACAAGTTAAACAAATAAATATTTTTAGGCTTATTATATTGAATCGATTTACCTAGTTTATGCTAGGATGAAGCGAACAGATGGAACAAAGAAAATATGCATTTTAAGTGTCATAAAATGTGATATTTAATACTAAATTAATAATAAAAATTCTAAAAAATACATTTATAATTAAAGTTATATAAATACGGAATTCAAATTAAAAAAAGGTTCAATCAATTTCTCAAATCGGATGACATATTAAAAAAGAGATAGCCAAGTCATCAACTTTAACAGATAAATAAAAATGTCAAAACTGTGCCTCACCAAATGCACTTTAAATCATCATTTTCACCCCTTTTTATCGATAATGATTGTTGGATTGACAAATAAAATTGAAAATAAAGCAATCAACTTTTTGACTTTGCGCAACTTGGAACTCAACCGACACCCACTTTCACCCCTGATGCCTTCTTTCACATAATTCCTGCCACATTCTGTTGTAATTAAAACATTCAATCAAAACCGATGAACAAAAAATAATCGTTAAAAGAAAAGCACAAAATCGAAATTAATTCATGGATTTTAAACATATTAAAAATATTTATTAAATCGAACACATGGGAAATATTAAAAGCGAAATTAAATTGTTAACAAGATTTAATTTCCAAAAAAATAAAGCACAAACTTCTTTTGTTTATAATTGGTAGCAATCGAATGTGAAAATATATAAAATAAGACAAAATCAGACGACAATCCTGTAAGTTATAATGATTATTTATATGTGAAGACTAGCTTAACAATATTATTAAAACATTCTATTGAAAATGATAACAATTTTTTAATATTTAACCCAATCATTGAAAAAATGGTGTAAGGCATAAAAAATTTCATTTAGCACTTAAATAAACTACCAAATGTTTTAAATATCATAATCATTTCAAACACAAGTTATTACTATATAGGCCATGTCCCCTTAAACTAATTTATAAAACCATTAATAATAAAAACTAGAAATAAAAATTTTTTTGTTTCTATATAATTTAATTTACAATGTGTTAGGGTAGTGCCATTTTCATTTAAAATGTTAGGAGAATAAAAATGGGTGAGAGGAGGCTGTAGCTTTTATTGAGAATATATCTATTCTACAGAAAGGTGTGCCCATCTCATAAGCCGCCGACGCAACCCCAGATTTGAATAACCTCTAATGATTACCTAATTATGTCATAATATTCTCTGTTTGTTTGTTTATGACATGTGAGCATTAATGTCCCCTGATTATTAGAAAATATAAATAGACCAATAAATAATGCTCAAAGGTGTTTGGTGCTTATTATTCCGTTATTCACTTACCCTCCCAAACTTTACGACCGCCAACATTCTCCGATAAGCACTCCCCCAGCACCAATTGGACGCCGATGGCCCCGTAAACAATCAAATCGTTTTTCCGATTACAGAAATGGTCACCCCCCCCCCCACTCGTCCCTATTAATTAGCGTCTTCTAATTCATCCCTTTCATTCTTTCCTGAATTATTTTCGGATTTATCCCTCTCCCAAAATCACTTTTGGCCCAATGCTTCTCATCCAAAATTATTGCATCTTCGGCAATCGCCGCCATTCCTTTCTTCTCGTCGCCATTGGCATCAGTTTTGCTAATGGCAGCCGACTACGGCCTGGCAATGCGTCAGCAGGCGGTGGCCGCTCGGGGCCAACTTCGCTGCGGGGACAGACCCGCGTCGGGGGTCAAAGTTAAGGTGGGTCTTGGGGTGCAAGAAATGTCCATTCTTTAATTGTTGGGACATCGACGGACGTTCAGTTGTGGGACGAAGACGATGGACCGGACCCTGACGACGTGTTGGTTCATTCCCTTTAAGCAATGATCCTCCGATATGCCCTCCTTTAGGCTTGACGAGGCGTTCACCGACATGTCCGGGTCCTTCCAGCTGGGGGGCTCCACCCGCGAGTTGACGAACATCGACCCGGTCCTAAAGATCTGTAAGTTGCCGAAATGGCGGCAGGGGGGAGGTTGGACTTGGTTGGTTATTGATTATAACAAACAGATCACGACTGCGACGACGGGATTATGCCAGGTTGGTTCAATGATGTTCAATAAGTAAAATGGGAAAACGAAATGCGGGGGAATTCACTGGGAATAGGGGGGGGGGGGGGGGAGGGGGGAATGCTAGGGGGGGGGGGGGGGGGGGGAGGGGGGAATGCTCCGCACGCCGCCGAACAAAATTATAGGACAGCGAAAGGTGAAGCTGCGCATCCCCGACAAGTACATCACCAACGGGGGAGTGGCAAGACGGACGTTCGACGTGTACGTGGGGAACCACCCAAATGTTAATCATTACCCCACCCCATTCCTCAACAGTGGAGTGCTCAACTTGGAGACAGTTTTTGCCGGGGAGGAAAGAAAACTGATCTGACGATGACGAATTCATCACAGGACATGAAGAACAAAATAACAATGCAATCGCAAAAACATTTCTTAATTACATGAAATAATACGTACGTACTTATTCGACTTCAAAGAAATGTAGAAATGATACAATAACATTTTAATAAAGTATTAAAGACTTGCAATTTCGCTGCCATCGGTTTGAAGATTTTGCAAGAAGCAGTGCAATTTGCAACTCATTTGTCAGCGCGATAAAGAATTTGTTGTCTTTATTAAATAAACAACTGTTTCCTGAAAGCTTTGTTAGAACGCTTAGAATAAGGAGTTATAACTCTCAGATCTAAGAGTTAGAACGCTTAGAATAAGGAGTTATAACTCTCAGATCTAAGAGTTAGAACGCTTAGAATAAGGAGTTATAACTCTCAGATCTAAGAGTTAGAACGCTTAGAATAAGGAGTTATAACTCTCAGATCTAAGAGTTAGAACGCTTAGAATAAGGAGTTATAACTCTCAGATCTAAGAGTTAGAACGCTTAGAATAAGGAGTTATAACTCTCAGATCTAAGAGTTAGAACGCTTAGAATAAGGAGTTATAACTCTCAGATCTAAGAGTTAGAACGCTTAGAATAAGGAGTTATAACTCTCAGATCTAAGAGTTAGAACGCTTAGAATAAGGAGTTATAACTCTCAGATCTAAGAGTTAGAACGCTTAGAATAAGGAGTTATAACTCTCAGATCTAAGAGTTAGAACGCTTAGAATAAGGAGTTATAACTCTCAGATCTAAGAGTTAGAACGCTTAGAATAAGGAGTTATAACTCTCAGATCTAAGAGTTAGAACGCTTAGAATAAGGAGTTATAACTCTCAGATCTAAGAGTTAGAACGCTTAGAATAAGGAGTTATAACTCTCAGATCTAAGAGTTAGAACGCTTAGAATAAGGAGTTATAACTCTCAGATCTAAGAGTTAGAACGCTTAGAATAAGGAGTTATAACTCTCAGATCTAAGAGTTAGAACGCTTAGAATAAGGAGTTATAACTCTCAGATCTAAGAGTTAGAACGCTTAGAATAAGGAGTTATAACTCTCAGATCTAAGAGTTAGAACGCTTAGAATAAGGAGTTATAACTCTCAGATCTAAGAGTTAGAACGCTTAGAATAAGGAGTTATAACTCTCAGATCTAAGAGTTAGAACGCTTAGAATAAGGAGTTATAACTCTCAGATCTAAGAGTTAGAACGCTTAGAATAAGGAGTTATAACTCTCAGATCTAAGAGTTAGAACGCTTAGAATAAGGAGTTATAACTCTCAGATCTAAGAGTTAGAACGCTTAGAATAAGGAGTTATAACTCTCAGATCTAAGAGTTAGAACGCTTAGAATAAGGAGTTATAACTCTCAGATCTAAGAGTTAGAACGCTTAGAATAAGGAGTTATAACTCTCAGATCTAAGAGTTAGAACGCTTAGAATAAGGAGTTATAACTCTCAGATCTAAGAGTTAGAACGCTTAGAATAAGGAGTTATAACTCTCAGATCTAAGAGTTAGAACGCTTAGAATAAGGAGTTATAACTCTCAGATCTAAGAGTTAGAACGCTTAGAATAAGGAGTTATAACTCTCAGATCTAAGAGTTAGAACGCTTAGAATAAGGAGTTATAACTCTCAGATCTAAGAGTTAGAACGCTTAGAATAAGGAGTTATAACTCTCAGATCTAAGAGTTAGAACGCTTAGAATAAGGAGTTATAACTCTCAGATCTAAGAGTTAGAACGCTTAGAATAAGGAGTTATAACTCTCAGATCTAAGAGTTAGAACGCTTAGAATAAGGAGTTATAACTCTCAGATCTAAGAGTTAGAACGCTTAGAATAAGGAGTTATAACTCTCAGATCTAAGAGTTAGAACGCTTAGAATAAGGAGTTATAACTCTCAGATCTAAGAGTTAGAACGCTTAGAATAAGGAGTTATAACTCTCAGATCTAAGAGTTAGAACGCTTAGAATAAGGAGTTATAACTCTCAGATCTAAGAGTTAGAACGCTTAGAATAAGGAGTTATAACTCTCAGATCTAAGAGTTAGAACGCTTAGAATAAGGAGTTATAACTCTCAGATCTAAGAGTTAGAACGCTTAGAATAAGGAGTTATAACTCTCAGATCTAAGAGTTAGAACGCTTAGAATAAGGAGTTATAACTCTCAGATCTAAGAGTTAGAACGCTTAGAATAAGGAGTTATAACTCTCAGATCTAAGAGTTAGAACGCTTAGAATAAGGAGTTATAACTCTCAGATCTAAGAGTTAGAACGCTTAGAATAAGGAGTTATAACTCTCAGATCTAAGAGTTAGAACGCTTAGAATAAGGAGTTATAACTCTCAGATCTAAGAGTTAGAACGCTTAGAATAAGGAGTTATAACTCTCAGATCTAAGAGTTAGAACGCTTAGAATAAGGAGTTATAACTCTCAGATCTAAGAGTTAGAACGCTTAGAATAAGGAGTTATAACTCTCAGATCTAAGAGTTAGAACGCTTAGAATAAGGAGTTATAACTCTCAGATCTAAGAGTTAGAACGCTTAGAATAAGGAGTTATAACTCTCAGATCTAAGAGTTAGAACGCTTAGAATAAGGAGTTATAACTCTCAGATCTAAGAGTTAGAACGCTTAGAATAAGGAGTTATAACTCTCAGATCTAAGAGTTAGAACGCTTAGAATAAGGAGTTATAACTCTCAGATCTAAGAGTTAGAACGCTTAGAATAAGGAGTTATAACTCTCAGATCTAAGAGTTAGAACGCTTAGAATAAGGAGTTATAACTCTCAGATCTAAGAGTTAGAACGCTTAGAATAAGGAGTTATAACTCTCAGATCTAAGAGTTAGAACGCTTAGAATAAGGAGTTATAACTCTCAGATCTAAGAGTTAGAACGCTTAGAATAAGGAGTTATAACTCTCAGATCTAAGAGTTAGAACGCTTAGAATAAGGAGTTATAACTCTCAGATCTAAGAGTTAGAACGCTTAGAATAAGGAGTTATAACTCTCAGATCTAAGAGTTAGAACGCTTAGAATAAGGAGTTATAACTCTCAGATCTAAGAGTTAGAACGCTTAGAATAAGGAGTTATAACTCTCAGATCTAAGAGTTAGAACGCTTAGAATAAGGAGTTATAACTCTCAGATCTAAGAGTTAGAACGCTTAGAATAAGGAGTTATAACTCTCAGATCTAAGAGTTAGAACGCTTAGAATAAGGAGTTATAACTCTCAGATCTAAGAGTTAGAACGCTTAGAATAAGGAGTTATAACTCTCAGATCTAAGAGTTAGAACGCTTAGAATAAGGAGTTATAACTCTCAGATCTAAGAGTTAGAACGCTTAGAATAAGGAGTTATAACTCTCAGATCTAAGAGTTAGAACGCTTAGAATAAGGAGTTATAACTCTCAGATCTAAGAGTTAGAACGCTTAGAATAAGGAGTTATAACTCTCAGATCTAAGAGTTAGAACGCTTAGAATAAGGAGTTATAACTCTCAGATCTAAGAGTTAGAACGCTTAGAATAAGGAGTTATAACTCTCAGATCTAAGAGTTAGAACGCTTAGAATAAGGAGTTATAACTCTCAGATCTAAGAGTTAGAACGCTTAGAATAAGGAGTTATAACTCTCAGATCTAAGAGTTAGAACGCTTAGAATAAGGAGTTATAACTCTCAGATCTAAGAGTTAGAACGCTTAGAATAAGGAGTTATAACTCTCAGATCTAAGAGTTAGAACGCTTAGAATAAGGAGTTATAACTCTCAGATCTAAGAGTTAGAACGCTTAGAATAAGGAGTTATAACTCTCAGATCTAAGAGTTAGAACGCTTAGAATAAGGAGTTATAACTCTCAGATCTAAGAGTTAGAACGCTTAGAATAAGGAGTTATAACTCTCAGATCTAAGAGTTAGAACGCTTAGAATAAGGAGTTATAACTCTCAGATCTAAGAGTTAGAACGCTTAGAATAAGGAGTTATAACTCTCAGATCTAAGAGTTAGAACGCTTAGAATAAGGAGTTATAACTCTCAGATCTAAGAGTTAGAACGCTTAGAATAAGGAGTTATAACTCTCAGATCTAAGAGTTAGAACGCTTAGAATAAGGAGTTGCAAAAAAATAAGTTTTTGAAGATTTTTTAATTTTCAAATTGTCATTTTGTTTTGCAAAAATGTTGGGTAACACTTCCGAAAAGTTCCGATTTTTTGCTTAAAATTTCGTAAGTCGGAATTCCTAGCCCAAAAATTTCGGAAGTCGGAATTCCGAGCCCAAAAATGTCGGAAGTCGGAATTCCGAGCCCAAAAATTTCGGAAGTCGGAATTCCGAGCCCAAAAATGTCGTAAGTCGGAATTCCGAAAATCGGAATTCCGACCATCCCTGGTGTACGGTATAGATGTTACGGTTAATTTAGGGAACACATTTGAATTAAAATAGCAACCGCTTGTTAAGGGTTATTCGGTTTAAAATCCGTAAACCCTGTCGTAAGCGTGAAAGGTTTAGGTCCATCTCAATCCCTGATTTGCAGCATGGCTGCTACAAAACCGAAAACAAATTTCCGACAGTCAATTTATTCAAGTGAGTGCAAATATTTGTGAGATGGTTAAAAATAAATATATGTAATATAAATAATACTGTGTACATTTTAAATTTCATTCAAATGATTATTTTGGTCGCTGTTCAACACCAATTTGATCAGATCAGAGAGACGTGTTCATCGCCGATCGAAAAGATGCGTTGGCCAGGGAAAGGCAGTGCATAACGCGAGAACTGCGGGGTGAGCACTTGACGTTCGACGGGTCCGTTCTGGATAAGTTGACGGAAGAGGCGGACGGACTCCGTGTTGTTTGACGGAGTTTTGTAAAGAAGCGTGTCGAACTTGGTGGATGGGTCGGGACCAGCAAAATGGAGCAGCACGTCACGAAGAAGGGCGGAAGCAATGGACTGAAGCGGGCAAAATAATTGAGGAGAGTGGCGGCTGAGTGACTGACCGGTCTGTCCGCATAGAACAGGCTGATGCCGACACGACGGTTCAGCAGCTGCGCGCCTGGCACGTGCCGACGATCTCTTTGGTCTCTTTGCACACGGCCACCTGAACAAAAAGCCAAATTAAGACAAATGATAGCCGACCAAACACACAAACCTTCGCGACAGATTGGGGAAGGCGAAGTGCCCCCTGCAAATACGCCGTGCGGTCGATGCCCACCGTCTGCAAGCGGTCAAAGCTCAACAATTTGTCGAAGGACACTTCTCGCCAATCCTTCAACTCCACGCTCGAGTCGTCGTCCAGCCGTTCGGGTCGCACGTCGGCACAATTTGCAAGCATTTCCCACAGTCGCCAGTCCAACAAATGATTTAGCCCGTAATCCTCAGCATATTTAAACCACATGTCGGCAACTGAAGCGATGGATCAACGATCGATGATCACACCCACCGACCCAAGCAAATAATTTGCGTTATAAACCCGATCAGTCGGGAGGTCCGGATTTGCCGAAATAGATTGGTCTAATCACCTCCGTAGCAGAAAATTGGCCGGTCTCCGGCCAATTCCATGGATCGGTTGGTGAGTGCGTGGCCAAGCTGATGCCCTCGGTAGCGTTCTTTCACGTAGTACATGCTCCAGTGAGCCACTTGTGGATACAGTGCCATGCTAATGCAGCCCATCGGCTGCCGGTTTTGATCAAGGGCAAAGAACATGCTGAAGTTGGAGCCGAACACTTTGTTCCACAGGCCGTAGTCGTAGGCGGAGTTGTCCCACCCGAACTTGTCGACAACCTGATGATCACGCAAACCCATTTAGTGACGATTTGGAGACGACCGTACAAATACCTCTTTGGCAATGGTCTGAAAGATCTGGTCCGAACAGTTTCGTTCAATTCTGAGTCCGGCTTGCTTCCACTTGGGCACCAACGGGTGCTGCACAATCGGCTCCACATCGCCCTCGTCCTCCGCTGTTTTGTGGAGGAAGGGCAACAAAGCGTGCGCAGCTTTGCATTTTTGCTGCGGCTACGTTGGCACAATGGCGGAACGGAAGTACTGCTTGGAAAGATGTGTGTCAGTTTGGTCCCATTATCAAATACTTTTTTTGGAACTGAACAGAGAGTGATCACAATCAGAGGCAGGCCCCTACGGGCGTGCTTTTATGGTATTGCGGCAATGAGCAGTCAACTTCAATCAAATCTACTTGAATACACTAACCTGTTTTGCACCACCACATCATCCCCTGGGGGGAGGAGGGAAAGTTTGTTGATGAAATTTCGGTGAATACTCATGGTCAAGTGCCAATTGGAAGACGTTTGATGACGGACGGTGGGTCGGTTGGTTGAATGGATGTTTTGGTTTGGTTGGGAGAGTGTTTGTGATGTCCTCACCCATTTAGTGGGACTTAAATAGGGCCAACCACTTTGATGATGTGAGAGTGCAGAAGGAGAAGGGACGGACCGGACGGACGGCGGACTCTTTTTGCACTTCACAAGCAAAGAGTTGTTGCACTTTCTTCAGCAAAAAACCTCTCAAATAAATAAATGTATAACCGCCGACCATTCTCTCTCCTCAATTTGATTAATTTTTGTCCAATTCATTTTTCCATCGGTTAAAAATTGCTTTTTTCGATTGACACTAACGAAAAGTGCAAATGATCAATTTTTAATTTATTGTTTTATGGGCAGCAATGATATGGGGCAAAATGGGT
The DNA here is from genome assembly GCA_020449905.1 of Globodera pallida. NCBI lineage: Eukaryota > Metazoa > Nematoda > Chromadorea > Rhabditida > Heteroderidae > Globodera > Globodera pallida. The sequence continues at coordinate 2,806,814 of JAIXHY010000007.1, read as the reverse complement.
TCATTCTGTCGCCAAAAGTCATAAACATTGGAAATTTTTTGGCCCTAATTTAATCGCAAAATTAGACACACGTTTTCATATAAATAACATTTAAAGACTCGAAGAAACAATTAAGCCATTCATTATGTAGTTATGGCTGGGATTTATAGTTCTTAAAAACCCAAAATAGTCACTAAAAATGGCCTAAATAGTTCCTTAAAGTCCCTCAGAAAATTTTAGCTCTTATAACAACAAAATATTGTCATTCCTCAAATAATTTAATAAAATTCACCTTATCGATAGCGTTTTTGATGGGTTTTTGTCCATATTTTTGCATGATTAATATTTAGTTAGGGTAGCACGAGACCGGTTAGAAACCGGTACACACGAATACCGTACCGTTTAGCTTCAAAACACCCGGCTAGCCGTCCGGTCGGTTTCCCGATTCTTACGCCATGCTTGCATTCGCCCCTAAGGATATCGTAACCCGATATCTTTTCAAGATTGCCAGAAATTTATTTTATTCTTACGCCATCATATTGCTTGCATTCGCTCTTAAAGGATACCGTAACCCGAATATCGTTTCGTCGTATTTTCTATTTTCTTTAATTAATGTACTTAGAACGACACGACGAAAAATGTCCGACGACAAAAGGTCCGGTAGGCCAAATCGGGCAAAATGTCCGGTAGTGTGAAAAAGGACCGAAAAAGTTCAGAAAACCCAAACACTCAAACACTTCTTTGGGTTCGTTTGGTGCTGAAACCAAATTTTCAATTATGAATTTGTACGGCAAAACTTTTTAAGTTAGCCCGCAAAAATGGCTTTAAATCGCTGCCGCGGATTGATTAGCTGAAGCCCGGGGAATCGAAAAATGGTAGAGATTGTCCCCCAGGGCACATAATTTTTCAAATGTAATTTTATCTTCTGTGAGGAAATGAAATGGTTGAACAAAATAAACATATCCATCGGTCGCTCGGCCGATCGATCGATCAATCAATCGATGGTCAGCATCAAACAAAATCAGGTATGTGTTAGAGATTTAGGATTTGTGTGAAGTTTTTGGTGATGATACACAATAAAATCTGCGGAGAATACATATAAAATATTAGTTAAAGAATTGTAATGGACAGGAAATGAAATGAATGAATTGAATAAATGAAATGGACTTGGCGGGGTTCATCATCAGGCTAAGGGGGCTCAATACACAAAATGTGCCGGAGGAGGCCCCCCCCACACGGCGGCATTTCCAATTTGTTTATAAATATGTTCAAAGGCCGACAAGAGCAACTTTTGGGGGAAGGAGGTGAGCAAAGGGCGAGCGACGGGCTTTGTTCTAGCAGTTCTTTTATAATCATCACACTTCGCATCCCGTTAAAATATCGGAGGAGCAATACGAAACACCAAACATTTTTTGTGAAAGATTAAGACGAGACAAAAAGAGAATAGGCAAAATATAACGATGGATTCACAAACACACATCGTTTTTTGTTGTTGTTTGTATGGGATGTAACGATTGATGCTCAAAAAGTGCCATCATGCCAATGCCAACCAAAACAAAAATGAATGCAATTGTCGAGAATGCGTGTCGTCGACTCGAGCATCGGCGCTCAAAAATCGGCATGTTGGCCAATTCACACACGCATAAGCAGCGGGGAGGGGGGCAGTATGAGACGGAACAATGAGTAATTAATTAGGTAATTAGTGAATATACACATCATTTGAGTCTATTGAATATGGACATATGCGCGTATATATGTATGTGTTTATGTTGTATGCATATACAGATTATTATAGACAAAAAAACGAACAAAATGTTAAAAGTGGAAAACAAATTGCAGCGCGTAATTGAGAAATATGTAAATGATGGGAAGCGCGGGAAGCGGCAGGAACCAACATACAGTATATATATACCGGGGGTGGGGGGGGGGGGGGGCACTCGTCGTCTTGACACAATGAAAGCCACGCAAATTTTTTCGGTGTTTCGATGGAGGTGAGCGGAGAACAGTGAATTTGAAGATGCCTATTCATGTCATATAAGTTGTGTATTCAATTTTACTTTCTCTATCCGACAACTATCACAATGGTGACGAAAAAAATATAAATTAAAATATATATTGGCGTGTGTAACATTTTTAACAAAAAAAGAAAGGGAAGGAACGGCGAATGGCCGGGCTCACCTCGGAGCTCAAATACATATGTACGATAATGACGTTGGTGACGATACATAACAAATAAAAATTGAATACCAAAATTGAAAAATACGGTAATAAGTGAGCGACGTTTCAGAACATAAGGATGGGGGGGGGGGGGAGCAGCGATGAGAAAACTTTTCGGGACGAATGAATGCAAAGCTGAAAAATACTACCACTACACAAAATGGATGCCTAGAATTCGGAAAAAACTGGGATTCATAACATTCAGAGCAGCACGAATCGGCAGACCAAAACGTAATATGAGGGAGACTTCATCAATTAAACGTATAAACACCATCTCCGGGACGTATTCCGACACCATCTTTTTCTCCCGCTCCTCCTCCTTCATCGGCGTCAGGACGAATTTCGCTTGGGACGCGGACTGTTGCTGAGCTTGCCCAGACGGCATCCATTGTCCACCGGCGGTGCCATGTGGCGCCAGCTGTTGTTGAAAGGTCCCAAATTGCTGAACGCCAGCGCCGCCGTTTTGCTGTTGTTGTTGAACCATAGCCGGCGACGGCTGCTGCTGATAGTACGATGAAGACGGAGGAATCGACGTTGGGGCTGGCTGAATGAAGTGTTGTTGTACTGCAGACCCTCCTTGCTGTTGATGGACAAGCATCTCGCCGGATAAGCTGACGCCCTGCTAAAAGGGGCATGCCAAAAGAATAGGAAAAAATCCCCACAAAAAGAAAGCCAACACACTTTTTTGGTCAGTTTCAAAAACGCGTTCAACAAGTGAGGCGTTTTGCGCAACTCCGCAAAAAAGGCCTCCACATCGTCTTTTCCCCGTTGGGTGGCCTCTTTGAACCGATTCATGAGCAGTTGCACATCGTTGTTGTTCATCACTTGATGGCCCATCACTGAATTAGACACAAATGGTGACGGACACAAATGGCAAAAGTCCTTATTTTTGGGTATATGAAATTGTTTTAAAAATTTGATTGACGATTCCAATAATTAGCCAAAATCAAGAGTGTGATCGAACAGATAGTGAACTATTCGTTCGGATAATGGGCCATTGGGGATCAGTGTTTGCCTCTCATCTGTTGCTGTTGCTGCTGAAATATCCTCTGTTGTTGTTGTTGTTGCTGTTGCTTGGGCTGTGCCCCCTGCTGCGGTTGTTGTGAGGCACCACGCACTTGCGGCTGAAGCGGATTCATCCCCTGCGGCGTCGCCCCACTAAACGGCGGCTGCTGTTGCTGTTGGTGGTGGTGAAGCGGCGACTGCTGGGCGGCACCGGCACTGCGCACATACGGAGGCGGAGTAATGTGCTGTTGTGAGTTCGGCGACATCATTTGCTGTTGAAGGTGTTGTTGGTGCTGCTGCAGGGCACCGCTGGACGGCACTCGATGCAGCCCGACCGAACCCTGAAAGTGTGTTGTGTGTGTATAAGAACATCGGTAAAAATAATAGTCAAGGTCCTTCCAAAAAATTTTAATACTACATCCTCACTAAGCAACAATTTGCTAAAACAGCATCAAATTCTTTGCTACCAATGAATTAATTTGGCAACCAATCAGGCCCGCAACAAATCCAATTCATGGAACAGAAAAACACTGGTACACCACAGTACCCGGACACCCAATTTTTCGGTCGACCCAATCCCGAAAATCGCCAAAAAGGGCAATAAGGATCACAGTCAACAAATCCCGGTCATTCAAGCATAACACACGCACGTACCATCAGCTGCTGTCCTCCCGACTGCTGCATGTGGTGGTTGACGGTTCCGACCATACTGTAGCCACCGGCCGCCGCCGCTGACGGATGTTGCTGTTGAAGCTGTTGATGATGACCAACGCCGCCGGGACCAATTACCGAGGACGGACCAACCATCGTTTGGTATTGGGACATTGGTGGTGAGTTGATCATCTGCTGATGCGCTCCGCTCATCGGGTTTTGCAGTTCTGTGTGCCACGAAGAGGAATTTATAGAGGACTTTCGAGAACAATATCCCCAAAAAAAAACCCGGCGGTTTTTGAAGCAAACGAGCTTCCAGGTTAAATACCAGTCGAGACCCAAAACCCACGATGGTATGCAGCAGCCGCCGCCGGCGTTACTGGCCCACCCATTGGACCGTTCAAACGCTGCTGTTGCGGCATTGCATTCGGCGACATCATCATGCCGGACATTTGCATCTGCGGCGCCCCAAATTGTCCACCAATTTGCTGCTGTTGGCGCGGCGACTGCGGCTGTGCCCATGGCGACTGTTGCTGTTGAGGAACAAATTCGATCAATTCAAAAAATATTATGAATTTTAAATTTCCGAATCATACCAAAATTCAAAAAAAAATATGGAAGCTTTTGCAATTGAATACCTGCTGTTGCATGGATGCCGAAGAGACGGAAGACGAGGACGTTGTCGGCACCGACGGCGCCATTTGGGAGGAAGAGCCACCGCCGCCCCCGTTCATGGCGCCCACACTTTGCAACTTCATCATCCGGCGCTGCATCATTCGCTCTGCCTGACGGTTCTGAGAGCGCTTCTGCTCCTGCAGCTTTGCCCGAATTTGCAGACAGAACGGCACCTGCGATGGGAAGTGAGGGTAAAAGTGGAGGCACGGAAAATACAAATGTAAGAGAATGAGAATGGGGAATTGGAAATTATGCCCCGAGGCTAATTGAAGAGACTGACGAGCCCCGAGGGATTAAAAAGTTGCTCTAATGCGAAGAAGCAAGCAAAAAAGAGCTAATCAGACGTTCTGCTGCGATCACCCTACTCCTTTGATTCGCAAAATCGAATAGATTTGTCTCTCCTTCTAACCTGGCACTTTGTCTGCGTGCAGTGCTTGGCGTGATAGCAGCATAGCGCGATCAACTGCTTGCAAACCGCGCAATTGGAACCGATGGACTGACGTCGCTTGCACGTTTTGGTGTGCTGGATGACCTTGAATTGAAGGGGTACACACACAAAATAAAACGTTGTTTTTTATTCATTTTTGTAATTCAAATGAATGACGGGACGACCCTCTTCATTTTGTGGCATGTGCCGCGTCGACAGTTGGCGTCCCGACACGTGCACGCGTGCACCAGCGACGAGATGCATTTCTTCACCGAATCGTTGCGCGACGCTGCCGAGGAAGCGCTGTCCGCCGATTTTTGATCGTCGCCGAGGATCAGCTTCTCCATCTCGTGCGGATGGTTAACTTTGGCACGGCACTGATCGCACAGGTCGTAGTCCTAATTGAACAAATAGGTAGGTTCTTTGTTAATGATCAGATCGATTCATAACACTGTCCTGTGCCATGCATTGATATATTACACTGACCTCGCACTGGTTGCAGTGAAAGCAGGCCGGCTTCTCGCACACGTTGCACGTGTAGTTGACGCCCTTCACGCCCTCTGGCTCCTGTTTTTAAACAACATTATGAAAAAATCGATTTATCTTTTTTTCTCCCACCTGTGTGTGCAGCGTGTAGCAGAAGTTCAGCGTGGACCATTTGGCGCGTCGCATCTGACTGAACTCCCAGTGCTCCTCCCGAGACTTGGCCAGGAAGTTGTCCCGGGTGTCCATCAACTCGCAGACCACCAGCGGGTCCGGGTCCTCAATGCGCGGCTTCTCCGCCAACACGCGTTGTTCCTCCTGTGTGTTAAGGGACAACGAATTTTCAATAAATTGTATATGGCATTTTCAGTACATGAAATTTGCCAAATTTTGGTGAATTATATTTAAAAATCTTCAGAAACAGTGCCTGTGCAGAGAAGAGTCGAATGGTGAAGAACACGTCCCGGTGCTTGTCCAACTGCTGGAACAGCTTGTCCACCACGGGGTTCCCGGTGGTGAAGCCGGCCTTCTTCTTGTTGTTCTGCGCCGACTTCTTCAGGTTGTTCTTCTTCTTGTTACTGCTTGCCTTCTGCTGTTGATTCTGCTGCTGCTTCTGCTTGACCACCGGGAAGCCGTCGTCCGTTTGGAAGGTGTCGTCGTCGGACAATGTGGCGGCTGCAACAGCTGATGCAACAGATCCGCCGGCCGTCGTGCTGTTCTCATCCTGTTGCAGCTTCATCCGCCTGTCCTGCTCCTCCTCTTTCTCTGCACTCACAATGCACTCGTCGATGATGCGCGGCCAATAGTCACCTGTTTGCAGAAAAATTGCAAATTTATTTGAAGGTTTGTGACGGTGTTTTTTTAGATAAGCAAAGATTAATATGAAAAACACAACTACCGCAGGCGAGACTCGAACCTAAACTCAAAAAAACCGCCACGGAATATTCAAATTAGCAAATTAACGAGAATCTCGTCGATTTGTTCGGGCTCTATTTGAATTATTCTCTTCATCAAATAATTCTCACCCTCAAAATAGGGTAGCTTCATCGGCGTGTCCAGTCCGTCGTCCTTGGCTTGGTTGAAGATGTCCTTGTAGCTGTACACGGTGCCATCCACCTGCCCGTTGTTCAGCATGGTCTTGTACCAGTCCTGCAACCGCTTCGGCTTCGGAATCTTCTGCTCTTGAGGATGACAGTGGAAGATGTAATCGTCGCCTTCGGACGGCGGACAGGCCCAAATGTGCGCCATCGTGTAGCCCAAACTCTTGGCATACTGTAATATGAAGAAATGGGGCATTATTTACATCAAAGCCTCGTCAACCACAAAAATCAGATTAATGTGAGTGAGTGATTGAATGCATGACTTACGTCCAGGTATCCGAGCATTATCTCGTAGTACACCGCCGTGCGCAACGTGCGCGGCTGGAAGAAGTGCACGGAGTCCAAGTAGGCGATGTACACGCGTCGCTGGTTGGGCGGCTGGCAGTTGGTGCCGTACTCCTGCACGTACAGGCCAAAGAAGCACACTTCGTGCGAGGCGCCGGTGTCCGGGTCTTTGACCAGCTCAAACGCAAACACCGTCTTCGAGCGGTAAGGGAATCGGTCAGGGTAGCCCTCGGAAGCGTATCTAAAAAGGAAAAAATGGCATTTAAAAATGCGAGTTTTGCACATTATAAACAATTTAAAACATTTTGAAAACGAGAATTAATTTTCAATCCAAATATTTTTTGCACCAACTTTTTGAGCATCGCCGGCTTCACCTCCACCTCTTTGTCGGCACTGCACAACACGCGGATGATCACTTCCACCTCCGGGTCCGATTCGGTAAGCTTTCGGCGCAAAAAGTTGTTGACCCGGTCCTCAATGTGTCGGCTGAGGTTGTAGTGGGGCAGCTCTGAAATTTTGGTGGTTGGGGAGGATGTGATTCTGATCAGTTGTTACAGTAATGAACCAGGCGAATAATGTTCGGAGGAGTGATCGAGAACTCGCTTTTCCAGATCCGGTAACCGGATATATTTTGAAACCCCACATTTTACAAGCTGAAACCCACGGATCCATTCAAGGTCCGTTGAGCAAAAGAACGGGGTGGGAAAACCCACAGAATCAATAAAGAGTGGTTTAAATTGTACTTTTTATATTGAAAGAATTGCAAAACGCACTTTTTAGCGGTGAACCGGTTGTCCGGCCTGGACCTGCTCTTCTCGGCCCGGCATTGATCGCACACGAAGCCGCCCGGATGGATTTTGTTGCTGTGAAGTGCGCAAATTCGGTGCCATTTGCGCTCGCAGCTTTGACACTGCTCAAACGGCTCCATGTCAATCTGATCATTTTTCATCTTCTGGAACATCGTCTTCGGTATCCAGCTGAAGTTGACGGGAATTTGAAATGTGTAAGAAATTTTTTAAATGTTAATATTGTTTTTTGACAATCTTGGGAATGTTTTTTGCGACTTCGGCACGTTTAAAAAAAACTCATCAGTTTCTCATTTCCTACTTGGGCGGTTCCGGTGTGTTCTCGTTCAAGTTGATGCCCTCGTCCGGCAGCGCTTCAAAGCACTTCACACAGTCTAAAATAATTAAAATAAAAAAATTAAAGAACAAAAGCAAAAACAAAACAAACAAAAAACGTACAGATGTACCGCTCCGCCACCGTGACGCCGAAGCCGGTGGAGCTGCTCTCGTACATTAAGTAGGGCTGATCCCGCGCGATCACACACGCCGCGTTGTTTTTGGTGATGCCAAAACAAAACTGGACGAGCGGCGTGAAGGACAACTTCTGCCCACAGCAGTAACCCATCCGACGCATCACCGGGTTGATCTCCTCCACGAACAGCTCGCTGAGTTGCGTGCACCACTTGTGAATCTGTGGGTGTGTGTGGTGTTTTTAATCAAAAACTTTTTTAAGGCAAATTCAAATTTATCAATGTTTAAAAAAAACGAAATTAAATTGAGAGCAAAATCATTTGTCGCGCTGTTATTTCAAAAGTGATTAAATTTTAAACCAAAAATTTGATTAAATCCTCCGACTTTGTTTATATGCCCCCAGTGATTGGCGGTTAAAACTAGACCCCGGTTGGAAGAGCAATCGAAAGAGATCTCAGAAATCTTGATCCAAGATCGCAATCATCGGTTCGGGCTTAATTCAAAACGTCTATGGAGGAGGCTTAAAAAGCCTGAGACAGTAGAGTTTAGACGAAATGCGAACGCATTTTGGCGGCTTGGTTGTGGGAGCTTATCACCGCTCCGATGGTCATGGGTTCAATACCCGCCCGAGTTACCCCATTTTGTGCCTTTGTCTTACAAAGTGATGTCCCAACCGGTTCCCGGAACCGTGAAAATCCGGAACCGCTTCGGAACCGGTTCCAATATATGTAGTTACATTGCGTAATGAATTGAATATGATTAATAATTGAAGCGAATACCCTTTTAATTACGTAACAACAAAAGAAGCGTTTGCGCATACATTACCAACCATTAGAAATGCGCGTGCTTTTATATGAAGCTGAGGTTTGCGCAAAAGAGTCCGTTTAGATTTAAGTGTTGAGGCAATCTATTGAATTTGATCGGGTTAATCGTACGGGCCTCTAATTTGGCCATGCCTTTACACATTTAATGCGAAAAAATAAAGATTTACTACCCTAAAATCTGATATTTTGATTTCAATGTACTGATTTTTGTAAAATTTTTATTGGCACCACTGAACTAAATACGTTTTTCTGATTTTTTGGCAGCATTTACAAGGAACCGCTTTAGAACCGGTTCTGTTTCCATGAAAATCCGGAACCGTTTTTGGAACCGGTTCCCGGAACCGCCAGAAAAATGGAACTCGGGACATCACTGGTCTATACTATTGTATAGTCAATTTCCAATTCTGACCAGTTCATTTTATTTTGATCAGTGCAATTATTCAGTGATCATTTAAGTCCCTTTCTGTGTGTGCGTGCGTGTTGATTTACCTTCGTGTTTTTGCGGTTGTACAGCCACGCATTCTCGAACATCAGCCACATGTGATCGCAGAACTCCAACGGGTTCTTGTACTTGCCCTGGTCCAGGTTGGCTCTGATCGTCTGCAGGTCCATTGGGTGCTTGACGATGTCAAAATAGTCCTGAGAATGAGAAACATGATTGAAAGTCCATCGGAATTGGAATTAGTTAAGCGAAAACTGTCCACAAACTTATTAAAAATTGTTTATATCTCGGATTTGTGCACCCTTACCGGAATATTCAAGCTCCTTGGGGTCCACCGGAAAGCGGAACGGGATGACAGCGGGCTCGGACTGCATCAGCCGGTGCCACACCGGGAGCAGATGTTGGCGCAGCTCGTTCGCGTCAAACACCTTCGGGTCGCGCACGATTGGCTCCTGCTGCACAACCGATGATGCCGACGAAGGTGCTCGGCTTCACGTCCTTCGGTGTGGTGGAACGAGGTCGCCG